>JAFMSR010000002.1:14365886-14898386 GCA_022818135.1 Saxidomus purpurata | reverse complement strand
CGGCAGATATTTAATGGGTCGATAATTAAATGAAAAAGAAAAAACGCAGGTGACATATAACTCGGCATACATAAAACCAGTAAATCTGTTCGTTTCTATTAGCCAATCACAGTATCATCTCAATTTAATTTGTCTTACATCGTTTTAAAAGTATCTAAAAGTACTAATAGTTTTACATAAAGGCCAAAAATGTCCATTTTAGACAATTTGGAAACATTAACGATTTTGAAATGAAATTTTTCGTTGGTGGTCATGTTAAAACCGCACCGTCTGTCTGTCTGACTTTCCGTTCGTTCATCCAATGTCCTTACCTTAAAGATCAAGGTCATTCTTGGAGTTTATAGTTAATGGAATCCTGTATATATACACATACACTCGTGTCTGGACTGTAACTTTGTCATCCATTGAAGGATTTCGAAATAATTTGGCACAGATGTTCAGCACATCAAGACGAAATTTCGCATGCAAAGACCTATGACCCAACATCAAAGGTCAAGGTCACACTTTGAGTTTAAAGGTAACGGAATCCTGTATGCATGGTAACTCTGTCATGCATGGAAGGATTTTAAAATTATATTGCACAATTGTTGAGCACATGGAGGACAGACTGTTAGACAACTCTTTTGGGGGCATTCGTCACATATGAGGAGCAGTTCTTTTTTTAGTAGTTAATTGTTTATATCAATAAGGATCAGAAGTTGGAAACCAAATGGAAGATCATCTTATACCGTTTCCTTTACAAGATAATATCTACAATATCACTTAGTAAATAGCATAAGAAAAAGTGTCAATTAGCATTTCTCTTAATTGCAAAACGTGAAAATTTTTATTACCGCCTTATCTTCGGCTATACTCCTCTTGGTTTTTTAACAGCCTTTCATGAAAGTAGGGGAATTATGAAAACTGTGAAAAGTTTAGATATCAACTTATTTATAAACTGTGCTTTGAAGTCCCAAAACGTAACTGTGTGTAATATTTGTCAGAATAGAATCTTCTACAGTCTGAGGCTTATTTTACAACTGACAAGATGTAGTATCTTGCGTAAATCGTGATCAGTTTGCAAAACTCCTGCTTTCATGTTCTTATTTTTTAATATTTCTATTAAAGAAGTCAATTGCCAGGCCCATTTGTTTGATTTAATGCTACCGACTTAAGAGCTGAGCTATCTAATTGTATATTTGGAGGAATGTGAGTCGAAATATTTTGTTTGTTTTTTTTTGTTACGCAAAAAAAAATATTACGAAAGAATGTCCTAGTTTGATGATGAATATGATTGTTGTTGCGATTTATTACAGAACGCCAATTTAGTGAAATTGTTTTAATTTATTTAGTTGGCATCCCTATAACTGATGAAGGCTAAAAAAACCTCCAAGACATAAACAAATATAATCTTAGGAAGTATTATAACTTAACCTAAAAGTTTCAGCTATGCATTACAAGTCATTATTGATAAACTATACTGCAGTACCATAAACCATAGAGTTGTTATTGTACAATTAATGGGTGGATGCGAAGAATTACAGATAGCCTCTATACTGATTGATTGTGGTAAAATGAGGCATTTTTCGCCTTAGGTTCTTCTTTGAAATTGTATTTGTTTATCATTTTGCGTTCATTGAACACATAATTTATGTTTCGAGAATATAATCTGCTAGATGTAGGGAATGCCCCTCTAAAGAAGGATAGTTTTTGTTAAAATGAAATTATCAGTGATTTTATTACCTGCTTTACCCTTTCCATATGCCTAATAAGAAATTAATGTTTAGAGAAAAAATCTGATGATGGCTACATTGTCTCCACAATTCTTCATCATTTGTTTTAAGTTTATTAGAAACGGGCTTATGAAGTAATAAAACATTTTAGTTTTTGTAAGACAGAAATTGTGCGACCGTCATTATAAGCCGGTTTCCAGTCTGTTCCAAGCCAAATAGATACTACAAAATTGAATGGTTTCTATTTTGCGTTATTTTCTTTTAATTTTCTTAGGCAATAATCTCTCTGCTTTTCTGTGTCAATCAAACCTCAGGACATGCGTGATTTACAGATATAAAATTCTTAAAAACTTCACTGTAATTACTATAAATGAAAACGGAGCCTAGCTACTAGAAAACGAATCAATACATACATTATACATGTACCACAGTATTGCGTAGAACATCTGCATATTAAAGAGGCACTCCTTAAAAATAGTGCTAATTAAATAACTATAAAACATGTACAATATAATATTTGCATGTATTATTTAAAGTAATACATTCCAGTCATCACCGGTAAAATCAGCGTTTTGACACCTTTGCTGTACCGTTAATCATTCAATTAGCTAACCAGAACCACCACCATTTTCATTAGGTTTTCTGAATTTGCTATGTAGCTTATCACTTGTGTTGTTTGGTGATTTATGTTTTGATATATCAATTGGAGTAATAAATTTTTTCGAGCAGCTTTGAAATCTAAACCGGAGTAAAACAAAAACTGAATAGGCATTCTAAAAAAAAAGCTTTAACATATTTGAGCGACAGCGAAGCAAGTTTTCGTTGGCCAAATATTTTTTTTTTCAATAATTCTATTTATTCCAGTGAATATGTAACAGCTTTTCATTTTATGGTAAAAGTCCCATGCACGTCTTTAAATGGATTTTATACGTGAACCTTTAAAAGTTCATACTAATAGACAAGGTATTTGTTTTATAGAAATATAAGAGTAGGTATCTACAAAAAAAAAACACCCATAAAATTTGCTAACATGTACTGTATTGATATATTGATTTGCAATGACATGTATTATATGATTACTCGAACTGGTGTTACTGATCTATTAATGTCTGACATGCAAATGTCCTTTTTATTTATTCAGAAACTAAGCATAGGCAAACCGACAATGGGAAATGAAATGTGCGATACAATACAACATATTGTTACCATATGACCGTGCTTCAAGGAAGATGGGTAATCTTATAAAAGCGACTAGTGACCTAGAATCATCCAGAACGGTTGTCCTAGGTTTGAGCTTAAGCATGTGAAAAAAAACATCAGATAAAATTTTCTGCGATATAATCATAATATAGTACTTAGGAAATGACAGAAACATTCGATTAAACTTCTGTAATACAGACTTTAGATACACAGGGTGCATACAATTCAATTATCTTACACAGATCCCATGTATTCAAAGTTGACAAAGAGTTTAAATTTCTCAATAATTTAGCGTATAACTTCAAAAACACAATTACGAAAGCCGAGAAGGGTCAAATAAAAAAACAAAAAAAAGAGTAAATAAACGCGTACGTACGAGAATAAAACGCGTACGTACGAGAATAAAACGTGTATGTACGAGAATTTCTCTCTGATAGTCACTTAGCAATAAATAGTGCTAACGTTCGAAACCACTTGAATGAATACACGGAAGGTGAAAAATACCCTTGCAACTCCACACTGGCGAGAAAAATAAAAAGGAAAAATACATGTACATGTATTGATCACTACATAGACAAATTTTGAACAATATTGAAACATTCGATACCGGTATTTTAAAAGAGCTGTATCATTCCTAACTAGCTCCTGAACTCGAATCAAGAACTAATAAACCCGAGGTCATAAGCTTTTCTATGGTGGTTTCAAGTGTTCATGATTTGATAAACTGAATTTAGCAGTGGTTTAACGTCTCAGCTCATCTATACAATAACTGGACATAAATCACATAGGCACACACTTTTAAAAATAAGTGGTTAAAGTCCCAGGATCTCTTTGAATTTACTGATATTGTAAAATAAATATACTGATAGGATAATGATATAACCATGTTCACTCTAAAACAATGTTGACATATTCATGACTTTTGTATTCAAATCGTTTCTTCACGAAAAAGAGTTGCCTAAAAGTCTTTCTTATTTTTACAATATCATGGAAAAAAGTACTGCTCTATAATTCGAACATATACATCGATTTAAACATTTAAGTTAGGAATGTTTTCGGTATAAATAAATGTCATTTCCGCCGGTAAGACATCTTTCTTCGTAAAATAAGTGTTACTTGTAATTGAGGTCCTGGGACTTTAAGGAATACCTTTAATGACACTTTGAAACAGGAACTTTTTTCAAATAATGAACAGTATCATAGAGCTTCAACAGTATAGTGGAAATATGGGAAAACTCGCGAAATACACCTTAAAACTGTAAACTGTGAGTTTTAAAAATCGTTTTTGTAACTTTCACATATCCTATACCCGGTGTGGCTATACCTACAAAGCACACTGAATATATATCGTTTAATTCTCGTACGTACGCGTTTAATTCTCGTACGTACGCGTTTTATTCTCGTATGTACGCGTTTTATTCTCGTACGTACGCGTTTATTTCTCGTACGTACGCGTTTTATTCTCGTACGTACGCGTTTATTTCTCGTACGTACGCGTTTTATTCTCGTACGTACGCGTTTATTTCCTCTTTTTTTGTTTTTTATTTGACCCTTCTCGGCTTTCGTACACAATAATACTTTACAGATATATAAATATATACTGGAACCTTTATATTTGATGATTCGTTCTAAATTGTGTTTAGTTCCGACACTCGAGTAACTGCTTTTTTACCAAAATGTGTGAGCGAGCCGAACCGCTTTAATATCTAAGTTATTTGGTATTTATTATACAATACATTAATCTATGAAACATACTTCAGATAACCCTGCCAGTTTTATATGCGTTTGTAGTAACTAAAACATCTTATAAATAACAGAAATTAGCTTTAGCGCTAGTAGCAATTTCCAGTATCTTGCTACTGAAAAAAAAATATCTGATACATTGGGCAATAACCTGTCAGGATTCTGTTTTTATACAAATTGGTTTGCGTTGATTTATAGAATGTTCGGCGATATTTGGCTTAATTGTATCTCAAAAGGGTTTGGATCAATAGATAAGTGGTCCTAATGAGTTATCGTACTAATAAAGCTAACTCACAGAATTCACTTTAATTTATTGAGGATGATATCTCTCAAAAATGCCATTTCTATTGATTTGAGATCACCTGAAATATATGAAAGTTGCGATAAAGCGTAACGTTTTGTCATTCCTCGGATGGTGTAAGATGTTGCAGAAATCTGCCAGTGGTAATATGCCTCCTTTAGACTCAGGAGCGTCACTGCAAACAAGCAACAGAGCTGTATGTAAGGTCATTGCATTATTTATACGATGCTGTTTGCTGAGAAAAAAGCTAAAGTCCTTCATTGAACTCTCGTTTAAAACACAATGCTACGAAATGCTTTACAGTAACATCATTGTTTGAAAGGTAATGCCGTGAGCTTCATTCAGTGTTCATTACAAGACGTTGTGAACAATTAAAAAACCTGTCAAAATGTGCAATTTAGGTTGTACATTATTTTCAGTACCAAAGAAAATAACACAGTCGACTGCCACCTTTCTCTCAGCTTTAAACTTGCTTCTTACAGAAAAGGAATAAGGAGTGTAACAGTTGCAATATATCGGTACATAAATAGTTTTCGAAGAAGGCTTTTGGATTCTTAATTTATTTCTAGCGAACCAAAATACTAACATTTCGCTTTTTTCTTAGAACTGTTTTCTTGAAGAGTTTAAATTCATTACTTCCAGATGCCTGAACACGGTGAAATAACATGTTGCAATATCCAGTATATTGTCATTTATGTAGTTCGTTCATAATAGAATCAGTGAATGCCCAACATGTGACAAATTTTCCAAAATGTAATCAATTATGCCTAATCCTTTGTGATTTAATTGTCTCAACATTTGCTGAATGAAATATCCTGCGAGTTACAATTACGGTGTAACAAATTATGTTCGTTGTGACTTTGGCAGATATTCGGAATAATCTGTTGAAAAGAACACCTCTGTTCAATGAGTATACTAGGCTGTACTCTACCATACTAGATATATTACATATCGTTTTAACTACGGAAAGATACAGTCAAAACTATGAACAAAGAACACTGTCGGGAAGTTACAAATGTGGTTTATGTTTGCAGGTGGCGTTTCTAATATAGATGAATAGTGCAGTGTTATCCCAGATGGTCTTTATTTGCAGAGCGGTCTTTATTCGGAGGTAATCTTTAACACAAGTTTGAATGTCTTTTTTAATTTTACATCCTCAAGTTAATATGCACAAGGTAAGCTAGGTTATAGGCTCACTTGGTTTTTTGGTAAGAAAATGTTACAATGAGTACAGTTTTATAGATGAAACAAAACCGAAATCGGTTTTATATCAATGCCCTCAATAACTTCAAGCATATTTAAAGAATATTTAAAGTGCATTATGCTCATCTTACTGCACATAGTGTATTTTGGTGACAGTTTTATAAAAGCAATTTTCGGTTGCTGTGCATTTAAATGTGTTAAACTAATGATAATGCCGCATTAATATTTGAAGTTGGTGCTTTAGAAATTAAAAAAAATGGACAAATGAAATAATAATTCCTTCCTTGGTAGTGATCTCCCTTGTGTTATTAGTGTTGCTCGGCAGTGGAAGGGAAGCTACTCCTGCATGCATTTGTTTATTTCTTAAATTGACTCTCCCAGTCAAAATAGGAAAAGCAATATTTGGAAAGTTATTATTTCATACTGGTAGCAGGAAAAGTTTGTTGTATTGGGTTAAAAGTTATTATTTCCTCTACCCTTTTCGCACACACCTATTTCAGCTGGAATTTTACTTTTAAAAATTTGCATAATGTCATTTTAAAGAATTATGTTAATAGTTGTCAAAATGCAATCCAAACAAAAGTAACAAATATGCAAGTTTGATGAAAGTAGAATGAAAATTATGACCTGTAGAGTGTAATCAAGAGCTATCAAAGGTCTTTGCAGATTTGATCTTTGTCCCATTGTCCCCAAAATCGGGGATCATCTACAGAATGCATACAACCTTCTGAGCAAGTTTCTTGAAAGTTAATTGAAAATGACGACATTTGAAGTGTTATCAAGAAAAAGTTACGCAAAGACGGACGATGGACAGATCACAAATCGAAATGGCATCAGTTCTGCTAGACTTTGTCCGGTAGAACTCAAACACATGCATCGACACGCAAACTACATTTTTCATATGCTTCAAAAACACATGTCGATGCGTTTGAAATCTTTTATGTTAATTCGTGATGTTCCTTTCCATATGACCGAGTACTTTGTATTAAAATTCGTAATGGTATGAATGCTGCAAATAGGCGGTTTTCTCTGCGTAGTCCATATTAATATATACTATCATTTCCCATTGAACTTAAAAAGGCCATTTTATGCATGATTTTCTTTTGCTTGATGTTTAGTACTCAGTAGTTAAAAGGATTCACTGCAGGTGACTTTAATACGAAGTACATGTTTGTTTGACTAACTATGAAATGTCAGCTAAAACGAAAGTGGGTGTGGAAGTCTTGCGTTGTTAAAGAAGTTAGAATTTTCTGACTTTATTTATTTGTTTGGCTTGAACGGCCGGCAAAATTTCTTTCCGAGTCATAACGCATCTCGGCGCCGGGAGGATGAAACGTACAGCCCCGAAATCATTGCAAACCAAATGTTTGTAAGGCTTGATTTTATTCATCAGTTTGATTACACCAATCAGTGTTTATCATTTTTATTCAGCTTTCACTTTGAAATGAGCGCGGAAAGGGTAAATTTGGCAAAAGTTTGGATTATTTAAGGGCCATAATTGAAAGTTCCTAGGTCGATTTGGCTGGTTATTGAACTTGGCCCAGACAGTATACCCAAAACATGTTCAGCAAGTTCGGTGAAGATCAGATGCAAACTGTTCGTCTTAGGTGGACGCCATCCGCCCGCTCGCTGCATGTGTTCTAATAATATGTAAATCTTGGCGTATAAGAAGAAACATTAACTAAAATCTTCTAAGAAAAACCTATATAAGGTAACGAATATTTGAAATATAATAAAAGTCATTCAAGGCGAAGCACTTCCGCCACCGTGGTCGTGTGGTTAGGGTCGCTTGCTAAACCTCTCATTAATTGAGGGCCATAGGTTCGGGCACTGCTACCGACCATGTCTCTTTATGTGAGAAAGTTGGCGGTTAGCAGTCTCGAACTAGTTGACCGATGTTTAGTAAACTTCTGGCCTATTAAAATGACTAAAATACGGTTTAAGAGGTCATAAACGCAAACAACATCTCCTACAACACGATGAAACAGAAGGAACATAACATTTCGAAAGTAATTCATTTGACATGTACTCTTACACAAATTAAATTTTACGTACAATATCATAGTTATTTAATGTTTTAAAATACGTTAAACTTCAAAAACACAATGTTAGCGTTTCCGTTTTATTTGAAAAAATTGTTTTTCTGATCATATTTATTTAGCCGATGATTTTATTCAATTTTCAATACCGTCAGGTCGTAAATCTTTCTCGTTGTGTTTTGCAGAAAGTTTGCTCCGGTTGCCATTTTGATTTTATCGGTGTAAGTATGTAAGAAGATATGGTACAATTTATTTTTAAGTTATATAAGCCTTGACGGACGGACCGACGGACGGACAAAGCGATCCCTATGTATCGCCTTTTCTCCAAAAGGGCGACACAAAAACCGTATGCTGGCTCCATATATCTTCCCTATTACTAATTTATCACCAGGAAACGCATGACAGTAGCGATTCTCTAAAACAATATCGGGGGAAAAAACTATTTCCAATCGGCTAAGCACTAAATGCTGCTAAACCTAATGAATATCAATAGTTTCCCTACAGCATTGAATCCTGTTTACTTTCCCAAAAGAGGTTATTTTTTCTGAATAATAAGACACATTGTCTTGGTAGATAACTGATTAGGGGAGGGAAACCAAGTATGTTTTATGTTTTCCCCAGATGTAATATATTAAGTTATATCTGTATTGTTTTTGGGCACTGAATCGTAGGAAATAGTAATTGTCCATTTTCTTTGAGTTTGATCAAGGAGTTGAAATTACAATCGATACCAGAGAAGATGTCCTACATAAAGAGGGTATACGGAGTCACACTTTTTCGCATTCTTCACATAACATTGGTTTAAAGTTTAGTTTAAACGATTTTATTTCAGTTCGAATACGAAGAAAGCTCATTCCAGATGGCATCACGTTCGTGAGAGAGAGGCAGCGAGTTTTTCATCGCCAAATGTCTAAATTATAATCATGGTTGCTTCTATCTTCTTAGTCCGTTTTTTTTTGTAAAGTAATGTACGAGTATTATATTATTATGCATTTTATCATGCCCTATGAATTCTTTTTAGAGAAACATGTGACTGGCCAATGTCTAAATACCTTTAAACTTTCTTTTTATATATCAGGTGCAATCTATTCGTCTTGCATTCAAACTTAAAGCACTCCTTCTAGCAAATCAAAGCACACATAAAACACGCGTAACAGAAACAACTTAATATGTATTAAAAGCTTACAAACTTCAAATGACTAGGGAGATGGGCGTTTCAAATCAGAGAACGAACGTGACCTAACTTCTTGTGTTCTTGTGTCTGATGTTATTGCATGTTGGCTCCAGGAATATGTTCTAACACATAGTCTAACACATGAAATGTTAGAACCAATCTCTAAATAGGAAAACACGAATGTGGAAAAGGCGCAACTCAAAACGTTTCTAACTTTAATGAATATCTGATTCAGTAGTTTCTTAAGAGTAATAAATGTTTAAACCTTTTCGCACTTGGCGACTAATAAAACAACTGTTCTGTGTAGATAATAACATTGGAAAACTTGAGTGTTTATGGTACGCCTAGATGCTAAGTCATTCCATACAGTGTTAATAAGAGTGAAACTGTAAAATGCTCGCTACAAAATGAAACCTCAATTTCCCTAGATTTCAACATTTAACGCAATCATTAGTTAACATGCACTTTAACATGTTCCTTGGCGCCAATATACAGGACTGAAAGAAATGACTTTATAAATAAGTTTACTATGCTGCAACAAAGCTCATAAAGTTTTATTCAAACTAATTATGTTTCATAAAAGGGGCACACCCTACATCTAGCACATTATATTCTCCGAACAGAAATTATGCGTTCAATGAATGTAAAATGATAAATAAATAAAGAAAATTTTATATCGAAAAAGGCTTCGTTCTGACACAAATAGTCATAAAGGCATTTTATAATAAATTGCTATCCACCAATTAATTGTACAACAACAATTTTACATAGAATATTTAAGTTTACGGTACTGCACCATATTTTGAAACGCTGATTTTATCGATACATTTTAAACTTTAAGGTTAAGTTATAATACTTACACTTACAAATACTCTATTACTTATGATTTAAGTATACATTTACATATCAACGTAGCTATATTTGGAATCTTCTACCTTTGAGTATTAGACAAATTAATTCTTTAAATTCTTTTAAAGCGACTGCACTCCAGATGGACAAGTTACGCTAAAAAAAGAAAATTTTCAATTTCAAGAAAACAATTGTCATTACTGTATCAGGGGCATTGTATTATGATAACGTGACAAGTTTTCTAACAAAAGAAACAATTAAAATGGGTTGTTTTGCTTATTTTTATTGTAGAAAATATCACCCCGTGACTAACGGGGTGGGCTCTTTGGTATAACAATATTTTTAACTCGCATCAAATCAGGTGACTCCGTAGTGTAGTAGGTTAAGCCGCTGTAAATTTTTTGTAAGCGCAAAGATCCGAGTTCAAAACCTGGCTCGGGTAAATATTTTTTCTACCTTTATTTTTTAGCTCTTACACAAAGAAAATAATTTTGATGCTGACAAATTGAATATATATTGATTTTACAAAAAAAATAAAATTTACTAAGAATTTGGAGTGCAGTCGCTTTAAAGGTCCAATACTAATGAAGCGAAAATTCAAATATACTTTAAAAAGCACAGAAATAAGTTATTTTTAATAAAAAATGAAAGTTGGTATGTAGAAAGTCAAAATTAATCACAGTACATGTACAATTATTTTTCTATGCATTATGAAGAAAGTTATATATACATGATACACATACTTTTCTTCGAGTTCCAAACACTTTCTGTAAATTTTAACCTGCCAATCTTCATTATCTAGTGTCTTGCATAAGGTGATGTACTTGCCATAGAAATAACTGTCACTTCATTTTCGCTTAGTAGTGGACCTTTAAGTACAAAATGTATAACGAAAGTTATACTAATTATGAACTTTTCATAAATGAGTCATATAGAATTTTTGTACGAACGTTTTATTGTATTGTAAGTTAACAAAAAATTACCATTGTTCAGGTTATTTAGTTATACGGTCATGTATGTTGAAGTGAAGCATATGTATTCATTTTGAAATGTTTCAATTGAACTGCTTTCTTCAATCAATGAGTGTTTGTCGGGTATGTCTGCTATAGTTAATATTGCTTTAGAAAATGTTCTTTCATTCATTCACTAATTCATGCTGCATTCTTTTTTCTTAATTAATTAATTAATAATTAATTAATTAATTAATTAATTCATTCATTCATTCATTCATTCATTCATTCATTCATTCATTCATTCATTCTTTCATTCATCAATCCATGAATCATTCAATCATTCATTCATTCATTCATTCATTCAATCGTTTATTGTTTAAATGTTGTTTCTTTTCAGAAGGCCACAGTGTAAATAAGTCAAATGTTTTTTTTTACATGTACTTAATGTGTTTACCTTTTAAAAATGAAGATTTTATTATTATTATTATTATTATTATTATTATTATTATTATTATTGTTATTAGTATTATTATTTCTGTAAGTAATTAAGTCAGTTGTAGGTTGTGTCTCTTTAAACGAGGTCGTGCGTAAACGAGACATGTCTCGATTTAACTACTTTTAGCTATTTTTTAGCGTTTTGAGAAAATAAGCTACAACGCGTTGCAGTTGGGTTTGCCCGTTCGCTATCTTGGCAATCGATACAGTTATAATCTTACGTCACTCATAGCGCAATTTTGAAACTATTATTAGAGCTAGTTTATAGGTTAACTCCTCCCCATTCAAGGACATTTAGGTGCGAGCGTCCAGCTTCTTTCTCACGTCGTCAATTTGCTCCGCCCAAAAACCCGCATGGTAATTTTAATGCAAGTGACAAACAGTATTTAATAATGTTAAATATAGCTTTCTTCGCGTATATTGTAGTGACTTCGAGATAAATTATATAGATCTTCTGTTTTATTTAAAATGTTGATTAATATATGACCAGCAACACGGGAAAATGGGCATTCGGACAAAATACTTGGAAACTAGCTTTCTTGCATAGTTTGAACAAACAATATTTCAATATCACTATTGGAAAATTTCAGTTACCTACGTCCAGTACATACAAAACTACAATACTTTGAAAAAGTAAACCTATGGCGTCATTGTTCACTCTAAAAATGACGTCATATACCACAATTTGACGTCAAAACTCACTTCAATTTACATGGCAGTAAACTATTCCGGTAATCATTTCCTAACAGCATCATTTATTTTTGGTTGTAAAATTATATACTCTTTTAATATATATCAAATCTGCTAAATTATTTCATGCCTTCTTTCCACGATATGCCTTTTTTCATAGGGTATAGCCAAAATAAAAAAAAGAATCATTTCAAATCGCTGGTTCCATAGTAATGGTATTGGAGTATTTTTAAGCAAGAAGTATGTTTCTGTTGAGGAAAATATAGTGGCTATCAGTTTTTATCATTGGTTTTGCATTTAAAGAGGGTGACAAAAATGTAAATTTTATGGGCTTTTTTATCAATTATTGTCGAATAATGTAACAAATGTTCGAAGGCACATTTTCGCGCGTCGACGGTCATATACTCTTTTAAAAGAGATCTCCTTCAATTACAGCGATTGAGCTACGGTATCATTGCATTTATCATAAGTGTAGACCGTAAGTTTATGAATTAGTTTACATGTAAATTATGTTCGCGGAACTTTACACATCGGAATTCCATTGCAGTAACATGTTATCCTACACAATTCATAATGACGTCTGGTGAACAAAAATATATTGTGATGCATTTTTCATAAAATGTGTTTTTCAGTCTGTTTCTCAACTCGCCTTGTCAATTTTGTTTGCCAAAGTGGAACAAAATGTCAACGAAAGTAATTAAATTGACGAAATTATCAATAATTGAGTACATCGATGCGTGAAAAATATGTTTGTCTCCGGCAGTACTGGAACTCCTTTATTTCGCAGAGCGTTGCCACAAAAGGTAAGGAAGTCTACTGACATACTAAGTATCTAATGCCGTACTGTACGTACTGACATAATCAGTGCATCTGCCAAAATCTTTACTTGTACGGACGTTGTATTATCATACCCAAGTTCCCTCTCTACTGCCGACAGTGAACTCGACAATTTTCCCTTGTGAACAGTGTTTTTACTTTAAAAGCCGTGCGGTCGGGGCGTTGAGTTTAAGAAAAAAATACAAATCAATGAACAGGGGCGTAGTTACTCCGGCCATAAAAATGAAACGGCAGACATGACAGTCAGACCAGTAGATTAATAACAATTATCTAATTTGTTTCACTTTATTTCATATATTTACATGTATTTCAAAATTTTCTATTTTCAATTCTTTTTTATTCCAACCATTATAAAAATCTGTAGATGAGTGTTGGATACTGCATCCTGACCAATCCAATTTACCGCCCGTAATCATACATGAGCGAAATGTTGGACACATGACTGCAGAGTTACACGATTACTCAAAACTTTGTAAATTTATTTCGGCTTTTTTCACATTTTGAAGAAGAAACATTCGACGAATGATAAAGAAAACATATTTAAAGAATCTGCGGGAAAACGACAGTCTTAGTGAAACATTTTGTTTTGCACTGACCGCTGTGTCATCAGTGTCACTGAAGTAAAATATACACAATAATATTATATATCCTGGATATACTCATGCGTACTAATTTATGTTCAGTGTTATTGTTTTTTAAATGGCTATCGGTAAAATCACAAGAAGCTCTCGGAAAGTCAACATTTAATGTACATTTGTACATATATATGAGAACTTGGTAGAGTACTAGTCTAACTATTTCGCCTTCGAAGGCAAACCGATTTTATAGGCTGATATTTTCAAGTTGTTCATAAATAACAGATCTGTGAAAGGGGTCTCACTGAAACGCCAATTTAATTAGACTATTGGAACGCTGCTGTATATGTCCAACCCATAGTACAGAGGGGGTCCGACATGTCTGGCACAGGACTTTCTGCTGTCAGACAAGCGGCTTTTCTGTCCCGGGTCCCGGTTGTCCGCAGGCTAGCCGAAATGTTGAGGGCAAAAAATTAAAACGAATAAATATTGTACGAAAGTCCTGTTTTACCTAGCCCAGACATTTTAGATCTATTTGCAGTATTGCGATAACATTTTAATCTTGCTTACTTTAAAAGTGCGCTGTTAATGTGTTTTATTTTTATTTTTATGCACATGTATTACCTCGTGGAGTAGACAGAACAATTTTACAAACTGATATTACATCTAGTCTGCCTTTGCGAAGGGCGGCCATCGTATGTAGCAAAAAGCACTTGCGTGCAATTAGGGGCTATTCGTTGAGGTACGCAATAAAACTTCCATAGTTTATTTCATAAAAATTTGGGAAAGTTTCATCAATTAGTGTACACCTGGCTCCGCCATTTACCAAATGGCACTTTAATATAATACTTTATCCGATACTTCTGTTATGACTTTAAATTTTTCTTTCCACGTTCGGAACGTAACTTCAGCATCAAATAAAGACTGATCGTATTGCGCCCCTATTTGACCTTTTCAATGAAAGAACGGAGGGGAGGAGTTAACCGATATCTACATGCTCTATTAATAGTTTCAGATTCGCCTTTGTGTGACGTAAGATTGTAATTGTATTGATTGCTAAAATAGCGAGCGGGCAAAGCCAACTGCAACGCGTTGTAATGCAGTATGATGCAACTATCTATCTATTTGATGTTGGTGCGCCTCCACCGAAGATCATATGCAAGAGGAATCCGTGTCGATGATTTATGAATAGGGTTAAAATAAAGAGACAACATATCTCTATAGGATTATTATAATTTACACTGGTTTTTCATGATCTTCTCTCATTATTGCCATTGGATAGTTGTTTCTGTAAGACTAAAGGAATGACAGTTTGTTAAAAGCGTTCATTCAGTGTGTAATTGAAAAAGAAATTAAAAGCTGCTCGCTCTCAGATTTTGGTAAAAAATAAAGTTCTTAAAACTGTATGCAAATAACGTATCGTAAAATGCATAGATATATAAACTGACAATGGGGTGGGGGAAAAGGTGGTGAAGAGGTTAAGGTGTCTGCCGCTGATCCCTAAGATTGCGGGTTCGGGCCCCTCTGGGGTCACGACCGTACCTCCTCATATGACACCAGTCCTGGTTTTTTCCAGGAAGCGGACTAGAGAGTGACTCGGTAAATAAATATAAAGTATCAAAATATCAGCTATTTTACGTTACTGCTGTAACTTAGGTTCAATATGTTTTGCATTTATTTAGCAAGATGATGGATGGCATTAGTTTATGTATCATTTACTCATTTATCACAACTCAGACCGTTTTCCCTGTAAACTGTATCTTTCAAATTATCTCTTTTATATTGAACATACTTCATTTCTGGGAAACATACCAGAATAATATTGATATTTTACTATCTTTATATACCGTACCGTGGTCAGACAAATGAAGCAATTTATCTCAATTAGTGAATTCACCGAGAAATGGTATTGTACATGGTTAATCAGATGGAAATATGAACTTGTAAATCTATGAAATGATGGTGATAAAAATGATATAAAAGTTAACTCACGTTAATGAAGTATTTAACACTGGCAATAACCATAACCACCAGTGAAAACAGAAATTCTGAATATTAAGCTAAATATAAAATGGCGCCGAGGGAAAGCATTAGAAATATGGAATGCAGATCTACCAGGAATCATAGTCACAGGAAGCATATTTTGCAAATGTACTAAACTACTATGCACTTTTAAAATAAGATCAGAAAAAGGCAACATTAGTTTTATCAAATATTGCATTGAAAAATGCAACAGACGAAATACATTTCTATGTTCAACGGTCCCGACAAGTCTGCGAACTGTTTATTGAAAAAGAATTCACCTAATCTTACAAAGATTATAGTTTTCAGACAGTATGATTGACACCATTCGACAACATTCAACCATATTTAAGAATATTAGAATATCTCTACATAGGCCTTTTTACATTCGAAAATATTCTCCATGAACTAATGAATATTGTACACATCTTTAATGACTTTCGTGCAAATGTGTGTGTATTGCACAAAAGTTAAATTGATTATAAACCAGATTTATTTTGAAAAGAGCATATGACTCCTCCTTGATTCTAACTTTATGAAATGGAAAACGTAAAGATTTTATCTTAACGGACCCACGCGACCTTGTGTCTTGACTTCTTAGTGCATACTTCAAACTGATGAAAGTGTAATCAAAATCCATCCATTTTTTTAAATGAATAAGTGCGAACAAACTTTTCTATTAACATGCCCCTGTGACCCTGACCTTTGACGTAGTTATCCAAATTAAATTTGTGAACGGAACCCGCCTTCTTGACACCACCCCCACCCCCATACACAAACTGCCCAACAATAGACCCCATTTGATAACCCGTTTTTAGTTTCAGAGCCTGGTTAATTAAACATGTATTGCTCAATATCATATTTAGTAACCACTTTTGTAAGTGTAAGAATAAATTTTTCTGCATCAATATGATGACACATCAGTTTTTACTGACCATTCTACGAAAAACGAACAACTTATCGGGACAAATAGGATGATCCAATATTTACCCTAAAAAAATAAAATGACACGAGCGAATCATTTCATCGAAATAAAACGTTATAAGTGATTGATCGTAAACTTTCTCCTTGACCTTTATCAATCTATCTTATCTGAGAAACACATGCATTCTCATTGCTATAACAATTTGGCATTATTGTTTCGTCGGGCCACTTATTTATTTCTTTCATTTCCGATATATCTCATTTGGCTTTACGACGTATTTTCAGCGATTGGATCTTCTAAATGGTATTGTGTATTTTCAGTTTTTGATGTGATAACCCTTTGAACTTTAATAATTTGTTAAATGAAACAAACTTATTCAGTATTCGTAAAATATAATAGACAAAGCAGTTTGATTGAAAGAAAGTGACAAATTAGAATCGACGAAGCAGTCCAATTACGGCAATCCATTCTACCAATATCCCGAAAACTATGCGAGGGATTGAGCAGAAATTTCACAAAGTGGTAAAGAACATTGAGAGTGAGTACAGTGACTGAAAACCGTAACTGTAGCTGACCTAAGTTCTAAATTACCGCCCTTTATTATATGCAGTTATGTTTGTCCGAAACAGTTTGCAAAATGCATGAAACAAATTTACCTGAATGAAGACATAGTGATAGAAGATATTGTAACGATGTAAAGTGCCTAATAACGTTAACTCTACCGTGTCTCTTTTTGGATGATAGTCTCCCTTTATCTTGTGAAATAATGCGTGTGCGGCACCGTTCAACAGATATTAAGCACATATTTTTAAAAGAAGTGCAATGTTCAATATTCATGACGTAAATAGTATCTGGGCCAATGTTTTAATTACGTCCGTCTAGTATTTCACAATTTTCTTTGTTTCATACAACTGAACTGAAATTCTTTTTATTTGCAAAAAGAGAACTTGTGTGCGTCTCATTTGGAGGAGCATAAATTTGTGTAATCGATGCTTGGTCTGATAAGGATTCTGTCTAAAAGTAGAGTCATTATGACAGTGCTTTTAAGAAGTACATACTTTCTGAATGTTCACACCTTGGGTATTCTTTTTTATTCCCCGCCAAGGTGGAGGGGATACGGTTATAGGCTCCGTGCGTTGGTGAGTGCGTCCTTCCGTCCGTCACATCTTTGTCCGGAGCATTACTATGAAAGTATTTAAGGGAATTTATCTAAATTATACACAGGCAGATGACATCGAGGAAGTGCAGTTTACTAGGACCTTAACTCTAGCTTGTCCTATTTTTGAATTATAAAATTGCATACACTTACCGCAGTGCAATGTTCAAGAACCATAACCGTACCTTTTTCTATTTTTAAGTTATTTCCCCCTATTGATTTTACATAAACCCCTATTTATTCAATGAGCTTTGTTTAAACTTTAAACACAGACAGAGGACTTTGAGAGGAAGTGCAGTGTACAAGTACCTTAACTCTGGCTTGTCCTATTTTAGAATTTCCTCCCTTAATTACCTTTTTGTCAGGGCAATAACTCCTTTAGTACTGAACTGAATTGATTCTAATTACATACAGTCATAGTAGACATAAGGATACAGTGCAATGTCTAAGAACCATAACTCAAACTTATCCTGGTTGTGCGTTATCTCCATTTATTGATTTTTCGCATAAAGCATTTGTGCAAAGTATACAATATCGGATAGAAGTGCGAAATTAACACAGAAAAAGTGCAGAAAAAATAACACACAACACATTATAATTGGTAATAATTTATTATATTGGAACCTTTAACATATCAATTCATCTCACCTCAATTGTTTTGGTCATATGAAGAGATCACTCTGCGGGGGATGACCGTGTCTATCATGGCTCTTGTTTCACTCATAATATTGCTCCAAATAATTTCAACTAAAAAGGACAGGATATCAAAATGGCGCTCTTCTTTTGGGGTCGTACATTATAGAGTAACGTTTAAGCTTTCAAAAAAAACATTCGGAATCCCTTACCTATTTAACTATTGATAAATGCGAGTACAATAAGTTCGCCACTATTCACTGTCAGGGGATCATCGCCATCGGTTCCTTGAAAGATATAAATATGTGTCAATCAAAATATTGAATTGGCAATCTCCTCTACATAAAATGCAACTGTAACTTGTTCAAATTCTTTTCAGGTCTGGTCTTCCACTGTCATCCTTTTGAATGAAGAATTAGACTGCCTCAATTTTATCTAGGCGTCAGTTGCACTACATTTATGTACGGTGAATTCATTATCAATATAATTTTGACAACGTATTAACTCACTTCCAACAAACTTTGCCGTTTATGAACATGTACAGACAGTCGATATTCCTATATTTGTGACTGAATGACAAAACTCCGCTTCTTTCTAAACCGATTAAATCGGGAAAGTTTTGAAAATAATATGTACAGATTTAAACGTATTTAGGAATACTGATCATCTGAAGAAAAATGGCTATGATGGCGCGTTATAGTTCAATGGGCCCGACGGTATAATATGTTCATGTAAAATACTGGGATATTTTATTCACATAAAAAGTCACATCAAAATGGTGCAATGAAAAAGATATGGTAAAAAAGTGATCTGGCGCTCACATTTGCTACATTTATTTTGAAATTGTGTCAGCATTTTCTGATAAGAGGACTTTTAAAGTTTCCTTTTCCTTCTATCGTCTCCCTCTCATTATGACTATGTTTTCCTTCTCCTATCTATTACGTCTTCTCATAACCATGTTTTAACAAATGACACGATTTGAAAAGACATGGAATAAGGCACACAAAACATTCCTGAATATTTTAATTGCAATCTGCCCTTCAAATGTAATTGTTTAGGCTTTTACCGTAACAAATATGATTAAAGATTACACACACAAACATTTGTAAGTTATTTTCCCTGTCAGGCTTTCAGTATTGTAGTTTACGTTAATAGATGAGTATCTCTATAAAATCCTTCACTACTCCCTTCACAGTCGTTACCTCTGAAAAAATAGAATGTTATAAAAGAGGCAGTGTCTAATCAAATCTTCGAAAGGATTGCAACAAAACGTTCATTTTTAAAATACATATTCATGCAAATGTTAACAAAATTAGTGTAATCGTAGTTGAGAAACACCTTCAGTGATAGTTGTTTTATAATTTCAGAGTGGATAGCAATTATGTATAATCAAAGCACTTTTTTCTTACAGATAATGAGTGAGCATTTGTGTCAATAATTCGCTAGTAGTACTTGATTTTGATTACTATCCGTTTATTTTAATCACAGAGCTGTAGCTAACTGATAACACATCATGTTGCTTTTGTTTTATTTTTTTGTTCAAAAACATAGTTTTGCTTGAGACGTTTTGATGAAGTGATATACAGTGCTTTAAAATGTATATAACCAGCTTTGTTTATGAGACATCCTTCAGAAGTACGTGACTCGACCTACTCAGCTCGCTCTCAGATTTTTGTAAAAAGAAGTGTTCTTAAAGGGAAATACCCTTTAACTGATGACGACTAAATAACCCCCAAAACATAAATAATAGAATCTTTTAGATTCATAACTTAACCTAAAAGTTTCAGCTATGCATTCCCAGTCATTATCGATAAAATCAACGTTTTAAAACTTACCGCAGTATCGTACCGTAAACTTTTCAATAATCTATGTTGAGTTGTTGTTGTATAATAAAAGGGCGGATGCGATTTATTACAGAAAGCCCCTATATTGATTAGTTGTGGTAAATTGAGGCACTTTTCGCATTAGGTTCTTCTTTGAAATTGTATTTATTTATCATTTTACGTTCATTGAGCACCTTATCTATGTTTCGAGAAAATAATCTGCTAAATGTCGGGAGTGCCTCTTTAAAACAGTATACAATAAAATATTTTAGAGCATATAGTCATATAAAAAGATTTCAGTATACATTCTAGTGAATTATATCTGTAGATTTGAAATAATACGCTACCAAATGATTAAGCGTTGCAAACTTTTAAAAAAAATAAAAAATGGGGTGGCCCCCGCCCCATATACAAATGGATTGGCATCTCGTATTTTCCTATACAAGTTCAACCTTTTTGTTGCAAAACTGCGAGACTTTATGCGAGACTAAAAGTTTCAGCGTATTTTCGAAAATATTTCATTAAAAGAACTAGACAAAAATTTACAGAATTCAAACTCATACTTTTGTTGATTTTTCACAACCGCACCACACCCACAGTTTGATTTATCACATTTTGTGTTGGGGAGATAGCAACCCTTGTAAGTAGTCTATTAGCCTTACACTTTAATTTAATTTTAGAAATCCCTTGAAAAGCTAAATGTAAAACCCAGGCTTAATCTTAGAGCCTATAATTCTTTGAAACTTAAGTCTTTAGTGTTCTCTTACCATTTTTCATCGGTTTGCACCATTCAAATGTTATGGATGGAAGCGTACGATCATTTTGATCACGTAAACTCCGATTTAAAGATAAGACTGCATATTGATAACTTGTGTATGTACTTATGTTTACGCCGTTTATCTTCTTGAAAAAGATACTTTTAGTTATTACTGGCTTATATTTGAATGAGGGAGAAACTTGATAAAGTTCGTATGGCTAGTTGTTGTATTGCAGAATGATATTACAGAATCGATGATATGTAAACGCTAACAGTATGCAGTGTCGAATCAGTGTAAATGGCTACCTGATGGTGTAGTTATTTAAATATTCGGAATTTTGCCTACATTAGTGTTACAATGATTTAAAGCATTAACACGTATATGGCTTTTCATCATTTTTAAAATTGTCAGGCTTGGGGGGGGGGGGGGGGGGAAGGGGGTGAGGGGAGGGGAGGGGGGGACTATACGACTGACGCCTGCCGGCGTACGCCGTTCTTTTCGTTTCTAAAAGCCGGGATTAATTCGGCGCATTTTAAGCTATAAGGTTTGGATATGCCGGCGTACCCCGGCTTACTGTGCATATGTTCCGGCCAGCGTCAAACGTATTAGCCATTCGCTCAGTCGTTTTCAAAACCAAGGAGTCACGTGTCTCGTTTACTTTCACCAACAAGGCATTTCTCGATTAAATTATTCTTAAAAAGTGCTGTTAGTTAAATTTTTCGGTATATTCTGACATGTTTTGAGTAAATATAACCTTCAAGTTGTGTGGTATACCCCTTTGAAAGGAAGTCTTTATCAGGAATATTGTTGGTGAGTAATTTTAAATTGGGTGAAAAAATCCCTTTAAGAAGTGTCTGAAAGTGTTTGCTATAGAACGCATTAGCAATTGTTGTCAGATGTGCTGTTTTCCTTCCGTATGCTATCGATAACGTATTAAGTTTTTGCGGATTTAAAGAAACGTTTTAATTTTGTTCTATATATATAGTTTTGTGTTTTTGGAGCAGTACACATGTATACTAAATCGATTAGAAACAATTGGCCAATTATTTTGAATAAATTGTTTTCAATACATGAATCTTCATAAAATAGAAGGAGCCAGTTAGACTCTTGCCAATTGCGTTAATGACCGATCTGTGTAGATTGAATAATACTCTTTTGTTGGTGATAAATTTTGTTTATGTGACAAATCTTCTTACAAGTGGAGAAGTCACGACAAAGCCTTATCAAAAAGAAGTAATCTCGGAAGAATGAGTTTAATTACGTTTCGATCCTCAATGTGATTGGTACGTCTGCATTCTAATGAAGATAAACTGACGATGATACCAGAGAAAACTTTGAAGGCAAATCCTCTTAATTTATTGTTTTTATCGTATTGTAATGACAATGGAAGCAAAACATACTAATTTTTTTTACAGACTGAAAACAAGCATATCATTTGGATATAACATTCCATATCCCATTTTAACGTGATTTTGTTTTGTTTTGTTTGCAACGAAGGCAGAAGAATCGCATTTACAATGTGTATAAATCATATCTTAAACTATCAAACTTACATTTCAAACAAGCCGGCCAAAATGGCCCTATATTGCCCTCCTAACTACCATTGGCTATAATACATGTTCATCAAAAGCAGAAAGGGTCAATTTTAACCTAAGGGTTCTGATTTTAAACAGTCGTTATAGAGGTCCACTTCATAATTCTATATTCCAAACATCTATGTCTAGGCTTAGTAGTTCAAGACAAGATTTTATTAAGTTTCCCCTTTATAAGCCTTTGTTTAATCAAGTGATTCCCCGGAAGGATCAATTTTTTCATGGGGGGTCATGCTTTGAATAATCTTGGTAGAGGTCAACTAGGCAACGCTTCTTGCCAAATATTTAAGCTAAAGGTCTTGTGGTATTCACGTTTCACTCTATAAGCCTTACATATGTAAATTCAAGTGACCCTAAGATTGGGTAAAATTTGACATTGGGATCAAAATTAGAACAATCTTGGTAGAGGTTCACAAGGCAATGTCACATACTCAATATCTAAGAAATCTCTTAATAAAAGAAAATTTTTGTTTTTTTTTTTTTTTTTTTTTTTTTGTGTGTTTTTGTTTTTTTTTTTTTGGGGGGGTTGTTTTTTTTTTTTTTTTTTTGGGGGGGTTTTTTTTTTTTTTTTTTGGGGGGGGGGGGGGTTTTTTTTTTGTTTTTTTTTTTTTTTTTTTTTTTTTTTTTTTTTTTTTTTTTTTTTTTTTTTTTTTTTTTTTTTTTTTTTTTTTTTTTTTTTGGGGGTTTTTTTTTTTTTTTTTATAGGAGGTTTGCATTACTGTAATTTCTAGATTGTTTCTTATTTTTCTGCTTTGACCTCCAGACAGAAAATACCTTGTAATCTTTATACAGTTGTAAATAAATCAGGCTGCGAAATCATTCAATTAATCGAAGTATTAACCTTTTCCATTCTAGCTGCAAATGAGTCGGCGTTTTATGATTTGCACGGCTCGTTATTCAGTCAGTAAATTATCATCGGACACATTTTTGGACAATGCATGGCGTTTTCCAGATTATATTCTCCAAACATAGATGATGTGTTCAGTGAACGTAAAATGATAAATAAATACAATTTCAAAATAGAACCTTTGGCGAAAAATGCCATTTTACCACAATTATGACTGGACGTTTAGGTTAAGTGATAATACTTCCAAAGATTTCATTATTACTTGCTGTACAGCTTTTTAGCTTCGCCAGGGTGAGCTTACCTAATCGTCAATCGTCCGTCAACATTTTGATTCAAATGACATCTCTGAAACCACTGGGCCAATGTTAATGAAACTTGGCAGGGATGATCCTTGCATAAAGCTCTACCAAATTTGTTCAAATTATTCCATTTCATGCAGAACTCTGGTTGCTATGGCAACAAATAGGAAAAACCTTAACAATCTTCTACTCAAGAACAGGAAGGCCTTTAGCCTAGATATTTGGCATGTGGCATTGTGTAGTGAACCTCTATCAAGATTGTTTAAATTATGACCCCCGGGTCAAAATTGATCCCGCCCAGGGGGGTCACTTATTTTACACCGGCTTTTATAGGAAAACTTCTTTTCTAAACCCATAAGGCCTAGAGTTTAGATATTTAGCATTGCCTAGTGGACTTGTACCAAGATTGTTCAAATCAAGACACTTGGGTTAAAACTTAGGCTGCAGAGAAATCACTTGATTTTACACTCTTAGATTTATAAAGAAATCTAGAGATGGGCTTTATGCATTTTTTTATTTCTAAGGTATTCAGGTTGTCTATATAGGTATACATTTTAAAAACACTTTTTATGTTATTTCTAGTACATTTACGTTTTTTTAATTGAACACCCCAATTGCTAATTTTATTGCAGTTTTGACTGATTAATTTCAACCTGTTCAGTACACATCTTGAGGTCAGTGCTTGGTCATTCATTCATAATTCAGTGGCACAAGGTCATGCAGTGGGCAATTATGTAATTTTTATGACAAAATTCTTTTGGAAAAGATCAGTATCCTCACATACTGTAAGATGAAGATGCAAAATGGTCTTTGTAAAATGAATAGCCATAGTGAAGATCACGAACAGACATCATTATAATGAATAACTTATAGTGCAGATCATGATCAGACAGCAAAATAATGAAAAGCGAACAATGCTGATCATGATCAAACAGCAAAATATGAATAGCGAACAGTGTGAATCATGATCAGGCAGCAAAATAATGAATAGCGAACAGTGCAGATCATAATCAATCTGTTTTGGATGTGCAGGCTAATGGTGATAGATAGCACACTAAGACTGATAAATGACAGTTGTTGGCGCTGTGCGGAAGCACAGTGCCAGTATTGAATAGGTTTTAATTTTGTACCATGGGGTTGCATAATCGAATAGGGAGCAGCCAACATTATTATTGTAATTAAAAACTACGTATTATGTTTGAACAAACTCCCTATAATGAATAAATAAATAGTATTAACTGATTACAAACAATACTATACCAGATGCATACGTCTTCGACCGTTAATTCAAAACTTTTGACATATTCATAGGATATTTAATAACTTTTCCACAAACTTGAAGGTTACGGTTTTTTTATTGCTTTGTTTACGGACCCTACGGCCAGATTCATCAAAGTTCAGAAAAAACGTCTCGATAGTTGTTTTGCTTTCTCTAAACATTTTGAAGTTTAAATACATATGTTGTCAACGTGAATAATTAATGAAAACCCATTTTAATTACTACATACTAAAGTAAAATGTAGGCATTATAAATAAGACCGTTCACCTAACTATGCGATACATGGGGTCTCAATGAAAGTTATGTAAAGCATCGCTAACAACTGACCAATAGTAAAGACAAAATAAATCACGTGGGTTTCGTCTGCGTCGAAAAGCGTCTACTGACCACGAGCTGTAGCCTTGTTTAATGGGCGTTATCGTACCATTATACGGAAGGTTGTTTTATGATTCGTTTATTTTTTGGTTAAACTGTAGTAAATGTGGTTTTTGTCTTGTCCTTTATTTAGTGCACAACATTATGTATTGCCATGCAGAATTCTTATGTCAATAGATCTATAAATAGCCAAATGGTTTTCCACTGTTCCACATATCTATAATATCTATTCTTAGAGATAAAACATACAATGCAGTAGGAATTCATACTCATTATTTTAGAAAAATGTCCAATAAACGAAGAAAAACAAAACTCTGGCCTAAAATTGGCACCTACATAAAGCTTTACATAGCTTTTATGCAAGTTTAAGATGCTGGAGATGTTCTTGACCCCTAGTTGAACTTCTATTAAAAGATTTTTCCTGGATAAAGTTGGTAACAAATTATGTAGTTGTAATTTTTACAGTTACATCACAAGAAAGTTCATATATAAAATCAAATCAATATTTTATATATACAAAACATATGAGAAGATATCAGATTTATAAATGTCAAATATGCCTATGCATGTTTTCTTTCATAAAAGAAAAAGCTCTTGCTCTGTTTATTTCTAAAATGTACTCTTCAGTCTATCAATTGGGACAGTGTCATAAATTGTTAAAAAAATGTAAAGCAAACAGTGCAGATCAAGATCAGACAGCAAAAAAATGAATAGCTTACAGTGCAGATCATAATCAGACAGCAAAAATGAATAGCAAACAATTCATATCATGATCAGACAGCAAAATAATGCATATCAAACAGTGCAGATTATGTTCAGACAGCAAAATATAAATAGTTGATGATAGTGCATAGCATGACCAGACAGCATAAAATGAATAGCTTACAGTGCAGATCATGATCAGACAGCAAAAAGATGAAAAGCGAACAGTGCAGATCATGATCAGACAGCAAAATAATGAGTCATAGAGCTTAGATATTCAGCATGTGGCATGACTCTCTACCAAGATTCCGTTACCTCAGGGTCCAAATTAACCCTGCCGGGGGTCTCTTGATTTAACATAGGCTTATTAAGAGGAAAAATCATGAGCTAAAGGTAAAATTGATCCTTTGCTGCTAATAATAACCTCCTATTATAGCCAATGGTAGACAGGTGAGCGATTAAGTGCAATCATGGCCCTCTTGTTTACCAAAGTGGCATAATTTGAACAATCTGTGCAGAGGACCACTAGGCAATACAGCCTTCTAAGCCCTATGATTCATGGTTTTGGACATGAATAAAAAAGTAAAGAAGAAGTAACACTATATTTACTTTTGCAAAAATCTATGTACAAAAGTGTATCCTGCAATTTGGAAAACTTTAACCGTAAGGGCATGTTTTGGAAAATTTGACAGAAATTCACCACACAATTCTACATACCAAACATCTACACTGGGCATTGGCAGTTTCGGACAAGAGTTTTTCAGTTTTACTCAATATTTATCTGTGTAAGATGATCACCCTACAGGAAGGTCATACTTTTATCCCGGAGCCATAATTTTATTACTCTTGGTAGACGACCACTAGGCAATGCTACACATCAACTATTTCCTTATACATGTCTATATAAAACTAGACCTATCACTAATTGTGATAAATACCCCCGAAAGACTGCTTTATAAAGTGAGGAAGTTCGAAGTAACAGAAAACCTTGTAAAAAAACTCAAAAAGAGTATTGTTCTTGTACACTGCACTTCCTCTCATTGTGTTTGACCATTTTCTGAAGTTGTATTGAATTCCAACCAGTAGTTTTCGAATTATGCTTCAGACAAGGAAGAGTAACTCTGTAAGGAGTCAAGATAAAGTTATGGTTCCTGTGCACTGCACTTTCTCGCACTGTATGAAGTTGTATTGAATTCAAAGAAGTGGCTTTCAAGTTATGCTCCGGACAAGGAAAAATAAAAAGTGCAATAACTCTGCAATTAGTCAAGATGGAGTTATAGTTATTGTGCATTGCACTTCCTCTCAATGTGTGACCATTGTATGAAGTTGTATTGAATTCCAACTCGTAGTTTGCTAGTTATGTTCCGGACAAGGAAAATGCAATGGACCGACCGACCGACCGACCGACCGACCTCCGGGTGACTCCTATATACCCCCTATACTTCGTTTCGGGGGTATAACAAGTGGATCTTTAGGCAGGGGTTTGAAATAACTTGATAGAGGACCACCACACAATGCTACTCACCAACTATCTGACCTCTAGGTCTTATGTTTTCTGACTCGAAGACTTCTCAACTTTTACTACATATTTTATGTAAAACATTTTGACACCAGGGGCAATCTTAGCAGAGGGTAATTTGACAGTGCCTCACAACAAATATATAAGCTCTTAGCTCTAGATTCTATTCTCAATTTCCTATTTGGCGGACGGACGGGAACGATCATAATTCCTTACACTTATTTATCTATGCAAATTGGAGCTACAGACCACATCTGGATTATTAATTTGTCTCTAGACTCTCTTTTTAACGACCAGTGCAAAGTAAATTAATCCGAAGCCTGTAAAAATAGTTGCAGCCTTGTCTGTAAGATCTGCTCCCAAAAAGAGTAAGAAAAGTTAATAAAAGCAGTGTTTGGTGAATTGTTGTTACCAGTATACAGACGCTAATTCAATTTGGAAAATAAGTAATAAAATGTTCCAAACTGTTCACTCTTGGGGAAGATTTGCATGACACAGTAATTTATCTTTATGGCCATGGGCAGTTTCTCATAACAGGTTATAGCTCTACTAAGGACCCCCGTTACAAGTCTGTAATTTCAGTATACAATTTAAATGCTTGATAAAATCATTTGCCGAGCATGGAAATATTCCACGAGAAAATGTTACACAGAGCTGCCCTACCCTAATCACTGATTACCAAGCATCTTCCTCAGCAATATCTTACAAAAGTGTTAAGACTTGTAAAATCCGTTGCTGTATTCACTGACCAAGAGTTTTTTTAGAACAATAGGTATGATTAAACACCTCGAAAAATCAATGAAAAATTAGAAGACTTAAAAGAAACAGCTAAAGCACGAAGCCTGATGCAGAAATTAAATCAGAGAGCAAATATGGTAAGATTGTTCTCTGACTGCAAATATTTTTTGGAGTTCACTACGAACGAAGTACTACGTGTAGCTTAATTTATTCTTAGTGTCTCCTCGCATCTGAAATGTTTTTAAACATGAAGAAGCACTTACCGATGTAAAATAAATAGTGTGTTAAAACAGTATTCAGCTGGTTGAAAATGTGTATCAAAGATATTTCATAAGACAGAAAAGTAGTGAATTTTAAGGACAAAAGACTATACACTGTCTCCGTATGTCCTCTTCCTAATCGTAATTAATCGCTGGAACGCACGACGTTAACGCCTCTCTTCAATACAATATCGACAAAAATAATTTACTAGCAGCTAGGCAAACGCTGATAAACTCAATGAATACCAATAGTTTTTTCAAGCCTTGAGCTCTTCTAAATTTCCCCAAAGAGGTTCGGTTTTTTTTCCGAATAATAAGACACAATGTCTTAGTAAATAATTGAATTGGGAAAATCAAGTATTTTGTTGCACCCAGATGCACATAAATTGTTCTGGTGTTGTAAATGGGCTATGAATCGGAGTAAAACGTAATTGTCCATTTTTATTTTGTTCTGAAAAGGGAATAACAATGACATACGATATAAGAGAACATGTCATACATAAACTGTTTATTTCATTCGCATTCCTTTAAAGACAAAGTACTGTCACATTTTTTCAAAATTTTGATGTTTCATATAATCCAAGGACATCTACCAGTGCAAAATAAGGACAGCAACCCTTAAATGAATTAAACAAGCATTCAGACATACACACAGAAGAACTCCGACTAGAAGAAAATAGTTTATATACATATTTGAGAAACTGTCGTTAATTCTGTTAACGTCTGGCACATTTTATGGTAACGAGAACCTTGTCGTAATAGCTTTTTAGTGATATTTTTGTTTCTTCTAGGGTAAATTGTGATACTCCGTCTGACGATTCAATGGGAACATCGCGGTTCAGTTAAAACTGCTCGCTCACAATTGCCGTTGTTGGTCTTACGGCACCGCTACACTTGATGTTAATATTGGACTTTCAAAAACGTTTGTTTTTTTTACCTTTTTATTTATGACTATATGTTCTGAAAAATGATAGTTTCATACAGTTTGAAGAATTTTATTTTTTTACCAAAATCTGACAGCGAGCAACATTGTCCAAGTATCAGACAATTGTTCAATCTGATTAACCACGTGCAGTGCATTCACTTTGTCCCTTGAATGGCGAAGAATATTGTAATTGTCTGGACATAAGATATCAAAGATAATACATTATCAATCATATTTATAACACTCCCTTATGAAACAACTGGCGGCGAATCAATAGGGATAGTTGAAATAACATCAGCAACGTTTAGCAGGGAAAAGCAATAAAATGGTGATAAATTACTATATGAAACGCAACATATGTCATTTATCACATGTGTTAAATAATTGCTGCATATTTAAAACCATTATATCAGCAGGAAATTTCTCCATATATTTGCACTAGAAAAACGAAATTATGAAAAAGTAGCTTATTCCAAATAAAACAAATCGTTTTTTGTAAATAATGTAATTAGGTTAACGTAAGTGTTCAGATAAATCAATGCAAAATTGTAACACATGACAGCCAAGACATTATAATTATCAGGAATATTGCCCGGGGATTTAATGCATTTACAGTGCCTTTAAAAGGGTTATATATATATTGTCCGTTATATTATTATGTATGGTTATTTAAATTCTTTCAGATATTGCTAAATGCTTCTTGATAAATCCGTTTCGTATATTTTGCTTGTAAATTAAAGTTCCCTACACAAAAACAGTATATTGCTCAATAAGGATTTAAAATACTTCTTGTAGTCTACATTGTTTCGATTTGAAACTACAAACCAAGTAACTACAAACCAAGTCGAAGAATGAATTCCATATTTACATGGCGAAATAGTTCTCAGGTAGAATATAAAAATGATTATAATATCACTTTTAAATACATCAGTGAGTAGTTGTTATCATTAGTCATAATGTGTTTAGATCTAATCTCTTCAGTCACTGCATGCTGTCGCTCTAACGTTCGCATCCTCATTTACTTAGTAACAAACTGGATGACATTAGTTTCGTATCATTTAGTCATTTATCACAACTCTGTTCTTCTTTCCCTGCAAACTGTATCTTTCAAATTATCTTATTGATTCGAAGAATAATTGATTCCTAGAGGAGTGTACAAATATATCACTATTTACATCGTAAATCATTAAAATCTTAAATATAATAAGCAGTTCGTTTTTACCGATTACCTCATTTTTATTTATCAGTATCAGCTTTAGCAAAGACTTTGTTCAAGAACGAGTTAAATATGCTCCAAAATAGTTTAGGATTATAACGTAACTTTTCAAGTGGTATTGATAGAAGTTTAAATTTTCCTCTTTTTTCCACTGCTGATAACAGTACGAATAATTTTCCTAAATGTTCGGCAACAACTCAGGATGTTACTCCAATACACTCTAACATGTCGTGGAATATGCATTAGACATTTTAAGCTCACCTGATTCGCCAGGGTGAGTTTTTCTAATTGATGATTGTCCGTCACCTGTCGTCCGTCCTTTTGATTCAAATGCCATCTCCTCTGAAACCACTAAGCCAATGTTGATAAAGCTATGCAGGAATATTCATTGCATAAAGCTCTACCAAAATTGTTCAAAAAGCGAATTCCATACAGAACTCTGGTTGCTATGGCAACAAACAGGAACGACTTTAAAAATCTTCCTCTCTGAAACCACAAGGCTAGAGCTTAGATATGTGGCATGTAGCAGTTGCTAGTGGAACTCTAACAAGATTGTTCAAATTATGACTCCGGATCAACATTGACCCCGCACGGGGGTCACTTAGTTTTACATAGGCTTATATAGGAAAAACTTTAAAAATCTTCCTCTCCGAAACCGCAAGGCCTAAAGCTTAGATATTTGGCATGTAGCATTGCCTAGTAGTCCTTCTCTAAAGTTTGTTCAAATTTTACCCCTGGGGTAAAACTTGACCTTGCCCGGGGGTCACTTGTTTAACAAAGACGTATATAGGAAAACCTTTTTGGTATATAACATTATCTAGTGATTCCACCAGGCAAGTGGACTTGTACCAAGGTGAGCGATATAGGGCCATCTTGGCCGTCTTGTCATCATGAAGTCATGAAGATTGCAAACAACATAAATCACTTCAATGCAAATCCTCCAAGCCTGAATGATGTAATTGTTTACAGGAGAAATGCATTTGTGGATGAATTGAATAGAGCTTAAATAGAATTGCACGTTCTGCATGGATTTGCTTCTTGTCCGTATAATTAATGATTTTGTCTTGCACTCATTTGTTCCGCAATTTGTGCATATGCTTTTGGATCACTTGTACAAACCCCTTTTAGTGTCTTTCATAAACAGTTTGATATCTTAATTATAATATTGATATGTCCCGCTAATTTTTCTTAGAAGTTAAGTGGACCTGGCGAATGCCTCAGCATGAATATGTTTTAGAATGAATGGTGATTTACGCTAATCACCCAAGTTACGCAAATGCAAATAAATTTAAAACAGACCAGCTCCTAAAAAATTATTTCTTGTATATTTTGTGTTTTAATTGATATTCAAATATAATTCATACACAGGAAAAGTTGGAATGTAAGATCCTATGGCACCGACACTAAATTTTGTATATAAAAAGCATACCTTTTCAAACGAAAAGTATATCTGTAAACGTGTTAATTTATTTTTAAACTAGAGATTGTTTTTCACAAAAAAACTTGTCTCCCCCCTTATGACCTTGACCTTTGAGTTAGTGACCCCAAATTATAACGAGAAATTGACCAACGGTCACTGTGACCTTGACCTTTGAACTACTGACCCCAAAAACAATAGGGATCATCTGCTCAATAAGACCAATCATCCTATGAAGTTTGAGGTCTGTAGGTCTAAAGGAACTCTAGTTATCATCCGGAAACGAGAAATTGACAAACGGTCAGTATGACCTTGACCTTTGACCTACTGACCCCAAAAACAATAGGGATCATCAGCTCTATAAGACCAATCATCCTATGAAGTTTGAGGGCTGTAGGTCAAAAGAAACTCTAGTTATCATCCGGAAACGAGAAATTGACCAACGGTCACTGTGACCTTGACCTTTGAACTACTGACCCCAAAAACAATAGGGATCATCTGCTCAATAAGACCATTCATCCTATGAAGTTTGAGAGCTGTAGGTCAAAAGGAACTCTAGTTATCGTCCGGAAACGAAGAATGGACGGACGGACTGACGGACTCCCCCAGTTTGAGGGTTGTAGGTCAAAAGGAACTCTAGTTATCATCCGGAAATGAGAAATTGACCAACGGTCACTGTGACCTTGACCTTTGACCTACTGACCCCAAAAACAATAGGGATCATCTGCTCTATAAGACCAATCATCCTATGAAGTTTGAGGTCTGTAGGTCTAAAGGAACTCTAGTTATCATCCGGAAACGAGAAATTGACCAACGGTCAGTGTGACCTTGACCTTTGACCTACTGACCCCAAAAACAATAGGGATCATCAGCTCTATAAGACCAATCATCCTATGAAGTTTGAGGGCTGTAGGTCAAAAGGAACTCTAGTTATCATCCGGAAACGAGAAATTGACCAACGGTCACTGTGACCTTGACCTTTGAACTACTGACCCCAAAAACAATAGGGATCATCTGCTCAATAAGACCATTCATCCTATGAAGTTTGAGAGCTGTAGGTCAAAAGGAACTCTAGTTATCGTCCGGAAACGAAGAATGGACGGACGGACTGACGGACTGACGGACGGACGGACTGACGGACAGGGCAAAAACAATATGTCTCCCCCCGAGGTGGGGGAGACATAATTACTACCTGTCAGAAACATTATCTGGAATGCACGTGGTCATCAGGGTGCGTTTCATCAATATTCCTAGAAAAGGTAAGATAGGAGCACTCCTAGGATGATCATACGATTTATCCTAGGAGTATTTCAACAAACGTCTTTAGGAAAAAATTGACTAAGGAACTTGTCAAACGCAATGACAGATGGAAATTAATCAAATATTTCATTTATCCTATCACTAACTCATTTTATTTTTACAAATATTTGCATAAAAATACTACCTGAACAAATAAATTGAATGATTATAAACAATAGCACGTCATCATAAAAATCGAAAATTGACTAAAATTTCTATTTTTGAAATGAACATATTATTGCGGGTATTCTTTTTCTTTGTTAGATCATTTATATCCATCTATAGCAATACTGAAGTTACACTCCAAAACAGTGTGATTCACTTGATGTTACATAGTGAGCATCGAAAGGAAGTGCTGTATCTTGGAACAGTATGTCGGCGAAACTTTAGACAATGCGTTATGGAAAAGAAATTGAAAACAATATAACGCAAAATCAGCTTCACTTAATTCCTGATGTTACGTTATAAAGCATGCACCATTTGTCCTCACGAGCGCTAGGTCTGATTGCTGTGCGTGACCAAAGCCATTATTTTCGAGCTATATCTAATGAACTTGCGATTTGATTCGATGGAGCGTCTGTTCTCCGAACAAAGCGAGTTTCACTGAAACCATACTTAAGTTCCTCAGTTTTAAAATCAACTGCAGCGTAGCTCAGGCATAAAAGAGAAAATCAACTCAATGTCTAATTTTTTGTCCACGTCTTAAAGTGATACTACCCTCCAAATGACCATTGTAATTATTGGAATCACATTTATCATTCTTCTGGCCATTTTGAAGGGTCATATAACTTAAAATCGTTTGTAGATGTAGTTCTTTTATTTCAAGCGACCAACATTTTTTATTTTTAAGCAATGAACTTGAAAGTTTAACTTTTAAGGCTCTATCATTAGTGCATATGCTATGAACCCTTAAAAACAAAAGTCATGTCAATTTACGTGTAGTCTTTTAGTATGAACTATATCTACAGTTTACTTAAAGAGGCACTTCCTACACCCAGCAGATTATATTCTCGAAACATAGATTATGTGTTTAATGAACGTAAAATGATCGATAAAAACAATTTCAAAGAAGAACCTATGGCGAAAAATGCCTCATTTTACCACAATTAATCAATATAGAGGCTTTCTGTAATATATCGCATCCACCAATAAATTGTACAATAACAACTCTACATAGATTATTAAATGGTTGACGGTACTGCAGTATATTATATACCGCTGATTTTATCGATAATGACTGAAATATTTAGGTTAAGTTATAATCCTTCCAAAGATTCTGTTATTTATTATTTCGAGGTTATTTAGCCGACATCAGGAATAGGGTATGTGCCTTTAAAAATCTTCAACACTCGGTTAGCTGTTAAAGACATTTTGCTTTTTCTTGACATAGACTGTTATATTGGTTAGACTTTGCAATTGTGTCGCAATTTTATTGCCTGAAATTGAACACTGATTATCTTGTGGTAAGATTTTACTCACTAGGAAGCATTTTGCCGGGTATTTACAATAGTCTTATCTGGATACACTTCTCCGTACTATCTTGTTTATATTACTATATAGCAGTGGTCTTTCGAAAAATGTCAAAATCTGAACAAACTACTTTGCAGAAATTGATGAATTCCTTTTGACATATTTCATAACAATGAATTAACAATGAGAATGGACAGTATCGCAATACATAAAACCAAACCATTTTTGAGGAATTTGACATTTTCTCTCGATATTTACCTTGGAAGATATAAACGATGAGAGTAAATCCTGTTATCGGTATATAGCATTATATGTGATTGATTGTAAAATTTCTCAATTTCTCCCTGACCTAGTCTGGAACACATTCATTCTGAAGGCAATAACAATTGGGCATTGTTGTTTTGACAAACCTATCCTTTTTCACTAATTACTTTCTTTCTAATTTATATATATCTCATTTGGCATTGCGATGAGTTTTCTGTCGAATGCGGTTCGTCGCCTTTGTGTTAGGATTAGATGTTCTAAATGGTGTCATGTATTTCCAATTTCTGAGGTGATAACCATTAATTTTGTACTTAACTTATCTGATAAATGAAGCGTATACATCCTTCAGAGACAAAACAAAGTAAATTGAATGGTGCGTTCGATATGACAAAAGGTAAATGTTGTGCTGGTGTTCAAACGAATTTTAGGGATATATATATAACGATAACGATTTTCGAACGTATTTAATCTTAACACATGTGATATTACCATAAATCATAAAGAAAATTGTGCAAGTTGTAAAAGCATGCAAGCAGTATTCTGACATACGTAATTATAGAACGTTTTCTCACTATATAGTCAAAATTAGAAATCCTGCATTACCATCTGACAACCGTTATCTTTCAGAAAACGCAATGATAAATTCAACTTAACATCATTAAACATATCTGTGAAATATTGAAATCATATCTGAACCTAAAAATACGCCACGTGACTTAATATATACCAATAAGTTTCAAATTATTTTTTTACAGCTAAGTTAAATATTTTGACAGAGGTACTCATCTGTTGTAACATGTTTGCAATACTACTGACATTTGATAATCGTTTCATTCGAGTTCTATACACCTCTTAAACATGTATCTGCCCTTAATGAACAGAATGTACACAAATGGAACAGTATACTAGATAAATCACTGTTATCGTCTAAAAAGAAATATAAAACAAGAGGGCCAAGATGGCCCTATATCGCTCACCTTGGTACAAGTCCACTTGCCTGGTGGAAGATCACTAGATAATGTTATATACCAAATACGTTTTCCTATATACGCCTTTGTAAAACAAATGATCCCACCTCAGGCAGGTCAATTTTGACCCAAGGGGCATAATTTGAACAAACTTTGAAGAGGTTTACTAGGCAATGCTACATGCCAAATATCTTAGCTCTAGGCCTTGTGGTTTCAGAGAAAAAGATTTTTAAAGTTTTCCCTATATAAGCCTATGTAAAACTAAGTGACCCCCGGTGTGGGGTAAATTTTGACCCGGGGGTCATAATTTGAACAATCTTGGTAGAGGTCCACTAGCCAATGCTACATGCCACATATCTTAGCTCTAGGCCTTGTGGTTTCAAAGAAGAAGATTTTTAAAGTTTTTACTATATAAGCCTATGTAAAACTAAGTGACCCCCCGTGCAGGGTCAATTTTGATCCGAGGGTCATAATTTGAACAATCTTGGTAGAGGTCTACTAGCCAATGCTACCTGCCAAATATCTAAGCTCTAGGCCTTGTGGTTTCAGAGAAGAAGATTTTTAAAGTTTTTCCTATATATTCCTATGCAAAAACTAAGTGCCCACCCGCGCGGGGTCAATTTTGACCCGGGGATCATAATTTGAACAATCTTAGTAGAGGTCCACTAGACAATGCTACTTGCCAAATATCTTAGCTCTAGGCCTTGTGGTTTCAGAGAAGAAGATTTTTAAAGTTTTTCCTATATATGCCTATGCAAAAATTAAGTGCCCACCCGCGCGGGGTAAATTTTGACCCGGGGTAATAATTTGAACAATCTTGGTAGAGGTCCACTACACAATGCCACATGCCAAATATCTAAGCTCTAGGCCTTGTGGTTTCAGAGAAGAAGATTTTTAAAGTGTTTCCTATTTGTTGCCATAGCAACCAGAGTTCTGCATGGAATGGAATTCTTTGAACAATTTTGGTAAAGCTTCATGCAAGGAACATTCCTGCATAGTTTTATCAACATTGGCCTAGAGGTTTCAGAGGAGATGTCATTTTGAATCAAAATATTGACGGACGACGGACGACGTACGACGGACAATCATCGATCAGAAAAGCTCAAAATTCTTGCGGATACAAAACAAACTGAAGTCGAATGAATGAATATTTAATTCATATGATATGTCTTCAATTATGAGTGTTTGTCGTAGTATATGTGTTTTTATTCGGAAATCATTTTTTCTAAGATGTCAAACAGATTATAAGATTGCTGTTACATAGTAGAACAATGTAAAATCAAGAGACCCCCCCCCCCCCCTCCCCCGGGCTGAGTCAGTTTTGATCCAAGGGTCATGATTTGAACAAACTTGGTAGAAATCTCCCGTATGCCATAAATCTCAGCTCTAGGCCATGTGGTTTCAAAGAAGAAAGTGTTTCCTATATAAGCCTATGTGAAACTAAGTGACCCGACTTAAGGGGTCAATCTTGATCCGGGGGTCATAATTTGAACGATCTTGGTAGAGGTCTAGTAGACAATGCAACATGCTAAATATCTAAGCTCTAGGTCTTGTAGTTTCAGAGGAAGAGAGTTTTTAAAGTTTTTTTTTATTTTTTGCAGAGTTCTGCATGTAATGCAGTTCTTTGAACAATTTTGGTAGAGCTTCTGCAAGGAACATCCCTGCATAGTTTCATCAAATGGCCAAGCTTTTTAATTGGGTATAGCCGAGATTAAAAAAAAATAATTTCAAATCGGCGTTGCAATAGTAATGGTCTTGGAGGATTTTGAAGCAAATAGTATGTTTCTGTTGAGTAAAATATAGTAGCTATCATTTTTTATCATTGGTTTTGCATTTAAAGAGGGTGACAAAAATGTAAATTTTATGGGGTTTTAATCAAGTATTGTCGAATAATGTAACAAATGTCCGAAGGTACATTTTCGCGCGTCGAAGGTCAAATGTTGACGGAAGACAGACAATCTTCAATTAGAAAAGCTCACCCTTACAAAGCCAGGGTGAGCTAAATATGCGTTTTCTTGTCAGCTCCTCTCTTTAAGATTTGAATGGATTTCAATGAAACTTTGCAGAAATGATCAGTAGCCATTTTAGTTGTGGATATTCTAAGGCCTTTTAAATTGGGTCAATGTGAAGGTCATAATTACAGAAAGCGTATGTTTCTTGTCGGCTGATTTTATTAACAGCTGGCTAGGGACTGATCACTTATGCCAAATTTCATTAAAACCACTTCAGCCGTTTATAAAATGAGCTGCAAGTTTGAAGTTTATCTTTCTAGTCCATACAAACGTCTAGTTGGGGGAAAATATTGTTTTTTCCCTTGTCCAGACAAAGAGCAAAAACAATATTTCTCCCCATCTAAGGGAATTGGGAGGGGGAGGGGTAACATAGAAATATTAAAATACTATATAAGTGACTTTACATCGTATATCTTTCAGCTAATGTACGAGTGCATCGTTTTATAAATAACCAATATCATTTTGCTAGTGACAAACTATGCCAGTCTTTTATACCATTCAACTGTTTGTAACATGTATCAATATTCACAGCGTATGAATATACGAGATATTGCTTCATAGAATTACCCTGATGCAAACAGTAAATAAGCATAAATCAAGAGGAATACCAAATAAAAGTGGTTCTTAAACTCATGGTTCTATTCATTGACCAATTGTTCTTTCGGAACACAGGAGATAATTAAACACAAGGAAAAATCAATGACAAATGCGAAGAAGACGTTAAAGAATCAGCTTAAGTTTGAAGCCTGGGGTAAAAAATATATCCGATGGCAAAAATGATAAGATTGTATTCTGACTGTAAACGAAATATGTTTATTTATCATGATATAGAAAAAGATATTTCGACTGCACAATAGACCCATTTTACAAACTGACATTACATCTATGTATGCATTATCAAAAAAAAACCTTGCGCACAATTAGCTGACTAATCCTTTGTGTTGCTTGATTTTTTCTTAATGTTTTAATTGAAGGAATATTTATCATGACTTATCTGAAGCTACTTTGAATGACGACAGAAGAAATGAACTGCAAACATCTCTCATAAAAAATGCGAAACAAAACCGGATCGAAAAAAATTGTTATCGTCACAGTCCATCTCAGCCCCTTTAAAGAGGCACGCCATCATACGGGTGTCAAAGTAAATAACTTCAAAAGTATAAGTGATAAATGAATATTTGAACACATTATTTCCTTTTGGAGAATATAACCTGCCAGATGAAGAGAATGACCCTTTAATGCAAGAATGTGGCTATAATGATTGTGATATAGAAATGCGCGACAGTGTATCGTTATACATATAGCAATTTACCGCCCTTCCTACAAAGTTTTTAGAACACTAGGACAAAGCCACTGACACCAGAGTACTAATTTAGTACTCTGGTGCCAGTGGACAAAGCGTTCTCTAGTTATACCTTCATACACATGTTTCGTGTTGAAAGACTACATGACTTTGATCGTTGTCGTGTTAACCTCAAACTGGATAGGGGTCATCTAAAACTACCTACAAAGTCCGAGGATACTAGGCTAATGCGTTTTCAAGAGTTTGATAGGACAATTTCTCTTCAGTTGAAGGTCTCTGTGACGTTGACCTATTAACCGGGTCATTAAATGGTCACTACCAACTTACCTATGAAGTGTGAGGACACTAGGCCAAAGCGGTGGCGGGGGGGGGGGGGGCATATTCATATATTTGATCTATAAGCACACGTTTCTAAAGACACTTCTTTAAAGCTGCTTGTTTAAATTCCGTTGTAAAATGTTATTTCTCAAGAATTAATTTCAAAAACATAAAAGAAATGGAAAGAATCAATAAAATAATTAAAATCCTGGTAGCAATTTGCAAAAAAATTCCAAATCTAGGGATGGTTTGGTGTAAAGCTGCTCGCTCTCGCACGATACACGCTAGATGTACGCACGATACACGCATGGTAAATAAACGGTACACGATTCAGAGCGATACACGATATGAACGGTATACAAAGCGCACGCTACACGATAGACGGAGTACACGTTATACGAATACTTTGGACTTTTTACATTTTATTTTAATTTTGATTGTGTTTTTTTCACCTAATCTGTTTGTTTTGTGTCTCTGTAAGAATTTGTTGTCCTTATACCGTTTAATGAGGCGAAAAGAATAAGACTAATTAATTATAGGCTTTGTACTTACACAATAAAAAAAAAACTTCGGTAAGTTTCAAATATCGACAGTCTACCTAGGTGCGAAATCATTTACAGGAACTGTCAAATTTGAATTTGGATATTTGATCCGGAGGTGCGAAAAAGTGTTTTTTTGATAGTATCATTTCAATAAATCATTCACAGTTTTAAGTAAATTGATGTGGCGATTAGTTTTATAACGATTACGAGGATTACCCTAAACAAGATGTAATTTTAATAAGGTACTGTTCAATTATTATGCCCCCACAAAGTGGGGTGCATATAGCGTTGCACTTGTCCGTCCGTCCGTCCGTCAGTCCGTCCGTACGTCCCGAAATCTTGTGAACGCAACTCCTCTTAAACCGGATGGCAGATTTTGCTTAAACTTCCAGGGATGAACAACCTTAATGTGTAGATGGTAGTAAAGGAAGGAATTTTCGCGGCGACCAAATTTAACAGAATTATGGCCCTTTGTTGATTTTTTCACTATATACCATATAGAAATTTTGTGAAAGCAACTCCTCTTAAACCGGATGGCAGATTTTGCTTAAACTTCCAGTGATGAACAACCTTAATGTGTGATGGAAGTAAAGGAAGGAATTTTGCGGCGACCAAATTTAACAGAATTATGGCCCTTTGTTGATTTTTTCACTATATACTATGTAGAAATTTTGTGAACGCAACTCCTCTTAAACCGGATGGCAGATTTTGCTTAAACTTCCAGGGATGAACAACCTTAAGTGTAGATGGCAGTAAAAGGAAGGAATTTTTGCTGCGGCCAAATTTAACAGAATTATGGCCCTTTGTTGATTTTTTCACTATATACCATATAGAAATTTTGTGAACGCAACTCCTCTTAAACTGGTTGGCAGATTTTGCTTAAACTTCCAGGGATGAACAACCTTAATGTGTAGATGGTAGTAAAAGGGAAGGAATTTTTGTTGCGACCAAATTTAACAGAATTATGGCCCTTTGTTAAGTTTTTCACTATATACCATATAGAAATATTGTGAACGCAACTCCTCTTAAACCGGATGGCAGATTTTGCTTAAACTTCCAGGGATGAACAGCTTTAATGTGTAGATGGTAGTAAAGGAAGAAATTTTGTGGCGCGACCAAATTTAACAGAATTATGGCCCTTTGTTGATTTTTTCACTATATACCATATAAATTTGTTGCGACCAAATTTAACAGAATTATGGCCCTTTGTTGATTTTTTTCACTATATACCATATAAATAATTGAACATATAAATTTTACATTTGTAATTTAATTTAACATGTACATAAGGTTACCGTAGATCATTTTAGGTATATGTACAGAAATGAAACAGTGGAATGAAAAAAGTTCCACATAAAAATCTTACATACAGATATGCTTGCTCTTGTTTATGAGCACATCTGCACAGTGGGGGCATCCGTGTCCTTTGGACACAATTCTAGTTTAATTATGTTTTGCTTGAAATTCCACTGATTTTGTAAAACTATCGTTGATTCATCATACTATTTTTATTTACCCAATAAATATTCAATAGTTTACCTTCTAAAGCAGTTGATGTTCCCTGTCCTGTTATAATTCCTAATGACATTCATTATACCTTGTTTACTGCACTTAAGCTAAATTAAATGCCGTGGAAAACAACGGTTTAGATACTGAAGAAAGATATACTATTAACAAAATACACGATTAGCGCACGCACGTTATATGCACGATATACACAAATTTTGACAACTGTTACGTTCCGACTGCTGTAAATTCCTGTCATGTTTATGTCGAAATTTCAAATAATACGCTATCAAAGCAAACGGTTTTGAAATTCCAATTTACACATATAGTGTAGCGGTGCCGTGTAACCGACATTTTCAATCGCTTTCTGCAAATTCCTACCTAGAGTTTTGCTTATATTTTGAGTCTAGCCTTTAATTCTATATTTATGTATAAGTATGTCAAATTAAAAAAAAATTTCAACGGTAACTGAGAGCGAGCAGCTTTAACGTCACCGGTACGCTACATTAGGATTTTAAAAAGCGTTTGTAATGCTTTGTTGGACGCTATGCTTCCCTCTTTGATTGTGTCTGACGGAAGAGGGGGAGGACTCTGTGATGGGCAGTTTTTAAATCCCACTGGGACGAAACTGTTTTGATTTCTGTCCTCTGGCCTGTTTCGTCGGGCCCTTAAGGGTGTTTCTCTTGGTGCTCTGCCTTCTGCAAAGGCATTGAGTACATACGTTTTTTGGTTCTCAAGGTTTGCTTTTTATATATTTATACACGAGCATTTTTGTGTTTTACATACCAGCCTTTTGTTTCCATTGCGTATGTTAGAGATTCACCTAGCAGGGATTACTTTTATTTACACTGTCCTTGACTTTGGAACATGGTGGGGGTAAGAGTGAGGTTGGGTGCGCACCATAAACGCGGGTTTAAGCTCCCATGGTTTTTGCCATGACCGTTCCAAGGCGGTGCCCCACTGTGTTCCTTTAATTGTTCGTTTTGTCCTCGTGTGTTTGCTTTGTATGCTTGGTGTGTTGGTAGTTATATGGGTGTGTGTACATGATGTGTGTGTGTGTGGTGTGTGTGTGTGTGTGTGTGTGTGTGTTGGGGGGACTTCTGGGTGCTGTGGGGCTCGTTTTGGGGAGGCTGCGTTTTTGGTACGTGGCATTCCCTGTTTGATATTATTTTTGTTTTTTTGTAATTTAGAAGCGTTTTTAGAACCTTTTTATTTGAATATTCGTTCTAAAATATGTTGTTGTTTTTAGACACTTTGGAAAAGTTGTTGTTTTTTTTCATCAAAATTTAGAACGAGCAGCTTTAAAGTACCCAAGGATCAAATGTTTCTTTTTTATTTGAGATGAATCTACTTGTAACAACTATAACTAGTAAACTTATATTAATCGAAGAAGGTTTGGTTAAAAGTGCACAAAATAACAAGCATATTGCCTGTTGCTTTGAATGAACCCTTTTCTATTCCTATTTCTGAAAAGAGCGGATAATTGTAACAACATGCTAAGTCTAGAAAGTTTTGTAGCCTTTCGTATAAAATGAAATCAATCAATGTTGTTATATTTTCATCCTTCAGGGATTGTTATTCGTTCTAAACCCTCGGCCTCTGTCAAGATGAGGAGTATTTGGGTGCTGTGGGGCTCGTTTTGGGGAGGCTGCGTTTTTGGTACGTGGCATTCCCTGTTTGATATTATTTTTGTTTTTTTGGTCCTGTATGTGACACATGCTCCTAGAGAGAATCAATTACTCTTTATAAGCGAGCTAACTATCTCAACTTGTAGTCTTATTTACATAATGGAATACCCTCTGTGTTGTAATTAAGATACGATAGCAATCATTTCTGTTAATTCTGTGGCAGACGTTCACCACAATCCGGAAAAGAATAGCTCTAAAACTGGTAAGCAGGTCTACAGTTTTCATTATACTTTGACCACTGTCTTTACTGAGGAAAACATAATCATTTTATATGTGACAGATTGTTGGAATACCCATCCTTTAGTGATTCAGTTCTTTTTCACCAGGTTATAGCGATCATCGTTTTGTAGTATTCGACTTTCGAAGGAGGATGTCAATTTAACCGGATTCCCAAAAAATATTGTATTCTGACGTTTACAACCGTTTCGCTCGTCGTCGTTCAAAGACCAAGGCCTTTATGACAATTCACTAATGTTTCCTCAAATTATCTGGTTTTAATTTAGTTTTTAACAGCACAGTAAACTTTATTTAACTTTTAACTAGTTTAACTAGAAAACTAAAGCTGTGAAGTAAGTTCTCAATTTTGTATTTATCTTTTCAACTGAATAACATTTAACCAGCGAAGTTTTACATTCTTAACACAATATATATAAGAAAATTTGCTTTCAGAAAACACATAACATTCATTGAAATCTTTAAAGAAGGCGTGTCCTAAATAATGGAGCAACTTAATAATTGAAAACATCGCCACAAAAGCTAATAATTCATACAAATACCGGTAGAATTAAAAGAATCATACGTGCTGCAGTACCGTAAAAACTCAACAAACTTGTTTCTTTGCAGAAACGAGACGTTCTTCCTGAAAAATGCATTTATTTATTATTTTACCTGCATCAAGCCTATTTTCAGCTATTTCGCTTGTTTTAGGGTATGTCCCTTTAGTATCGGGACAATATAAACGTACCGAATTTTGAGCAGAAATCTAGAACTAGTTACTTGTCTGCCTCAAGTGAACGGGTTTTTATCGGGTAAGAATGCAAGCAAGGTAAGAACAAGTTTTAACAACATGATAAATCGCTCTCAAGATTGAATCAACTTCGAAGAGAAAGAGAGAGAGGGGCAATGTGGAATTGTTTGTCTGGCCTAAGGACACTCCCACCATGAGTTTGGTATGGATCAAACGTTGGACCTTCCGATAAAGCGATGAGCGCGCTCCTACTGCGCCGAGGTTTATAGACCATTCCTAAATGTAAATAGGTATTATGTGAAAAGAGTAATCAGCCAGATGAAAAGGGACATACCCTGTATAACTGGTGTCAAATATAATAACCTCGAAAACATAAATAATGGAACAATCTATCAAAAGTATTATAACTGGCCTAAAAGTTTAAGCTATGCATTCCAGCCATTATCGATAAAATTAGCGTGATTTAGAATGTTACGTATTGTGCATTTAAAAGACAAAACATTGGCTCGATGTGTCTATTTCCTATTCGTTATTAATCGCTAGAAAACGCATGACAGTAGCGATTCCTTTGAAAACCATATCAGGAGGAAAAACAATTTGCAAACATCTAAGCACGGAACGCTGCTATACTTAATGAATATCAATAGTTTCTATAGATACGTGAATACTTTTAACTTTCTCCACAGAGATTATTTCTCTAATGTAATGACAAAATGTCTTGATAGATAATTTAATCGGGGAAACCAAGTGTATATGTTTGCCTAATGTTTCGGTGTTGTAAACGGGCCCTGAATTGTAGGAAAATATTGTCTTTTTCAATTTAGCATTTGAAACGGAGTCAAAGCTATGTTCGTTATTAGAGAACATATCCTACATAAACAGGATGTCATTGTTCATTGTATATTAAAAACAAAAACAAAAAAACATTTGTTCATATTACATTGTTCTACATTCATTGTGTTGTACCCGAGGGCATGTAAAAAATTGTACATACGTAGATTAGGACATTTATTCTTACATACCATAGCAAGAGGGCCCTTTATCGCTCACTTGGCTATACTTCAAGGTCAAAAATAGCAAAATGTACAGTCCACTACATAATACTATATTCAATATATCTAAATTTAGACAAGCCTATGTTTGATCAATTGACCCCTCGGACAGGATCGATTTGACTTTGTGATTGGAAAATGTTGGGAAGGTAGAGGTGCAACCTACCGGTAAGCTCCCAAGTGGTGTTTGATGCCAAATATCTACGCACTAGGCGGGGGGGGTTTCTTTTTTTTTTTTTTTTTTTTTTTTTTTTGTTTTTTTTTTTTGTTTTTTTGTGTTTGTGGGGTGTGTGTGTGTGTGTGTGTGTGTGTGTGTGTGTGTGTGTGGGTGTGTTTGTGTGTGTTCAGGGTGGGTTGGGGGTGCGTTTTGGTACTGGCATTCCCTGTTTGATATTTTTTTTTTTTTTGATTTTTTTTTTTGATTTTTTTTAAAACTGGTGAGCAACTGAGTTAGATGCCAAATATCACGCGACTGGTTTTTTTTTTTTAGAGATTACCCTATAACTGATGCAAAACTAAATTACCTCAAAAACATAAGTATTATAACTTAACCTATAGTTTCAGCTATGCATTCCCAGTCATTATCGATAAAATCAGTGGTTGAAAATATTACTGCAGTCCCGTAAACCATTCAATAATCTATGTAGAGTTGTTGTTTAACAATCTATGGGTGCGATTTATTACAGATAGCCTCTTTGATAAATTGTGTTCAAATGAGGCATTTTTCGCCATAGGTTCCTCTTTGAAATTGTATCTATTTATCATTTTACGTTCATTGAACACGTAATTTCTGTTTCGAGAATATAATCTGCTAGATGTAGGGAGTGCCTCTTTCAAGAGTTTTTGGTACGTGGCATTCCCTGTTTGATATTATTTTTGTTTTTAAATAAAATACCCCTTGGTTTAGGTCAATTTTGACCCAGGGGTCATGATTTTGAACGCCTATGTACAACCAAGTTAAGCTCCGGGCTGGGTTAATTTGACCCAATGTTCATAATTTGAAAAAATTTGGTAAAGGTCCACTAGGCAATGCAAGATAACAAATATCTAAGATCTAGGCCTTCCTGTTCTTGAGAAGATTTTTATAGCTTTTCACTTTCACTTCACGGCAAACAGAGTTCTACATGGAATATAATTATTTGAAAACGAGGAATGTTCAAATATGAATGCATATAAGCACATAAAAATGTATCCTTGATAGATTTCAATGAAATTTATTTTTGTACCCTCGAAGTATTTACCTCCCAACAGCTATGCAAAGTTTTAGTCTTCTCATCAAATCCTTGAAGGCATTTTCATAGTCTATTTTAGGTATACTATGAAGACAGTGGAATATTGCAGAACCGAGGTGTTTGCGCTGGACACATTTTCGACCAGAAAGGTATTTTTGGAGCCTTGGGAACAAAAAGAAGTCACACGGGGCAAGGTCAGGCGAATACGGAGGATGAGGGAGCACAACAACCTTTTCCTGATTCAGAAAGTCTTGTACAATAGACGCCTTGTGCGGTGACACATTGTCATGTAGCAATCTGACATTGGCCAAACCAGTTGCAGGTCTTCGATTTTTAAATATTTCTTAGTTTTTGAAGAACTTTAGTCTTGTAAAACTTCGCATTTAGGTACAGCAATATGAATGACAGGACCTTGATTTGTAAAGAATATGGCATACATTACCTTCTTGACACTTATGGTCCGCTTTGCAATGCATGGTCTTTTGACTTGCATTACAGACTTTGTTGGGGCTCAAAAAAGTGAATCCATGTCTCGTCACCAGTGACGACATTGCGAAAGACCGTGCATTGTAATTTGGAAACTGTTTAAGCAACATTTTTGCGCATTGCACGCTTGCCTTTTTCTGCTCATCTGTAAACAGATGGGGAATCCATCCAGCACAGGTCTGTCTGATTTTCAAATTACGTTTCAGAATTGCATCTACTGAGATGCCAACCATACTAGCTATTTGTCTAGTGGTGTATCTTGCATCAGTAGCAACTATTTCTTTCACTCTAGAACTATCTTTGCGGACGTTGCTGTTTTTGGCCGACGGCTATGTGGTGTATCTTCTGTTGAAACTAACCCATTTTGAAAACCAACGAATAACTGTCGAAAAAGAGAAAACGAGGTAAAACGAGGCAGTCTTCGCCATAGGTTCTTCTTTGAAATTGCATTTACTCATCATTTTACGTTCATTGCACACATAATCTATGTTTCGAGAATATAATCTGCTAGATATAGGAAGTGCCTCTTTAAGGGCATAATGACAGTTATTCGTTGGTTTAGGAAATTCAAATGTGGGTTAGTTTCAACAGAAGATGCACCACATAGCCGTCAACGCCATAGGTTCTTCTTTGAAATTGTATTTATTTATCAGTTTGCGTTCATTGAACACAATCTTTGTTTTGAGAATATAATTTGCTAGATGTAGGAAGTGGCTCTTTAATATAGGACCTATTTCAGCGGCGTACGCTGACCTTCTTCCAACAATTTTTGTATTATTATTCACGAGAAGGTAAAGTTTAGCGAGCGATAGACACAGCTAAAGTGAGCGGATTTCAATGGATGTGGTATGGGCGAGAGCGTCAGGGGTACGACTGACGTGACGGTGGCGCTAAAGCAAGGGAACCAAACACACAAAAAACAAAAGGTGAATGGGTTGAACCCTTGAAAGCAATGGCATACTAAGAACATAGAATTCGGAATGTACAAGGACGTTGACTGGCTCAACTTACATTGCCATGGAGATCCTATGAAATACTCCTGCAGAAAAACGAGGAGTTTTGTATTGCTGATTGGGGGGCATTTTGTCCTACTTTACTTTATTGCATGTTGTAACAGTCAGAAAATAAGTGCGTATCACTGGAAGGAAACATTTTAACTAAAATAACTAGAACTGTCACAAGAGTGACGAATTATACCCCCACAATACAACTTTGTCACAGAAACGAAATTTTTTTTTTGCTTAAAACAATCGAAAAACTAAAAATAAATAAAAATCTATTTTTAGTAACAGTGACCTTGACTTTGACCCTAGTGACCTTGACCCTAGTGACCCAAAGCTTCCTCTCCACGCAAGCTACCTACACACCAAAAAAACAAAAATAATATCAAACAGGGAATGCCACGCACCAAAAACGGTTTCATTACAATTGGTCACTCCTAACTCAAGTTATTGAGCGGAAACCATTTTTCTATTTTTAGTAACAGTGCCCTTGACCTTGAACTTAGTGACCCAAAATTGTATCCCAAGCTTCCTCTCTACACAAGCTACCTACACACTGAGTTTGATTGCAATTAGTCACTCCTAATTTGAGTTATTGAGCGGAAACCATTTTTCTATTTTTAGTAACAGTGACCTTGACCTTGACCCTAGTGACCCCAAATGCAATCCCAAGCGGCGTCTCCACGCAAGCTACCTACAGACAAAGTTTCATTGAAATCGGTCAAAAAAACAAAAATAATAAGCCTTTCATGAGTTATCATCCGGAAACTGTTTTACAGTTCAGAGTCACTGTGACCTTGACCTTTGACCTACTGATCCCAAAGTCGAACTTGACCTGTATTTCATAAAGTTGCACGTGTGTACCAAAAATTATTCAAAAGGGTAAAGTCGTTCATGAGTTATCATCCGGAAACGAAAACCAACAGACCGACCGACCGACCGAGAAGCTCACTCCTATATACCCCCCCCCCCCCTCAACTTCGTTTTGTGAGGGTATAAAAAATTGGCATGATTAGTCATATACAACCTATTTATCTGGAAAATTACAAAGATATTTGAAAACTTGAAAACCTACTTTCGTTTTTAAAAATGTAAAATATGATAAAAGGTGATGTAAAATATAAGGCTATATTATATTGTATGCAAGGGATAAGTCGTTTTCGTAAAAAAATATTCAAATTACCGTGCATTTTCTCTCTTCAAATTGAATGATACTTTACGCATTTTTTATTGGTTTATAAAAGTTGTGTCCCTTTAAGAAAATATACCGGTATTATAATCACAGTGGGGAATCACGTGATCAAAATAATCTCTAAACAAAAGTAAATATATGAAACATGTTTAAAAATAATGAAAGCTGTTATGCTTTAAATATGAAATGCAGCCTATCATATGGCAACATTAACGTATTCTAGAACTACACAGGTCTCAATCATGGTCTCATTCCGATTGTGTTTAACACTTCAGTACACTGAACTAATTTATTTTTGAAGTGTTCAGCACAATCAGAAGGTGATTGTTATTGAGACCCGAGTACGGTAAAAACAAAAATAATATCAAACAGGGAATGCCACATCCCCAAAACGCAGCCTCCCCAAAACGAGCCCCAATGTTGTAAGATAGGTTACTTTTTATATTCACAGCTGAACGGCTTTCAATATGTTTTACCATTTTTCATATATTTACTTTTGTTTAGAGATTATTTTGATCATGTGATTCCCCACCGTGATAATTATGAATGATTTACTTTTGTGAAAAGTGTTTAATCATATATTTATACTTAAAGGGACACACCCTATAGCTGGTATCGAACTAAATAACCTCCAAAATGTAAATAATAGATACTTTGGAAGTACATGTAATATAACTTAACATAAAAGTTTTAGCTATATATTCCCAGTCATTATCGATAAATCAGCGATTTAAATTATACTGCAGTGCCGTAAAGCATTCAATAATCTATGTAGAGTTGTTGTACAATAAAAGGGTGGATGCGATTTATTACAAAAGCTTCTATATTGATTAACTGTGGTAAAATGAAGAATTTTTCGCCATAGGGTCTTCTTTGAATTTGCATTTTTATATCATTTTACGTTCATTGAACACATAATCTATGTTTCAAGAATATAATCGGCTAGATGTGCCTCTTTAATGAAAAAAGCATGTTTCATTCTGAATTTTGTTAAAAATGAAATCTTTTTACTGAAGATTCAGTTATTGTTTATTTACTGACTGTTTATTTACACAAGACATACATTTAAGTGAAATATGCCGAGAAGCTTAGTGGGATGTGCGGCAACTCTCAGATTGCGATTTGTGGTGTGCAAAAGCAACTCTTGGATTGCCAGAGGGGATGTGCAGAAGCAACTCTCAGATTGCGAGTGGTGATGTGCAGAAGCAACTCTCAGATTGCGATTGGTGATGTGCAGAAGCAACTCTCAGATAAACGGTGCCTGGGTTGCCGACCGTTCCAAGGTGTGCCCCTGTTTTTTTTTTTAATTTTTTTTTTTTTTCTTGTGTGTTTGTTTTTTATGCTAGTGTGTGTTGGTATGTTTGTGTGTGTGTACATGTGTGTGTGGTTCTGTTTTGGTGGTGTGCACTTCTGGGTGCTGTGGGGTTCGTTTTGGGGAGGCTGCGTTTTTGGTACGTGGCATTCCCTGTTTGATATTATTTTTGTTTTTAAGTATATCGCCAGAATAATAGTTTCTGTCATGCGCACGAGGTTCAGATCGAAATGTCCGTCACGGATGGTAACTGTTTTGGCGGGAACGAGGCTCTGCCGAGTTCCCGCAAAATAGTTACCCTCCGTGGCGGATATTTCCATCTGAGCCAAGTGTCTCATGACACAAACTATTATTAAACAAGTTGATCCTTTAAATTTAATTGCGCTTGCCTCCTTTTGATTTAATTGGCTAAATGATACAATAAAGGCTACCAGTAGTATAACTATATGCAACGAATGACCGTTCCATGTTGATGTTTCCTTTTGCTAGAGAACGCTTCTATAAGACTTCATTTTTATTTGGCACAGTCTTTATGTAACTTGACCAAACAATAGACTTATTATGATATATATTGCACTATTGGACAAGAAACAGAATCAATACATACACTTTATTATAGAAAATTATGAAGTTAATTGTCCAATATTTGTATCACATCGTTCAAGAATAAGACAATAAATCATTCTGTCTAACAATATTCAATACAATCTCTATTCTCTTTGTTCCCTGAACAGCAAAGTATACAGTTCTTGTCTGGACATAAAATATCAAAAGATAATACACTATCAATCATTATCTGCCATGATGTAAGGTATTTCATGAAACAAGACGCCCAATCGATAGGGATTGTAGAAATAACATCAGCTTCGTTTAACAGGAAAACGATCAGATAAGTAACTAGATGAGACGTAACTTGTGTCATCCATCACGTAAAAAAAACAAAGGGGCGTCCAGCGCCCCCAAAGAACCCCACAGCACCCAGAAGGACACCACCAACACATACACACACACAAAGACACACCAGACACACACACAGTACACACACAATACACTACCAACACACTATATACAAAGCAAACACACGAGGACAAAAGAACAATAAAAAGGAACACAGTGGGGGGCCGCCTTGAAGGTGGCAAACACCCTGGGGAGCTTAAACCGGTTTGGTGCCCACCCAACCTCACTCTTACCCCACCTGTTCCAAAGTCACAGGACAGGAAATAAAAGACCCTGCTAGGTGATCTCTAACACACGCAATGGAACAAAAGGCATGGTATGTAAAACACAAAAATGCTCGTGTATAAATATATAAAAAGCAAACCTTGTTCGAAGTTAAATGATTGCTAACAAAACGTGTTTCAAAAAAAGCTCCATCAGCTATATATTTCTAATTTTTCTTTTTGCTTACTTTCTAAAATCTGCTCCCTCTCAGACTTTTGTGAAAAAACAAGGTGTTTCGAACTGCATACAACTAGACTATCAAATAAAACGATTCCAGTATAAATTCATGTAAAGCATTTCTGTAAATTAAAAGTTATAGATCCAAACTTAACCTAGAAATCATTTTGACATTCTGAAAGAAAATCAACAAGTGGCCAAAAAGGGCCAGCATCGTTCTACTGGTCTATCTGACTGGATTGTTCTATGTACGTTTTGTGAAAATCTTTTGCAATTTTACCAATGGGAAGCAGTGACCTTGACCCACTGACCCCAAAACACAGTAGGGATCTACTCAGTAATCATCCTGTGACCTTTGAAAAGATAGTGAGTGGAAAATATTTTTAAAGTTTTGGTCACTGTAACCTTGACCTTTGTCCCAAAAAACGATAGGGATCATCTACTCAGTAAGACCAATCATCCTATGAAGTTTGAAGATTGCAGGGCAAATAGATCTCAGCGGAGACTATTTTCAAAGTTCGGGTCACTGTGACATTGACCTTTTGCCCACTAACCCCAAACATTGATAGGGATGGGATCATCTACATGTAACAGGGAGCCTTCTGAACACGTTTGATGAAAATAGAAAGAAAACTGTGACCCGTAGAGCGTTATCAAGGAAAATCTAACGGAAGTAAATGTGAGCTTGAATCCAAAAACAATAGGGGATCATCCACATGTTGCAGGAAACCTTTTAGGCAAGTTTGATAAAAGTTAAATGAAAACTGTGACCTGAAGAGCGTTATCAAGGACACTCTTCCACAGGTTTCTGTGACCATGACCCCCAAAAACAATAGGGAACATTTACAATCAGGGATCCTTCATAGCAAGTTCTATGAAAGTTCCATGAAAATATTGCAACCTGTAGAGCGTTATCAAGGAAAAGTTTACGAACAGACGGATGGCGGACAAACCACTATGGCATATGCTCCGCTGGTCTTTGTGCAGTGGAGCTAAAATGACTGGTTTATAAATGTGGCCTCTAAACTTTCAGACGTTTTCTCTCTGTTTCGATCATTTAACGTAGATTTTGACCCAAGGTAAACAAAATTTTAAACTAACTAGTCATTTGAAGTCTACCCAAAATTCAAAATAAGGGACATACCCTGTAACTGATAACAAACTGAATAATCTCCAAAACATGGATCATAGTATTAAAACTTAACCTAAAAGTTTCAGCTATGCATTTCCAGTCATTATCGATAAAATCAGCGGTTTAAAATATATTGCAGTATCGTTTACCATTCAATAATCTATACATAGTGTTTTAATAAATGGGTGGATGCGATTTATTACAAAGCCTCTATAATGCTTAATTTGCTTAATTATTGATTAATTGTGGTAAAATGAGGCATTTTTCGTCATATGTTCTTCTTTGAAATTGTATTTATTTATCATTTTACGTTCATTGAACACATAATCTATGTTCCGGGAATATAATCTGCTAGATGTACTGTAGTGCCCATTTAAGTTATTATACTTACAAAGAATTATTATTTTATGTGTTGTAGGTTATTTTACCTTTTATGACAAGTCTTTGAAAGTATTAATAACCATTGAATACTATATGTAGCACGTGTCTTACATGTATATTTTAGGTCAACAAAAAACACCACTTCTCTTGTTCATTGAGCAGCGATTTGTAAAGCTGGGTAGGACCCGTGAGCATAGAAAAGAGACACAAAACAGTGTTGAATATAAACGACGTCGACTTTAAAGGTCCAATACTAAGGAAAGCAAAAATTCAAATATATCTTAAAAAGCACAGAAATAAGTTATTTTTAATAAAAAATGAAAGTTGGTATGTAGAAATTCTAAATAAATCACAGTACATGTACAATTATTTTTCTATGCATTATGAAGAAAGTTAAAAAAGACCTGGGTGGTCATTTTGTCGATACACTGAGATTTCAACATAATATACATACTTCTCTTCGTGTTCCAAACACTTTCTGTACATTTTAACCTGCCAATCTTCATTATTTAGTGTCTTGCATAAGGTAATGTACTTGTCATTGAAATAACTGTCTCTTAATTTTCGCTTAGTAGTGGACCGAAAATGTATCGGTATATTATTTTACATGTACAGTCTGTAAATCTATTATCAGCTATTCCTGTCCGTGATAATACTTTCGCAATCCATAGAATAGAGTGACGATTTGAAACAAGTGTGTCCAAAGCGCCTTAGAAATGTTAAGCTTATTTATTTAACATTAATTGTAAAGTAAATTCTATAGTAACTATGAAGTTGTAAACTTGTATCTGAGAATCATAACTGTACTTGTGACTTAATTCCTTTATAACGTAAAGTTGTGTTTCGAACTGGTTACGTTTACTTGTTTCATGTGAGTGTTCGGTGATTATTATTGTTTTAACCTAGAGAGCAGCTTTCATCAATGTCGATTTATAATGTACTTTACGAATTTTAAGTGTGAACCGTACTGTACTTAATCAATTTCCTGCTTGTTTTTTTTGTTTTTCGTTTCTAGAAATACTTGAAGATGGCGCTTGCATGCCCGTATAGGAAAATTACATGATACAATACAGATGTTCTCATTTCTAATTTCCGTCTGCACTGACTCGTGCATTTCGGATATTATCAAAAGATGATACAGACGAGACGGTTTGGTTCCTCTTAAAAGACTGACACGTATACATCGTTTAAGATAAAAGACTGGGAATAAAATGTGAACTCTTAAGTACTGAGTAAACGCGAAGGCGAACAATTAGACAATAGTTATAATAATTTGCAACGTGTTATTGAATCCGTTTTGCATGCTATACAATTAGCAGATGACTTTATCGAACCCTTTAAAACGGGTACGTGGCATTCCCTGTTTAATATTATTTTTGTTTTTTTCTTCTCGTACTTAGCATGTTCTTTCAAGAAGAATTTATACCAAAAATGTCTCTTAAATGCAAAAACAAAATACCAAGATAGCAACCTTTTTTATAACTAATCGATGTCTATCAAACACTTGCCCAATAACTAATAATGAAGAATTAACTATACTAAAGTACGTCTTATTTTGCGGATTGTACCGATTATTGCAATGCTTGGCTGAAAGTTTATGTGTCTGGGTGACAGTTCTTCCAACTACGTTATGTCTTATATTGTTATGTTAATCAAATTTTCACTTAGTTTAGGGTGTTCCTCTAAAACCTTGGCCATTGATCTGTCTGGCACATTCCATTGTCAGTATTGAACAGACTTGCAGCGTAGCTCAGGCATACATTTAGGGAAAACATTTACTCTGCAATATGAATCGTCTTCTATAGATGTTACTTTTTCTGAAACTTGGGTGTATCATCAAATTTTGAAATTTTGTGCTGTGGGGCTCGTTTTGGGGAGGCTGCGTTTTTGGTACGTGGCATTCCCTGTTTGATATTATTTTTGTTTTTTTGCGCCGAACAAGCGGGTTCATCCGCAAAATTATTCACAAACACATTTCAACCTTTTTTGTAAGAATTTTAAACAACTATCTTTTTTATCTTGGTAAAAATGTTCAACCTGTACGTGTTGTTTAAAGGGGCACTTCCCACATCTACCAGATTCTATTCTCGAAACATAGATTATGTGTTCAATGAACGTAAAATGATAAATAAATACGATTTCAAAGAAGGACCTATGGCGATAAATGCCTCGTTTTACCACAAGTAATTAATATAGAGGTTTTCTGTAATAAATCGCATCCACCCATTAATTGTACAACAACAACTCTACATAGATTATTGAATGGTTTACGGTACTGCAGTATATTTTAAACCGGTGATTTTATCAATAATGACTGGGAATACATAGCTGAAGCTTTAAGGTTAAGTAATAATTCTTCCAAATATTCTATCATTTATGTTTTGGAGGTTATTTAGTTCGACATCGGTAATAGGATCTGTCCCTTTAAACTATGTAATGATCTGAAATATCATTATAATAAACATTAGTTACGCTTTCTCGTGATACTATGCTTAGATGTTGACGGTTAGGCATCTGGCATAATGTTGTATCACAAACTAAATCCGAATGACAAATTAGGATTGGCATTACCAATTCGCGAATTGTTCCGAATGCTATTGTATTTTTAGCTCACATAGAGCACAGTTACAGAATGAGCTATAAGAATCACTCAACGTCCGGGATCCGTCGTACGTTGTACGTCTTGCGTCCACAATTTCCTTCTAATGACATCTTTTCTGATACCACTGGGTCAATGTTGATGAAACTTTACAGGGATGGTCCTTGCATAAAGCTCTATCAAAACTGTTAAAAAATTTCTATTCCATGTAGAACTCTAAATAGGAAAACCTTTAAAAAAATTTCTTCTCTGAAACCACAAAGCCTAGAGCTTAGATATTTAGCATGTGGCATTGTCTGGTGGACCACTTCAAATTATGAATCCCTGGTTAAAATTCTTGTTCTCTGAAACCGCATGGCCTAGAGATAAGATATTTGGCATGTAGAAATGCCTGGTGGACCTCGACTAAGGTTGTTCAAATCCTCGCGTAATCCTTCCCGGGAGGGGATTGGTCACTTGATTTCACATAGGCTTATATAGGGAAAACTTAGAGAAACCGGCAGGCAGAGCTTAGATATTTAGCATGTTACTAGCATTATATGACGATTTTTTATCGGCAGTAAGGTTTCTCGAATTTAAACTACTTTTTAGACTTTGCCAACTTGAAAAAGTTGTACTTGGATACGATGTCAATTAAGTTGTCACGATAGTCCTTCTACAGATATTTCCTGTATTGTGTTATACTTAATACACCACAAGTATTCTTTAGTATCATCTTTGTCAATATACGTAGCGGTGATCTCTAAATAAAAGGCTACTAATTTTGCAGATATTAGAACAAATCTTTTTGAAGAAATAATATGACATTTAAACTTTTGTTTTCTAACAGTAAATTAAACACAGAAAACATACCATTTTAGAGAAGATAACAACAAACCCTTTGGGAGAAATATGATCATATACAATGTATGGTTCCTAATATTTACATTATTAACACTATTTATAAGATATTAACGAATTTACGAGGAAGGGGAAAAATTTCATCGCTTTATGCACATCATAACTGATTCATAAGTGATTGATTATAAAAAAAAGCCCTGACCTTTTTCAATCTTATCTTATCAGAAACGCATTCATTCTTATAGCAATAATAATCGGGGATTGTGTGCTTAGATATATCTCGTTTGGCATTACAATGAAGTAGTTTCTTTTGTATGCGGTACGACGCATTGTATTAAATCTTTCAGAGCCTTAGAACTCGGACACTTTGATAACTGAAACATATTAATCCAGTATACTCAAAATATCAAAGTCAGAACGAATTTGCTTAATGTAATAACTTATTATTAAACTCGCTTTTAACCGGAAGTTGGCAACCTTTTAACAGCCAATGAATGACAAGTGGAATCTATAACACATTTAGTATTGAAAGAAGTACTCAGAGACACACCCTATAACTGATTTCAAACTAAATAACCTCCAAAACATAAAAATAGACTATTTGGAAGTAGATGCTAAATAGACTATTTGGAAGTAGATGCTAGATGTAGGGAGTGCCCCTTTAAGTCACCGTTAATTTGATAATACCGTAAGAAAAATGTCAATAAAATACTCAGTCAGTTCGCCTCCTGATCAGAGAGCACTTATTATTCCCTCTGTGACCTCTTACTGTATAAAAATAAAACTTGACAATGAAATCTAGCTATCCATGCATTTCATAAACTAAAAATCGCACCGACCAGGTTCTTAAAGATAGCTCTTGTGCATTGTTAATTTAAGAGAGAAAAATGGTAACCGTGAAGACAATTTTGTATTTTATTACGCTGGTTAAAATGATGCACGGGAAGGTATCAACCTAGGTCTAATAAACTTATTCTATTTAATTTTTACACTGATGCTGTAATTATAATCTGAACGATTTGCTATTTTGTTACTACATTTTCGATTATAATACCTTCTAACAATTAGTAATATTGTCAAAATAGTCAGATGAACAAGATTTATTTAGAAATTTTTGAGGATAAGGGTTAAAAGATACCGATTTGTCTGACCCAAACCTTGATCTGATGTTCCTTGAAAACATACGTCCATCTCACGTATACATTTGATCGTCTACGTCAGTCTTTTCCTAGGATAATCAGGGTTTTTTCATCCTTTATTCTGCTGTTCAAATTTCGTTTACCTAAATGTGTATACTTTTAGCATAATATAATACGTATGCAAAAAGTCACGCATGTTCTGTTTTAGGTTAACTTACTTCTCTTTATGCGCTTGGTCTTTCTACCTTTGTATGAACTCTTTATGAACTGTACATGTACATTTGAAAGTTAGAAATTTAACGGTTTAAGATTTTCACTGTAAATTTGACTGTGAGTTAGTTTGAACGGACCCTAGCCTCTTTCTCTTTGGTTTTGTGGAATGAAAACATCCGATGGATGAAGTAGAAGCGTTACGCATCTGACAGGGCCTATATGATTGGCTGTTGTTCCTAAATAGACGCATACCCCTAGCGACTTCTTGTTAAATGGACTTATTTATTGGTACAATGTCGTCTGCACTTGTAAGCATTTTAAAGGGTAAGTCTTTGTGGTCTAAAAATCAATTCTTTACTGGTCAGTAATATTTTTATTTCCTTATGCCATGTTCTATCGCAAACGTGACAGTTTTGAGAAACGTTATAAAATCGAAACTAAAAACGACCATACCGGTTCTGTCTTGAATCAATGCACATAAAAGTCATTGCGGTCTTAGTTCATAGGAGTCGTTTTGCATGTTGTAAGAATAAATTAATATTATACTTAACAGGTAAGCAGTTTGTGATTTCGATAAAAGCAGTTCGAATAAAGTTTGACCGTTTCAACCTACGTAACTGGATGTCGTGCAGATTTCCTCAACTGAATCAGTTCAACATGGTCATTAATAATCTATGTTTGTAGTATGCTTCATAAGCATCATTTACAAAATACATGTTTTAGCAGATTTATAGAAAAGCAAAACAAATTATACATGCATGAGAGTTGTTTTTATTTCACTCGAAACATAGTTTATCTATGGACGCAAACTAACAATGACTACAAAAACACTAGTATTGCCTTAACAATGTTTTTTGACAAAACACATGTCTACATGGTACGTATTTCAGAAACAACACAAATGCTGATATTACAACTTGCTTTACTCTGACATGCTAGTTAACGTTTTAAAACACCGATCTTAGCACATGTAAAAACTGATTTCTGTGAGAAATACAGGTTCAAATTGTGTCTAAATCTCATATTTTCATTATAAAACATTCTTTATACATTGTACTTTGTTTTATTTTCTAGACTGTGATCAAATTTTGTGTTATTATACGTTCTGCTGGATATTTCCTGTTTTGATGTTTTTGAACATATACTTTCTCTGCTTCACTGCTGCCTTTAAGGAAGATGGGCGTAGTTAGGATGTGACCCTCCTCTATACTTTGGGGATCTATGCCTTCTGTTGGTAATTAAAGATCCAATACATGAACAAAGCTGCTCGTTCAGAGTTTTCGGTATAAAAAGATTATTTCAAAGTGATATGATAAAACATAAAATGTTAAATAATGGCTACAATCAACAACATATGTAAAAATCTAGGTAGCAATTGGCAAAAACTCATTTAAACTGTTGGTAGGTTGATATACTTTACAGGAATTTATACTGGAACATATATATGGCTATTCATTCTAAAATATGTTATTTCCAGAGAGTTTGAAGAACTTAGTTTTTTTTCATCAAAATATGAGAGCGAGCAGCCTTAAGAGAACATGGCCCTATATTCTTGAAAACTACTGTACTTTACATCAAGTAAGACTTTTAAACATTACCCGTATATAACATTGTTCTATACAACAACTGAAAACGTGCAACATCAAACACATAAATGCATGAGCTTCAATAATTATAGTTTTATAATATTTCTCCGAAGGATGTGTTCATGTAACGCAGCGATCAATACCAAGGGGAACGTGTTGTCACTTCTTATGCGTTGTTGTGGAACTAGGGATGTTGAATAATTTCGATCACTATTATTCAGAATTGATCTACATTCAGCTGATTTCATACAATGGGACTTGAATTTCGAGGTCTGCAACGTAAAACTTGATCATAAACTTTTCCCATAAAAAGGTCATAAAGAATCACTTTTTTAAATGATCTTACATCATATATTGCAAACCTCCAATAACAATTGATTTACGCATACATGCAACAGTTTCATCAAAAACTAATAACCATAATTGTTTTTAAATGAAGCCTATGATATTGAAGTGCATTTGTGTCGAGATTAATCAAGGTAAATATTTTGAGTTATTTATGATAATCAGATTTTTTTCTGTTATTTCTAATAATGCCACTTCAGCTTTTGATATGGTGTGTAATGTCTTGTTATACAATGTCCTAATAAATTATCTTAAGTAACTGACAGCGTGATTAAAACATGTTGAAAGTGAAGGAAACCAATGTATAACTTTTCTTTGACACATTTTGTTATTTCCTTTAATTTTACTTCATATCTCGAAACCCAGATGCATGATTAAGGTGTTTAAGCTCCCCAGTGGTGTTTTTGCCACTGACCGTTCCAAGGCGGTGCCCCACTGTGTTCCTTTAATTGTTCGTTTTGTCCTCGTGTGTTTGCTTTGTATGCTGGTGTGTGTTGGTAGTGTATATGTGTGTGTGTACATGATGGTGTGTGTCGTGTGTGTGTGTGTGTGTGTGTGTGTGTGTGTGTGTGTGTGTGTGTGTGTGTGTGTGTGTTGGTGGTGTGCACTTCTGGGTGCTGTGGGGTTCGTTTTGGGGAGGCTGCGTTTTTGGTACGTGGCATTCCCTGTTTGATATTATTTTTGTTTTTAACAAATACAATTGCTTTAAAACTTCTCTCAATCTGTTTGTGGTAAACGAGTATTATTGCTCTTCCCCAAGTATGAAACAAGTACGGGAAAGTAGGTGAATTTCTGACGGATTTCGCTCTATAAAACTATACTTACTGTTTGGAAATATACAATTAGATGTATGAAGATCTATATTAGATATTTCCCCTTTATACATGCATTAGCATATTTTGTCGCTTGACGAAAGCTAAGAGTTCAATCGCCAGCATCTTCTATTGATTTGTTTTACTTCATCTTCTTTATTACGTTTAGAAGTTATGTTAACATATAACCTTTTGGCAAGGTACTTTCATTTTCCAAACAAGTGAAATAAACCCAATGATGGTGCTCATTATAGCACAAAGAGAAATGACACCAAATTTCTGAAATGTCAAACCACCTTTGAAGGAGCATTAAAACTTGGGGTAATCCGATATACAAAAGGTTTTGTGGCATGGTATACACTGTATTATGTCCATCAAGTATGTAAACATGTTTAAAATGGAATATTGGGTAACCTTTAGCTGTAAGTCTTGTTCGAGAATTAAATACAGGTACGAAATTGACCTCTTTGTTACAGTTAAGAGCATCAGCTTACACTTGACTTGGTTAGAGATTCAAAGGGCATGTTAAACTAATCTGAATTTTGAATTAAAACGTCGCTATGAAATAAAAGACAATTCAGATATTTTTGTCCTGGTACTAAATTGCGAAACCCAAGTTTGTATTATCCGTATACGATTATCCATTGATCCATACGAGTATTCCAAAGGACAATTTCAGGAGCAAGCACGCTTGAAATTTCTAAAATTTACACATTTTTGTTTTTTGTAATGCATAAAATTAAACATCGTACAATTTTCACATTGATGTAACACATACATTGCTACGGAATGTAGAATTGCTTCCAGTTTTGAATGGAACTATACTACACTGTATGTTTACAAACTATATACATCACTTTTAGAACCTGACAAATGTAGCAACTAGCACTACTGTCCTCTCACGGAAATTGTCTATATTTCTCTTTCTGAATCATGTACCTTACCTGCTCGAAATCACACAATTGTTCGTAGAGCATATAATAACAGTTTTTGACACATGATGACAATCGATTGAAAATGCTGCTTTGTGTTCTTAAATTTACAAAATAGAACATTTCCTTGAATTATCCCAAGGATTTTTCTTCTTATCTGGAGGCACTATCAGTCCGTCTTCATTAATGTTCTGATCAATGAAGCATATCATACTGAAATAGAAAATAAGGTTTGTATGACAAAAAAGTAATTACCATTTCTTAGTTCAAATCTGTTGAAAAATGTCGAAAGGTCGTCAGCTGCAAACTAATTGTCCAATATAGTTCCAATTTATCGCAGATATTGATACAACAGATTGCCATAATCCGTGCATTTCATCTGAACAAATTTTTCTATCATATTGTTCCAGTTAAAGGGACATAGCCTATAACTGATGTCGAACTGATTTCACTCGTGAACACCAAAAGTAGTTATTTTACTGCGCCACTCGTGAAACTATTACGTGATCTTATATTGAAACCAACAATTATCGTCTATATATCTACACATCGACATTCTTCATACACCGTTTATGATATGTCACGCTTTCAAATATTGTTAGAATTGTTGTCAGTATGGCCATCCGCTTTTATTTTACCAGCACCTTATTGGTTACCGGATTATCATTTATGAATTTATTTGTTTATATTTCCGTGAAACCTGGTTCGTTTGATATGAAACAACCTTTAAATGTAAATTACTTGTTACAATATAATTTTGAGGAGTATTTGCAAATAGCTGTATTCATCAGTTTGCATGGCAACTTTCTTACGCATCATCATTAATGTGATTTGTCACCGCAGTAATGTTTTATGGCTTGAGATAATGAACAAATGATCAAGCACATTTTGGGAATAACTATAAAAGCAGCATCTTTTCTGCGTAGCTTGAAACATGTAGTTTCGTAATGAAACGCTGTAGAATAGATGTGGATAGCAAAAAAGGCGAAAACGTCATTTAAAGATATATCATTGCATATTTCTAGGTTGTATGTAGAATAACAAGTTTCCACAGAATGATAACGTCGCGTTGTTGAACGAAAGTAAATTGTTAGAAGCACTGACAAAATATCCCTTGTTGTACTTTGTGTTTTAAAATAAATTTAAGAGCTAAGACCTAAGCATTATGTATTGCTGCAAACTGAAGCAGCAGGTCACAACTGAATTAATGAAATTATCTGAGATCTCGTTTCTACCCGCTCCTTCTTTTGACTTTATATTGCAATTCTGGCTTAATGTCTCAGATCTTCCCAGAAAAAAGGTGTTTAAAACTAAATAAAGCAGGGTAAATAAATTACCGTGACCATTATACAGATGCCAATCCTATTCTGAACATAGGCAATAAAATCCTCCGTACTACCCACTCTAGGGAAAGATTTGCATGGTAATACAGTAATTAATCTTTACGACTCTGGTCAGTTTCTCATAATTGGTGATATCTTTGTGAAGTATCCCCATTACTAATATGTAAATGCAGCATACCATTTAAATGCTTGACAGCATTATTTTCAGGGCATGTAATATTCCACGAGAAAATAGCAGCACAGCATTACCCTGAAACAAACACTAAATAATCTGACATTTTCAGGAGGTATACGTAATGAAAGCATTCTTCTGTAGACTTTTAACATTCGTGGCTGCTGTTTTGACTAAGTGTTTTTTCGGGGGCAGGAGATAACTAGACACCAGGAAAAAATCTATGACAAATGATAAGAAGTTAAAGAAGCGGCTGAAGCACCAAAGCTGGTGCAAAAGTTATATCAGATGACAAAACAAATAATACTGTACCCTAACTGCAAACAAACTGGAAATTATGGTGGCATATTTCTGCCACCACTTAACGTTTAGCTTTTATGAAACTTTTGCATTAATACTGTCGGTTTTGAGTTAATCGTAAGGATTTCTTGATATTTATAAGACATCAAGATAACATGAAATTTGTCATGAAGGCAAGAGAAATATAGAAACATGAATTTCTGCATGTTAGTGCCATAAACTGTCTGAAATATACTGGGTAGCGTTTTCCGTGAAACATTTCATAGTTTACTGATACGTTGTGGCGCTCACTAGCGGATCCAGGGGGTGGGGGGGGGGCGCACCCGGCGCGCGCCCCCTAAAAATCCCCAACCTTACATAAATATCTGACTATACATTTATATTTTCTGTTTCCGAAATCGGTATCTTAAAAGTATCAAAAACACGTTTGAAATGCAGGAAAATGCACGAAATGGCACCCTCGAAAACAAAATTTTTCGGGAGAGCATGCCCCCGTACCCCCCTAAAAAGTGCCTCCCTATTTTTTAACCGCTGGCTACGGCCCTGACATTGTTCATTGCCATTCAATTATACATGTTAATTATACACTCGCTCGCTCCACCGCTATTTAGTGTTCGATTACTTAAAAACAAAGAATAAAACACAGTCATAATTGCCGTCTTATAAGGCTTGAGCAGAACCAACAAATGGCAAAACAGTTACGCTCCCCCAAGACCAAATCCTGGATTCACCCCTGGCTAGTCAGATTATTGAAACTTTTATGATAAGTTATAATACTTCCAAATATTCTATTATTCATGTTTTTGAGAATATTTAGTTTGACATCAGTTATGGAGTATGTTTCATTAAGGAAAGGTTAGCAGAGATCACTGTGACCTTTAACTTGCCCAAAATACTCTAAAAACAGTAAGAATCATCAACTCAGTAAAACCAATCACCCTTGAAGTTATGTTTTAATCTCAAAATATGATTTTCAACGTTCGGGTCACAGTACTTTGACCTTTCACACTGACACCAAAAGCAATAGGGATCATCTGAGCAAGTTTCATGAAAGTCAAATGAACATTATGACCTTGACCTTTGATCCACTGACCCCAAAAACTTCGTCCAGTAGAGCTTACAGTAAAACAGCTGACTTTTCTATTGAAGTTCCTTATAAAGTTCCTCTGTTGGAGTGAACTTAAAGTTTCTATTATTGACAAGTTTTTATAATGTGTGTTACACAACATCTGGCAGTATGTCAACAAGTATTAAAGGGCCTGTTGGACTTTGAAATAGAAATAACCTCGAGATGTTTCGTCGAGACGCTTTATTCCATGAATAATTGTCGAACTGTTAAATATTCGCTTCCCCTGACACGAATGCACTTAACACTCCACGCCAGTTTGTTTCTGGGGGAAAATATCGAATATAGCAATATTGATGCACTTAATGTAGATATTCGCCCGAGGGTTTAATATCAGTTTTTTACAGATAATGCCCCAGTGACCGTAAATGGCAACGCCCTTTTGGTCAATATCTTTAACACCGACCGGTACAGGAAAATCTTCTATACTGAAACTGCATTGCCCGCAGCTTAGATATTGGATGTGATTCTTTGCATAGTGGTCATCAACAAAGTTTGTTCAAATTATGAATCCATAGTGAAAATTGGCCACGCCCATGGTGTTACAAGGTTAAAACTTTAATGTTCAGTTACAGGAAAACATTTTTGTCTGGGATTCTAAATTGGTCTTGACCTATAGATGACTCCTACTGATTTTGAGTTCACTAAGAGCAAACCTTATATTTTAATAGGCCTGGGATTCTTATTTTTATAGGATAGTAATTCTTAATCGGTAGATGGCACGAATAGATTTTGGGGCCAATGGGTAAAAGGTCAAACCTAGTATTGTTAATGTGCTTTTTTACAGTTTTTTCGGCGCAGCCGTGTTAAGCTCGCTTTTGACCGGAAGTTGGTAACTTTTCAACCGCCAATGAAATGACATGCAGAATGTATGACGTTTTTGGATTGAAAATTTTACTCTATAAGGCATTTTTTAATTGGGGTAATACAGCATGAAAAGGGTCATTAAAATACTCTCGCGGTTTCAGTGGTTTTATAATTTTAGAACGTAAATAAGTTTTTACCGCTAAATAAATGTAATTTATGAGTATAGGGTATTACTTTCTCGACTAACATTTTGTACAAGAAAAACAAGAATTATGTTTGTGCCATGGTTTGCTCATCTTTCTCGCCCTGTGACATTTGGCGCCTTCTTACTGCATAAAGATAATTAATTGACAGGATTGACATATTTCATATACTCAAAATCGCCTCGATCATCTTTTTAAAAGAAAGTTCTTGTTTTCATTTGAGGGTTGTACCAAAACAATTTTCTCGTGACGAACCCTTGATAAAACTGCGCTAAATTTTAAAAGTGTTTCTATAGTGACGTATCAATGTGTTCCTTTATTACCCAAAAGGTTATAATTATAACATTAGCTTGTAGCTGAGATACCACGAATTAGGCAAATTACCTCGTTTGCATACTAGTAAATATTCATTTGAGTTAGGAAGAGTTGTTTCTTTAATCAAGTTTGTTTTCTTTACATGCGTCATTGAATAAACGTACAAATTGCTATTTTGGCTGTGACTTTACTGTAATTACAGATTTTTTGCATTTTATGTAATCTCAGGATCAGCACATTTCTGAGGTGTTTTTAAAAACTTACATTCTTCTGGTAATACGAAGTAATACATAAATAAAGTGTATATCAAAAAGTACATTAAAATATGTTATGCTCGTGTAGTCGCTGTTTTGTCCGTTCTTCTGCACGTCTGTGTCCGCCTGCCCATCCGGATTCTAGTATTTCTTGTGCGAAAAATAACTCCAAAAGGTACATAAGGGATGGACTTAATTCTTCACATATCGAAAGAGCTCATTGAGAGATGGCGCACTCCTTTCTGTAATAGGCAGTGACCAAATACCATAACCTTAGCTGGCCCATTTATGAACAACTTCCCTTTATTGTATGAAATTATGCTTTTGATATTTATAGTTAAAATTTTTATATAAATATATATGCATTTATAAAATATGTATTATTTATTTATTTGTATATCTTTCTCTCTTTTTTTGCAAAATTAGACCAAATCAACTACAGAAGACAGAATTACCAGGAAATACTGCGGGGATGACATACACACAATTCATTCAATAATAGGACACATCATGAACTTTAAACATAAAAAGTATATATCAATAAAATGATTTTCAGGTTAACTTTATTTATTTATTTATTTATTTATTTGTATACGTGCTTATTAGATCCACCACCCTCGGGCGAGGTATATACGCGGTACGACCCGTTGATTTTTCTTAATTTTAAGGACAATAATATAAACTGTATTCTAGATGTGATTGTAAAAAAAGTACGAGAAACGTCATCACGAGGTCTGATTAAATCTCGTCATGTCCTGACGAAAAGTTGTATAAATGAGTTGTTTCAACAGCAGAAAATTAATATTTACTGTTCCCTGTGAACTATTTCAAATGAATTGATGAATTGATTGGAAATTTAATCTAAATTTGTTACATCCCTTAATTAAAATTGTTGTTCTTTGGGAACATAATGGCAATAACATCTTCGTTTCATATCATCAGAGAAATAATTGAAGGCAACCTCAATTTTATTATGGATAAAGGAGATCATAGACATATTGATTTTGATAATGTTTTTTTAGAAACAGATTGTCTCATTCATTCTTTAGAGCGAGTGATTGATTTGATTCGGATGTCTGCTTTCAGAAATAGTGTATCTGTTCTTGTGTGAAGTTTTGTTATAATATAAGTGTCTATAAACTGTTTTGTATGGTTATTTGCTTTATTTTTTATCTAAAATACTACATAATGCATGCGCAATAACTGTGTCTCAATAGTTTGAACAGGCGAGAGTGATATTGACTTAAGTGTTCAGCTTCTTCCTCCTGTGTTTGTCATTCACATTACACTACTATATACTTCATTAGAAGTAATTTTCTAAAAGTATTTGAATAAATGTTGATTAAAACAATCGATGTTACGGTGGTACGTTAAAATAGTGATAAAAACAAATTTTAACAGAAACAAGCAGTACTAGCTGCACAAATAATACCAAATTAATCCTTATTACACCAGACTTATCTGTCTACAAGTTGAAAATCATAGTGTGCAGTCAACCTTGCAAAACAAATCTGAGTAGACATAATTTAAGATTGAATGAAATCTTTAAAATACATTTTAATGTTGAAAGTGAGGAAAATGAATCTTTTGCGATTCTTTTATATTCAGTGTGCTTTGCAATAGGATAAAGACGTAAAACATACAACAATTGTTTTATGACTACTTTAATAACACAGTAATCTATCTGCACTACGTTCATTTTTTATTGGTATTGATGAAAATAACACAACGTATTGTGATTCATCTTTCTAGATTCTTATAGTGTTTTGTTTCGCGGACTTCTTTGTGTTTCATTTCCTTCCAAATAAGCACCTGTCAAACTATCTGGGTTAATACACTGACTGTATATTGATTTACCAGAGAAACGGACTCGGACTAAATTAGAATGAACCTTTATCAAATATTTTTCTTGGATTGCCTGTAGATTGCTGTTTATGGTGTCATTAATGTATTTTGCAATTATAGTATGAGAGAGATAGTATTCCCTAAAGGATAATTTTCTAATTCTTACATCACATGGATAGGGAAAATGCTTTCTAAAACGCTGTCAATATTTTAATTTCACGTTTTACGTTCAAATGAAGTAATCAGAATGGGCGTAAAGAGAAATGTATGTGCGCTACAAATTGTTGCATGCAAGAACGCATAAGTCCCTAGAGAAAGGCTTTATATTATTACTGAGACTTTAATAATTTAATAAGCAGCTCAAACGAAACTTTCAAACTAATCCTCTCAATGTTTACCGTCAATAGTTTAATCGAAGTTTTATCAGTTCTTTAGCAAACATAGGTAGAAAAGTAACCAATAAATTTAACAAGAGGGCCAAGATGGCCCTATATCGCTAACCTGAGACTACTCATAACATTATGTGACTAAACTTCAACCCAAAACTACATATCATACACACAAACATTTTGTTTGATCTTGACCTTGACAAAACAAACCTTTTAACCAATTTACATGATGACTGGGTTGTAAATGTCAGCTGTATGGCATACACAAAGTTTTTAACCGGGTGACCTAGTTCTTAGCCAAAGATTTCCCATATTAAAGCTCAACCAAAATTTAATCAAGACAATTATACTTGACCAGTTTTCATGAAGATACAATGAAAAATGCAACCTATATTGCGTATACAATAGTTTTTGTATTATATGACCCCTTGGCCAAGTTTTTTTACTCCAAATGATCCATATTAAAACTCGATCTAAATTTCATCACGATAATCATTCTGACCAAGTTTCATATAATATTCAATGGAAATGCAACCTCTATTGTACACACAAGCGTTTTCTAAAATTTAACCCTGTAACCTTGTTTTAACCCAATATAATCCATATTCAAACACGACCTAGATTTTATCAAGGCAGATCAAATGAAGCATGCAACCTCTTATGCATACTGAAGGGTTTTATATGATTTTTTCGCGTGACATAGTTTGTAACCCCAAATGACCCATATCTGATTTTAATCAAATATTATCAAGGCAACAATCTGACGAAGTTTAATGAAGATCCAATGAAAAATGCAACATCTATTGCATACACAATGCTTTTCTATAATTTGACCCCGGATAACCACCCATTTTCGAACGTGACCTAGATAACATCAAGGCAATCATACTGACAAAGTTTAATGAAGATAAAAAAAAACGCAACCGCATTTGCATACACAAGTTTTTTCTATGATTTGACCTGTGATTTAGTTTTTAACCCCATATGACCCATATTCGAACTCGACCTAGAATTGATCATGGTAGTCATTCATTCTGAAGTTTCATGAAGTCAAAGAACAATGCAGTCGCTATTACATACATAAGGTTAAGTGTGGACCGACATACGGACAAACAGGGACATCAGGCGATCACAATAACGCTAAAAAGGTGAATTCACCACGCATTCAGGCTCAGTTTAATGTTAGCTACGAATTAGAAAGGTGACAATAACAAGTACATATTCAAAAAGCAAACCACAAAAAGTTCTAAGAAAACAAAACATGAAAAATGTGTTTTTGATAAATGAATATCTATATTGTAAGATTATTACATAGACAATATACAATGTATATAATAGTTTCTCAAAATGGTACAAAACATATAAAAGTTGGTAAGTAAGAGACATAAAACTGATATCACAGATATTTATATTCTTATAATATCATTGGATTAAATGGGAGACCTGCTTCATGTATTTCGTTTATGCAACAAAAACGAAATGTTGTCTTCTTCTAACTTCATTGTGTACTGTATATAGATTAGAAACAGCAGCAACATTGTAAGGTCTTTGTCAGACTGCAAGTAACCGACTGATTCCTGATCTCTGATCTATACAACTACCCCACCTAGTTGTCTGAGTTTCAAACACTTACTCTTTAACAGCATCAGAGACAAACATTCTCTGTAGATCTTTATGAATTCTCAGCATCTCAACCTGTCGCTTCAAGTCTTCCTTCTCCATTCCTAGTACACCCCTGAAAATATCAAACAAATCTTTATTTCCTTGTCTTTCAGAAATTTCCAAATATCTAGATAGTGTGCGTAAATGATTGAAACCCCAATATATTCCGTGTTAAGCATATCTCCGTCTTAGGTTGGGTTTGAACAAAAGGATGTATGTACCTGATACTTAGCTTTTAAAGCAACTTCTGTTTGATCACGTCTTCTTGTGCACTAAAACTGCTTAAGAAAACAACAAATTTGAGAACTGTCTGAAAGAGCATTTCACAACTGATAAAACTTTCAAAGTGCGAATTTAGCACTTTAAGCCAAAGAATGTCACTTGGTAATTTACCGGGTTCAGCTCAGTTTCAGTTTTCTTATTGAATTATTTGAATATTCCAAATAAAGGATATTCGAAACAAAATGCATTTTTAAAAATAGATAACAACCTTTTAACTATTTTATTCCATTGAAATAATGATAATTAAATTATTATGTGTTCAATGTGTTTGACTGTTTTGTATTTCATTGTCAGTTGTTAGATGATGGTCATCTGTAGGACAACGTGCTTCTTTAAATTACATAAGAATAGTACAAAGGTATAGTTAAACAGTATTAGGAAATTGAAAGTCACCTCGATATCGTAGCCAGAGCTCAAACAACAGAATTGGCGAAAAACAGGAGTGTATCAGCCTTTCAGATGTCCTGAAAATAAAACAAAAATCACCAGTTTACAAAATAACTACATCATAGCATGAACAAACATGGCTTAAATACTAAACCTGATCAGAAAGATAATTGATATTTAAGTGGCGTTTACCGCTGATTATACTCCTTAGAAATTGAAAACGTTTATAACTATAACATAATTTCTGTAAAACGAAGTGCTTCGTTTGCAAAAAATTAGCGAAAATAAGAACCTCGCGAAAGAAAACAACTGTAGCAGTATATGGAATTGAATAATAGTTTTATTCCGACTGAATATAGTAAAACAATATCTACTATCCTAGTGTAGAATTTGAACTGGTTTAAGGGAAGGGGTTCACTGCTGAAACTCAAAATAAGAAATTCTATTGACTCACATATTGCTAGTTCATTTCTGGGAAAACGTCTTATTCTTTTCACAATATTAATCTTTATTGATACGCTATCAAAACGAGGTACTACATATAGAAATAGCTAGATTCGGGTATCGTTAACTTTTATGCATATGGTGTGTTCTTTACAATAAGTATGAGTTTCCAACGTTTGCTCATGTAATATGTCATACTTTAGGATGAAATTAGGGTAAGTGGTATTTTTGTCACCATCAGAATAAACAATACGTTCCTTATCATTACCCCACCCTCTTTACTCAGATTCATTTTTTCCTTTCAATATTTGATAGATAATTTTGTCATGATGAATGATAACAAGGTTTTTGAGATATTTTGCCTGGGGCCTGATTTGAACAGACTTTGAAAAGGTCCACTGGATACCGTTACACACTAAATATCTAGGCTCTAAACTTTGTGGTTTTGGAGGATAAGATTTTAAAGGTTTTGGTAAAACAAGAGACCCCCCTGGGCGATGCCAATATTGACCCAGGGACATAATTTGAACAAACTTTGAAGTGGTCCACTAGACACTTGTACACACCAAATATCTAAATGTTGCACTATATATGTCTATGTAAAACAAGTAACCCTCTAGGCAGAGCCAACATTGACCCTAGGAGTACTGTTCACCTGTTACAACGATCGAATGTTCATTATAATTATCTCGTAACGTAGACCAGAATTGAAAGGTCTAAACATGAGCAAATTTGATTGGGATGATATCGAGATCCACTCATTTAATTAAGCAAATTGGGTTTAGATTCAAAGAAGGTTTTAATCAATCAATAGTAACTATTTCAAAGAAAAACTTTAATTAGCCCATAGGTGAGTAAGTCGGCTTCAAAGTGAATACATTCGATCAACCCATATCTTTTAGCCTCTTAATCAACACTCGCCATTTGTATCATCTCTAATATTTCAAAAGAGACATTAAAATGATTCAAAGATTAAAACATCAAAGCACTAAAGGCACCTTATTTGTTTGTGTATAAAAATAAAGAAATTGTTCATCCTTTTTTAATATTAGTGACACTCTAGTAACAATCTGTGCTTGATTAAACTCAACAAAAGATTCATCATTGTAAGGCATGCATTACTATAAATGCAAACAAAAGTTCTCTTTTCCGACCTATAATGAATACATCTGCTGTCCATGCTATAAAATATGTTAGTAAAGACATATAGATAACAAATAATCTACATGTATGCCGAAAGACTAGAATTGAGTGTGTAAGACACTTGCTTACTTGTCACCAAACCAATAAATGGCACTAAATATGGTTATTGTTCATTTCCCTTGGTGTATGAACAAAATTACATTAAACTGCTATTAAAAGAACAATTGAAACAATTCCGTACTTTTGTGTACAGATATTTAAGAAACAAATGATCTTCGCTGCTATTTTTGTATGAAAAATGCACGTGTGTTAAATACATACATGAAAATGTTTCTTGACAAGATTTTGGATGTTGAAAAAAACATCATGGTGGTTTGTCCGTCGTCCGTCTGTCCTTGCCTGCAACACAGATGACCCCGATAGTCTTTGGGTTCAGTTTGTTAAACGTTACAGTCACAGTTACCTCCTGTACATTTTCCCTTATAACGCTCTACAGGTCACAATTTTCATTTTACTTTCATCAAACTTGCTCAGATGGTTTCCTGCAACCTGTAGATAGCCTTATTGCTTTGGGGTCAACGGTTAAAATTACAGTGACCCGAACTTTGAAAATATTTTCCGCTTAATATCTTGAGATATATATTTTCCAAAATCTTCAAATTTCATAGAAGAATGATTGCTCTTCTAAGTAGACGATCCATAAAGTTTTGGAGTCAGTAAGTCAAGGTGACATCCGTTTGTTTTTCCTTGATAACACTCCAAATGTCCCAATTTTCGTTTGATTTGCATTAAACTTGCTCAGAAGATTGTATGCAACCTGTAGATGATCCCTATTGTTCATGGAGTCTGTAAAACTTTGAAAATCATTTCCGCTCAATATGTTACCTTAAAACAACAGTTTTCACACTTCATAAGTTGATTGGTCTTGCTGAGGAGATGATCCTACTGTTTCAGGACAAGTGGGTCAAGGTCAAGGGATTTGCACAACACTTGTTCAGAACAGTCCAGAAGAGCGATACTGGCTAGTGTTGGCCTCTTGTTGAGTGTAATGTATCGTCACTAATTTGCATTATACACGATTTTGTACTGCTGGAACTATTGCAGGGTTTAGTTTTAGGATTTAAGCTTCTGAAAACGGGTTTTATATTTGTTAAAGCTGAAACACAAATAAATAAAAAAGTACGACGAAATTAATAAAAATCTATTTTATTTCAAATAGTGCATTTCTTGTTTCTGTTCAAACAATTTATTTAAAACGTAGCTCGTGTATGTATGTTTTATTGGTATAACGAATATTTTAGTTTAGAATCGGACAGAAAATATGCGTTTATATTACGGAAGTATCATACAGAATGAACGAGCTTACTGTAAGCAGAAATGAAATAGTTGTAGCATTATTATTGTTTAAAATAGCATTGAACATAAGAAAAATATGGACAAATTCAAAAATCTTGCTTCATCGCTTCATACAAGCAAGTATGAATAGCTTATCAACGTCAACTAACCTGTGAATACGGTGTATTTATATTGCTGGAGCAAAAGACACACAGCTTTTGACGGATAAAAATACCCATCTTAAACTAATCTTGTTACTTAAATATGTTTTGTTTATGTCCTAATCTACTCCAATAGCAAGACCATAGGTGTCAATATGCTCCAATTTTATGTTAAACTCGTGACATATTGTACTGCACCAAAACACCGATTTGCGTTGCCGTGTATAATTATGACTATAGCAGCTCGCTCTTATAGTTTGGTTGAAAAATAAAATTCTTCAAACTCTAAAAAATAACACATTTTAGACCGAATAGTCCAATAAAAATGTCTCAGTATGTATTCCTGTAAAGCATATGAATATATTTGAAATGACACGCTACTAAATTGTAAAGTGTAACAAATTCCAAAGTAACAATATCGTGCAACGGTGCGGTAATGTCAAACCCACCAACATTTTCAATATATGTTTTGCAAACTGCTTTGTTTACACTTGCTGAGTTGATTCTTGCATTTTCTTTTACATTTTATGTCTTTCTATATGAATATAATTTAGGGCAAAATGTTTGTCCCAAGATTTGTAGCTGAAAGCCTTTAAAATGAAAGGCACCAGTAAAATTCAAATCCCTCCGGTAACTATGTGACTGAATAATGAGTTTGTGCAATATTCACACGTTTCCTGTCGTCAGTATCAGAAACATCGCATATTTATCTTTTTAATGGAACATGTTACACAAACGATTTTGGAATCTCTTGAATCAGCAATTTTGACTTCTGTATCGCGAATATTCCATATTCTGAAGTGGTACAGTCAGTGATGCTAATCTATACATTATGCGTTGTCTTGTTTAATTCTGCATACGTAAAAACTAAATTATTAGACGGTATAAAAATAGATTGTTCAGCTGATGAACATAACGTGATTTGGTCAAAGGAACACTCTCTACATATAGCAGATTATGTTTATATTCTCCAGACATAAATAATTGTGTTCAGTGAACATAAAATGATGAATAAATACAATTTCAAAAGAAAAACACAAAATATATCGAAACTTGCCTCATTTTAGCAAAATCAACATAGAGACTTACTTTATGCTTTTGAAGTTACTTAATTTCTACTCCATCCTGTATGTAACGATTATGATATGTTCATTTTTGTAAATGCTTTGAGTTAATAGAATATTGTCCAAAGATTTTAAACTGATATCCGATCAACCTCTCATATGCTCTCTCTTCAGAATCCTTTTTCATGGGTGCATGCAAAGAAAATCTACGACGAAGTGGGAAACGACAGACACACTTGAAGCCGAAGCATATGAAAACTTGCTATATTTTCCCAAATTGCATTTGTGTTTTGTTTTAAATTGAATCAGTTTCCTCGGAAATAGTTTTGTATTCGCTGCCATGTTCTTTAAATCGTATCGTTCAATTTTATTTTGAAGGAATTTCAGCTGCTCGACTAAAAGTATAGTAATCTACTTATCTATAACATTAGAAAGGGACTATTGTACATGGCTTTAGTTTCAATCAAGGAAAGGGGCAGTCACCTTCATATTGCATACAAGATTTCAAAATATATGTACCAAAAGTCATGAGTCCAGCATAATATGGGCAGCATCAGCAAGACATATATTAACATAAAGAAATAAGTAAATGATTTAACGGCTACAATATATTAAGTGGTTTTAGTATGAAAATAGTATTCAAAACATGAGGTCCAAGATGTCAATATATCTCTCACTTGGCTACCATTGGCTTTAACACAAGGTCAACAATAACAAAAAGGTTTTTTAACCGGGGGGTCCTAATTTAAACAATATTTACAGAGAAACACTAGATAATGCTATATTCTAAATATCTTAGCTCTGAGCCTAGAGGTTCTAGACAAGAAAAAAATTGAAGTCCTGCCTTGATAAGTCTATGTAAAATCAAATGACCGCCCGGACGGGGTCAATTTAGACCCTTGATTCATGATTTGAACAATTTTGATAAAGGTTATCCCTGAAGAAGTAAAATCAAGTGACAAGGGCAGGGTGAAATTTGACCCGAGGTCATAATTTGAACAATGTTAGCAGCGGTCCGCTACACAATACTACATGTTAAATTTCTAGGCCTAAGGTCTTGTGGTTTCTGAGAAGATTTTTAAAGTTTTTCCTATATACATGTATATACCATTATATAAATCTATGTAAAATCAATTTTAACCTTTGGTCATAATCTTGGTAGAGGGAGGTAAGGCCAAATGCGAAATATCTAAGCGCTGGGCCTTCCTGTTCCTGAAAAAAAAGATTTTTTAAAAGTTTTTCATTCCGTTATGGCAACCAGAGTTCTGCATAGAATGGAATTATTTAAACAACGGTGGAAGGGCTTCATACATAGAACATTCATCAACATTGGCTTTGTGGTTTCAGTGGACATGTCGTTTGAAGGAAAATGTGAACGTACGACGGTGAGACCGAGCATCTTTAATCTAAAAAATATCTGTAATTGTAGTAATTAAGACGATGGATTATATCATTATTTATATAGGTTTTGTATTATACTTTGAAATCAACTTCATTCGTGCATACATTATTACTCCAGTCTAGTTAATCACCGGTAAATTATCTATCCCTATCTGAAGTAATAATATCAATCTTCTGTTCCATCAGTCTTTCCTCAGCTTCTGAAAGTCTAAGCGGCTGATTACCCTTTGCATCAGCAAACCATTTGTCAAAATAATTGGATATCATCATCCGCACGGTACATATTTATATACTTATGGAGAAAATGAAGATGGTGATGCTTTTTCTAAGTAGTCTCGCTCACTGACGAGTCATTTTGATTAGGTTTATAAATCTAGTTTCAATACTTCAGGCTGATACATAAAAAATTGTTGATAGATGATTTATCATTACATTCATCAGTAAATGCATTGTTTTCTTAATACAAATCTACTTGAAACATGAAATAAGTAAGTATTGACTTTCAGACTTATAATTTACAGAAGTAGTATAGCATGGTACTTCACACCGACATTATGTTATGGTTACATTTACCACTATCTCGTATGAAACATGGTGTGTAATCTTTGTTTTTCAAGAGCTATCTATGTTTCAATACATTTCTCCAATCATAAGAATAATTTTATTCGAAAAATGGCTGATAATGTTATTGCTCAAGAACGCTATAAATCACTCCAAATGACATTTAAAAAAGATACTGGAAATATTGCAATAAAAGGTGTCTTTTATTCAGAAAGTTATCTCAAGCAGTGTATTTTCCTTCAAGTACTCAATCAGGATATTCCAAGCGTCTGGAGTCTGTTAGCTTTATTGGCATAACGTAGACTGTATTTAGTATCTGACGGAATGTGTATTTGATCAACATGATGATACAAGTCTAGACTAAATATCGTACAGAGTAAATGACATTATATCACGTAAATGAAATGCAGACAGATTGTCTTGCAAATAAAAACCTCTGTATGTTTTATCGATAATTTAAAAGCCAATTAAAAAGGAATTATGAACTTTTGTGTCTTGACAATTGCAGCGCAGGAACCGTTTGACGAGTACAGTTCCCCCAAGTGGTACAGTTAGACAAGTAACTTCAACATCTGCCTTTTCTTCTTTGCAAAATTCAAGAAGAATCCAAATGAACAATTGCGAAATGACATCATAGCTGTAGAAATTAATGATACACAAACGGAAGTGAAAGTAATAATTTTGAAGCCGGAGAGTCAAAGTATTTACAAAATTATAACAATTCTTTTTTCAGTTTATCATTTTGATTAATCTTGTATCTGTCAACGTAAATAAAGCCGTTACTTAAACATACTACATGTATTAATAATAGAAGAAATTTGAACACTTTCTATTTTTCCGAGCCGAGATGGAAGTTGTAAGTTAGGCAAGTGATATACAGCCAGTGCAATAGTATGTTCTTTGATGCAGATTTCTGTGGTTAGGCTCTCTGTCCTATGGTTAGTCTCATTTTCTCAAACGTCTTGGTTCAGTCTCACTCAGATCATAATTCATTTTATGAATACAAGACTAACAGTGTTAATAGTCTGTTTTAATTCCGATGTTTCAGTTTCAATGGTCAAAAAATGTTACTCTTTGGTTCAAAGGTATTTGAAACTTTAAATATAGCATAAGTATATGGTATTAAAAATTCCAGATTTTCTAATGATTGTAAGGATTGCAAGGATTGACACAAACCAAAAGCACTTTCAGCTAAATTTTCATACCAGCACCGGTAAAAGTAGCATTATCAAACGTGTTATAGTTCCGCCAAACCTTCATAAACACTTGTTTTATCATTTTTGTTGGATAGCGATTTATTATGAAACGTCGCTATAGTTAATTAGGTATTTCCCAATATATATTATTCTTCAATACTTATTTATACATTTAGCTAACCGTTAACGTTTTGAAAAAATAATCTGCTGGTCGTAGAGAATGTCCCCTTTAATACATGATTTTTCAACATTGTAGTTCAAGCTGATTATAATGTCATTTTCCTGACTAACTATCAAAACATCGCAAGCATTTTCAGGATCATACGCTTATGTGCCGTTTCTTCGAAGAAATCTTTATTACAAAGTCTAAATGTGAACATGTTTGCCCTATGGTAATTATGATTGACAAATTTTTTGATAACTTCTTCAATAATACTTGCGAGATGCTCTTTCTGAATACTGATAACATCATACACTTACAGAACCTAGCAATTAACTGATCTTATCTCTAAATTGAACCTGACAAGCAATAAGACGCTCTCAAATTGAGTGAAATGATGGTTGGCGAATAGTGTCAGTTTCGACTCCTTTTATATGTAATCAATTGTTCCAACGCTGGTGAATATTACAAAACGTTACTGTCAATACATACAGTAAATACTGTTCTCAGACATCTATTGCATAACATCAAATCGTGAATGAAAGGAATCGTTCTCTCTTCGACAAATTAAAAGAAATTTATATAAATGTCATTGGTATAGCACGTGACAGAGTAGCAGACGCCTTTATCTTACATATATTCATGTAAACAAAGCTTATAACGATGAGTCAGTAAGAAGGCAAACGAACGTATTTTGACCACTGACCATGTTTCAAACATTGTTAAATGATCGTTGAATAGGCACCTCTGTTACAACATCTCGCAACTTTTTCAATTTTATTCGATTTCTCTTCATCATCAATGATTCTCCGACAGCTTTTCAAGCCATAATGAGTTGTATCACGAATGCTTCTTTTATTTTAATGAAGTCGTTATAATTGAGAAGTACTTCTCTGTATGGTCGTATAGACATTTTTTGATAAATTGGTGAAAATATATTTAACAAGATGCGCACCAGCTCATTTAGACGTAATGAAAGTTATCTTTATAATGCAATAAGCCAATAAGGCCCATGAACATATATACAGAAACACATTAAAATTATTTGAAACTGTGACATTGCAAGACACGTAATATTGAAAATATACATGTATAACAATGTTACCTGCAATTCTGGAAAAGCGGGAGAGACAGTGTCTTTTAAGTACATCATTAGCATTCAAACAAACATTTACACACACAACAGTATGTTACGTATGACTACGTAATTAAGAAATAATAAATGTCTCCCTATATTTTATCGTTGAATAAAATATAGTCACGAGTGTGAATGCGTAGTAATTAAATCACGAGTGCGTAGCACAAGTGATTTAATTTTTCGCATTCAAACGACTGACTGTATTTTATTCAACGATAAAATATAGGGAACAATTTATTATTTCGATTCTAATACGTTATTTTCTTTGAATTTTACCCCGAACTTTATTTAACGCGTAGTAGTACATCATGGTAACCTTAAAACGCGAAATACGATTGGACGCGATTGTTTACATACGTCACGTCGTTACGTCATTTACGGCACGTCGTCCTTGGTAAAACGTGCTATATTTTATCGTAAAATAAAATAAAGGCTTTTCCCTATATGTTTATATAGGAAATGCAGCCGCTTGTGTTAGAATTATAAATATTTAACATTTGTGACCTCCTCTGGAAAGCTTTATACATGTAAAACAGCCAGACGTTTGATAATATTTACATTTTCTGCATTGATCAACTTTATAAACTTTATAAGATATGGCCTTTTCCAGAAATATGACTTAATGTATTATATTTTAACTCAGTGTATAATTGACATTCGATTATAAAATGAAATTCATCAACATGTCCGATGTCGCGCTGTTAAATATGTTATTAAACACGATTTCAAACGTGAAAATAAAACTTTTTTAGAATTTGCAGACATGACAATTTAGTATCAGTTGAAAAGGCATTTAACATGATTTCAAACGTCAAAAAAAAACTCTTTTAGAATTTGCAGACATGCCAATTTAGTATCAGTTGACAAGTCGAAAATTTTAACCGCTTTCTGTGATACACCATTTTTTTTATCTCATTTTAAATTTCATGAGATACTCATGTTTTATCTTATTTGAGAAATGCTTATTAGTGTTATGATGCAATTACCGTTTATTATTTACCTATCTATCTAACGAACGAAGCACTAGTGATTGTTATCTATGCTATATAGGTACGTCTGTAAGTTAGCTGCACTTTCTTAATTTATTATTTGATCATATGAAAAGACATTAAATAGTTGGATATAAATGTGATAACATCTATTGTAAAATTGAAATTAATAAATTACTTTTGAATTGCTGTTATACATTTTAACAGTGAGTGTTTCATACATACTACTTTCGCTAATATAATCATTAAAATTTGCAAATACAAATAAACGAGTGTTACGGTCCAACTGAAATACAACATTCTTTCTACATCCTTACCTAATTTGTTTGCATGTAAGTGTTGCTGACATTCACATAAAGAAGTAGATTCGCCGAACAATCTCTAGTTTAGACACTATTTTCACATATCCTATTTTCCTCTTTTACAAAATTCCACCTGCTGGCTTTCAACCATTTGCAACTCCCACAATCAATCAAATAAGCGTGTTATTTTCTTTCTGAATAAAGATTTTGTACGAGAAAGCAAGGCCACATAAGTTAACGATTCCAACCATACATATGAGAAAACCGAACTGTCAATGTCAATTCTGTGTCTCTAAATGCGTTCTAGTATTGGTATTGGTTTGGAGAGATAAGCGGAATAAGAAGTCTATTCCGATACAGCTTTCCTTCTCAGTAGTAGCCACGCACTCGCAATTATCTATCGTGAGGTCAATGAAGAAATTACAGGAGATAGGAAATTCAATATCATTTGGGAAATAGAAGTGCTACACAACACTCTTAAAAATCAAATCTAATGCGCCACAAGAGGACTGTTCATTGTATATTGTTTCCGATACTTACACGAAGGAGAACTTTCATCCGTTTGTTTTCAAGGCTTCATTAAGCTACAAACCAATTAACCCATCCCTCCGTGATTAAGCTGCACTTCGGATCCAACATAGGTGGTGTGGTGGCCGAGTGGTTAACGCTCTGGACTATCAATCCGGAGGTCCCCGGTTCGATTCTCGGCCGAGGCACTGGATATTTCAGAAACGCTTTTCAGTGTTTCCCACCTATCTGAGATGACCTGGTTAGAAACCCAGAGGTAGTCTCGCGTGTATCGGTGCTATACAGCCCGCACGTAGAAAAAAACCAAGGGGTCTATTCGTAAAAGAGCTAGGGTCTGGTACCCGGATTCCCTTGTATCTGCTTCTTTCTCTAAAATAAAGGACCACAATGGAAATAAGAGCTTGCTCTTTATTGTGTTATCCTTGGTACTTGGTACTGAAATACATACATACATACATACAACCTGTATATTTATTAATTTCTTGTTCTACGCATTGTGGTGATTTCACGATGAGATTTACATGTTGCACTTTGCAAAATCATTGCCGTGGTGTGGCATAGTTAATACTACAGCTGAAATGTTTACCTTATTTGCTGTTGGACAATTCACTCTTGTATATGTATATGTGTCTTGTTGTTGGTTGGGCCTTTGCTTGATACTGGTGTTTACGAATTTTCCTTAGTTTTCATAGAGTGAAACTATTCTTTCAATACATTTTCTAGAAAATAAACTGGCAAATAGCAACTCCGTCAGCCTTTCTAGAGATAAAAAGGCGACCTTAAAATCAATGTTTTTCATAATGAAACAAGAAAGCCTCACAAGTGGTTTAACCTGGAATATTGAGTACACAATGCAGATACCGGTAAGCTTATTACAAAGCAGATAATGGTCTTAACGGGTTTTAAGGGACATACCCTATAACTGATGTCAAACTAAATAACCTGGACAACATAAATAACAGAATCTTTGGAAGGATTTTAACTGAACCGAAAAATTTCAGCTATACATTCCCAGCCATTATCAATAAAATCAGCGTTTATAATATACTGCAGTATCGTAAACCATACAATAATCTATGTAAATTGTTGTTGTACAATTAATGGATGGATGCGATTTATTACAGAGAGCCTCTATATTGATTAATTATGGTAAAAGAGGCATTTTTTGCCATAGGTTCTTCTTTGAAATTGTATTTATTTATCATTTTACGTTCATTGAACACATAATCTATGTTTCGAAAATATCATCTGCTAGATGTAGGGAGTGCCTCTTTAAACTGAGAGCAAGGACGTTGACATGTATAAGGTACAAGTTGTACAAGTTATAGCATTCCAAAAGTTCCTTCTAGGGCATATCTGTCTATATATTTTATTGAAGTACGAAGCAAATTCAGGAAAGTATCTACAATATTTAATACTCCACGCATCTGTTACTACGTCACGCTAGATCTGCTTTTATTTGTTCGCATGGTAAGTTCGCGCCAATACTTCCAGCAACAATATTAGCATATTTCTACGCTATGCAAACGATATGTAATTTAACGTTCTTTCAGCTATTTGTCAAACTCATAATGCAAAAGCAAACGCATTGTCGGGCGATTTCTGCAAGTCCAACGTGCAATAGCTTATTTTGTATATGTGTGCAATAGCTTACCTAGCCTAATTAATTTGGCGTTTCAGTGTGACCCCTTTCACAGATCTGATATTTTATAACTGTCACACCATTTTGTAGAAGGCGGACAGCTATTAAATGTCAACCTGTAAAATCGGTTTGCCTTCGAAGTGCAAATAGTGAGACTATAGCTTACCCAGTGAAGTTACCACATAAAGGGAAATAACCACAGTAACGTAAACATGTAGCGTGTACGGAAAAGAACGGCTATTGGTTGTTAGTTATTCCAATTTTCAATATCACAACGTTTAATTTATAACGGAAACACACCGAAAAACGGCTTACGTGCTGCATTGTTCAGTCAAGTGTGTCTGTACAATTTTAAGTGTCCCTTCCATGGAAGGAACAATAAATGGTTAGGATGTCTTTGATAATTGTGCTCGTATTTAAGGAAGTGGGGTCTAATGGACACTATTCCAAAACACATTAAACTTAATATCTGTATTATCTACATCTGTTAACTGACTAGTGTGCAAACTTTAAAGACAATTCACCGTTTAATGAAAAAAATATTTCGTTTTTTGTTGCCCTACGACCACTTAAGAAATACTGGCCATATTTAAAAGTACCCTAAAAGTTTTTTAAAAAAAAGTATGTGTGTAAGTATTTGTTTTCATTTATTTTAGGTTCTAGGTTCCAAAAAGTATTGCAAGCAATGTAGAATTACAAAACTTTAAACTTTAAAGTTAAAAAAAAAAGTATGTGTGTAAGTATTTGTTTTCATTTATTTTAGGTTCTAGGTTCCATAAAAGTATTGCAAGCAATGTAGAATTACAAAACTTGTATCATAATTCTACAAGTTTAACACCTGTAACAAAAATATTCAATAATGACAAAAACTAGGGTATACAATTTACCTAATTTGGTCCCGAGACATATCATACATGCAAAATATTCTGAGTAGGGGCATCACTATTGATGACAAAGCTTTTATAAGTAGTTTATGAACTAAAATATAATAAACAATGAAAATGTTTTGCCATCTACTTTTTGAGATATTAAGCTTTTAAAAATGAGCACGGCCAATTTTGATATTTTCAAGTAATTGTACATCTTGAAAAAAAAATAGGCGCTTACGCGGATTGAACTCAAGACATCTTGATCTCAAAGCAGACGCTCTAACAACTGCGCCACAGTACAAAACAGGTACAACTTTAAAATCCAAAGTATTCCAAATGGTCAATAAATACACCTCCTAAATAAAAATTGCGGTGAATCGATTGCAAATGTTGGTTTTACGGCACCGCTTCACTATATTTTATACTTTTTGAACCTTTTTATATGACTATATGTTCTAAAATATGTTATTTTCATACAGTTTGGAAAACTTTATTTTTTCACCAAAATGTGAGAGCGAGTAGCTTTAAGTTCATGTTTGTCAGACACGCGTACTATTAAATGATTTTTGTTCTGTATGTAACATGCTGAACAAAAGTTCGGTTGCTCGGTGCAGATTTTCATTTAAAAGGGGCATGGAAACATATACCCCGGATGAGGAAGATGGACCTTAAAATCATATACAAAAAATATAGTTTAGCAAAGTAAATTCCCGGTAAAATGTTTAGTACAGTGTAGAACAAATGTTCGGATATTGCAACGCAACTGCTTTGCAGTTGAAATTGTCTAGATTGTTTTGAAAACCTGCAATTTGCTGTTTGAAAACTCAGGATGTTTTACGAAATATCGCATTTTGAAATATGATTGCGTGTCGGTCGAAGTGAGTTCATTATAATCCGTTAACTTGTACATTCCTACAAAGACAGGAAAAACAAATGCCTTGGCTAATTGGCTGAAATTAGATTTAAATATAAGCACAAGAACATATACCGCGTATCACACACAAGAACAGTACTTATACAGTCCTTACTGAATGTCTTTATATAAATATACCGGTATACTGACTGAACGTTAGTGTACAGAAAGAACATTGTAATTTTTATTTTTGTTGTACCATATTCAAGTAAGTCTATATGAATTTAATCACAAACATTTCTATTCTGAAGATGTTTGCGTTCGATTCCAAAAAAGGACTTACTGACAACTATGGTTTATTTGTTGACGTGTCCACCCTCCATCAATCACACATTTAAATGAAAGTCTTTGACGACATTCTCAGATCGGACTTTCATTTAGTTAGTTTTCATTTTTGTCAACTCACTCGCAATATAAGTTAATGAAAACGCAAAAACAATGGCGAAGTCTTGCCCGTACTCGTAAATACCTTTTTGCTGAAACTGAAGAAGACAATTTTACACAAAAGCGGAACAGAGAGATGTTTTCTATTAACCTGTCCCATATTTTTGTCGGAATTATAGTTATATCTATCATATTTCCACGGAATGATTTAAACGCTACTCATTTCCATTAGGCTAAAATATTTAAATGTTTTACCGGAATGACAGGAGATGCAATTTCTCCGAGAAATTATATAATTATGTCAGAAAAGATTTATGACTGGCTCATGAATTCGTCTTCCGAGATTATATTAAACATGATTAAGTTCTCTGTGAAGAAGTATGTGTCTATAATATATACAAATATATTTATATGATACAACGCGTTGCAGTTGGCTTTGCCCGTTCGCTATTTTAGCAATTGTATTACAATCTTGCGTCACACAAAGGCGAATCTGAAACTATTAATAGAGCATGTAGATATCGGTGAACTCCTCCCCTCCGTTCTTTCATTGAAAATGTCAAATAGGGGCGTATGCGATCAGTCTTTTTTTGATTCTGACGTCACGTTCCGAACGTGGAAAGAAAAATTTAAAGTCATAACAGAAGCAGTATCGGATAAAGTATATATTAAAGTGCCATTTGGTAAATGGCGGAGCCAGGTGTACACTAATTGATGAAACTTTCCCAAAACTTTATGAAATAGACTATGGAAGTTTTATTGCGTACCTCAACGAATAGCCCAACTAATTGCTCGCAAGTGCTTTTTGCTACATACGATGGCGGCCCTTCGCAAAGGCAGACTAGATGTAATATCAATTTGTAAAATTTTTAGTCTTGCATTCGAAATAATGAGGCTACTCCACGAGGTAATACATGTGCATACAAATAAAAATAAAACACATAAACAGCGCACTTTTAAAGTAAGCAAGATTAAAATGTTATCCCAGTACTGCAAATAGATCTAAAATGTCTGGGCTAGGTAAAACAGGACTTTCGTACAATATTTATTCGTTTTAATTTTTTGCCCTCAACATTTCGGCTAGCCTGCGGACAACCGGGACCCGGGACAGAAAAGCCTCTTGTCTGACAGCAGAAAGTCCCGTGCCATGTCGGACCCCCTCTGTACTATGGGTTGGACATATCAGCATATAAAATCGGTTTGACTTCGAAGTCGAAATAGTTAGACTAGCACTCCAAGTTCTCAAATATATGTACAAATGTACATTAAATGTTGACTTTCCGAGAGCTTCTTGTGATTTTACCGACTCGCGTGCATGTGTGAGTTAATCATATGTCATATAACGATTAAAACTAATGATTATCATAGTTATGACTATTTGGATAGCCATTTAAAAACAATAACGCTGAACATAAATTAGTACGCATGAGTATATCCCGGATATATAAGATTATTGTGTATATTTTACTTCTGTGACGCTGACGACACAGCGGTTAGTGCAAAACAAAATGTTTCACTAAGACTGTCGTTTTCCCGCAGATTCTTTAAATATGTTTTCTTTATCATTCGTCGAATGTTTCTTCTTCAAAATGTGAAAAAAGCCGATATAATTCTAGTTAGTTAAGAGTTATTACAAAGTTTTGAGTAATCGTGTAACACTGCAGTCATGTGTCCAACATTTCGCTCATGTATGACTACGGGCGCTAAATTGGATTGGTCAGGATGCAGTATCCAACACTCATCTACAGTTTTTTATATTGGTTGGAATAAAAAAGAATTGAAATACATGTAAATACATGAGATAAAGTGAAACAAATTAGATAATCGTCATTAATCTACTGGTCTGACTGTCATGTCTGACGTTTCATTTTTATGGCCGAAGTAACTACGCCCCTGTTCATTGATTTGTATTTTTTCTTAAACTCAACGCCCCGACTGCACTCCGAAAATTGAAGGGCTTTTAAAACACTGTTCACAAGAGAAAATTGTCGAGTTCACTGTCGGCAGTAGAGAGGGAACTTGGTTATGATAATACAACGTCCGTACAAGTAAAGATTTTGGCAGATGTACTGAATATGTCAGTACGTACAGTACGGCATTAGATACTTAGTATGTCAGTAGACTTCCTTACCCATGGCATGACCTCGCTTTTGTGGCGACGCTCTGCGAAATAAAGGGACAAACATATTTTAGCTGCGAAATCAGATCGAACCAATTATTATAATCGTCAATTTAATTACTTTCGTTGACATTTTGTTTGAATTCCTTCCTTTGGTACTTTGGTGAACAAAATTGACAAGGCGAGTTGAGAAACAGACTGAAAAACGCATTTTATGAAAAATGCATCACAATATATTTTTGTTCACCAGACGTCATTTATGTAGGATAACATGTTACTGCAATGGAATTCCGGTGTGTAAAGTTCCGCGAACATAATTACATGTTTACTAATTCATAAACTTACTGTCTACACTTATCATAAATGCAATGATACCGTAGCTCAATCGCTGTAATTGAAAGAGATCTCTTTTAAGAGTATTTAGTGGGCAGCTTTATTTGTCGTCCAATGAAAACACAGTATTTTCCCGTTTTCGCAAGTGTTAATTTCTGTAGAAAGGGTATCAGTTTGCTTGATAAAAATCGGGCTGCTTATTTTCATAGTACTTAATATGCACACATAGTACTTAATTATGTATGCAAGGCGTGTCTAAAGCGTGTGACGTCAGCGATCCAACGCCTATCTTTACCTTCGACCTTTATTGGTGACTGCGCAAGTCCAGGAGTGAAAGGGGCAAACATGTGTAAACACAAATACATATTGACTGGGGACTAGCGGTTAAAAGCAAAACAAATACGTTCCGAAGCATTTTATTACTAACAAAAAATCTTACCTTGTGTAAGGAAAATCCGATTTTTTAATTAATCCAAACAATTGGAAAAAAGCAAAATAAACACAACTATCAAAATTAGTTGTACCATCGCTTTCATCGGAAATTTCGTCAAAAGACGAAAACAGTGCATTTAGATCAAAATCTGAGTCAAGAATGTCAAAACTGACCTCGTGTTCCGCCATTTTGTGATTTACACGCTAAATTGACAGTACACATGTACAATAGATTGTGTCACAAGTTTACATGGAGCGCCTGTCACTAGACCGAGTGACGTGGTGTTGCATGCATATTAATGAGGCCAAATAAACCCGCCCACTAAATATGTTAGTATTCATCCCAAAATGTTCTATAGAAATTAGAAGTGTCTCCTGTCGCTATCGCTCCCGTCGACACTTCTAATTTCCATAGAACATCTCGGATGAACACTAACATATACATATTAATCAACATTTTAAATAAAACAGAAGATCTATATAATTTATCTCGAAGTCACTACAAAATACGCGAAGAAACCTATATTTAACATTATTAAATACTGTTTGTCACTTGCATTAAAATACAAACGTGAAGTTTACCATGCGGGTTTTTGGGCGGAGCAAATTGACGACGTGAGAAAGAAGCTGGACGCTCGCACCTAAATGTCCTTGAATGGGGAGGAGTTAACCTATAAACTAGCTCTAATAATAGTTTCAAAATTGCACTATGAGTGACGTAAGATTATAACTGTATCGATTGCCAAGATAGTGAACGGGCAAACCCAACTGCAACGCGTTGTAAATATAATTACTGTTACAACTTATCATTATTTTTTACAGGTGTGAGGTAACGACACATTATCCACCAGTCACACTCTTATTTGTTAACTTTAAAGTAATTTGAATGGGTATATGCTTCATGGAGTTGTTGACAACTTTGCTATCGAACACAAGGTAATCACGATATTCACATCTGTATGTCTAATCAATATAAAACACTCTTAACCAATGTATTTAATATTTGGACTACGTGGAAGAATCAAGTTCACCTGTAGATCGCCAAAGTATCAAGTCGCTATCTTCATGTACTTTCGACTATAACTCCTGAAAGATGTTTTATGTTGTCCATGCACTTTACGGTTTTGTAATAAATGAAATACATTTGAATTTTAGAATACTAATTCACTTAAAAGAAAATTTACCATCTCGCAAACCAAAAAAACAAAAATAATATCAAACAGGGAATGCCACATACCAGGTACAAAACCGTTATGTCCGTTATATGTAGCATTTTACATTTATAATGAAATACTCTGGTGATATTTCAGAATATTCTTTCTCTGAAAAATTTAAACTATTCGTAAAACGGTTCGAACGTTAATTCATATGCAATGTTAGTTCCCATGATGAGCTTGAAATATATCCTTTATTATGTTCATAGGTATCGATAATTACTTACTGGAAATTTATGTCATTATTATATAAAAACACTATTGTATAATGTGTATAATAAGGCACAGCTAGAGGATAATAATGGTTAATTACAATTTAGGTTCAAATGTCAAAAATTCAAAAAAAGTATGGACCTTATTTATAATAGAACATGCTAATGTTATAAAACACGGATAAATTCATGTACAATTCAAATGTTGTATTACAATACATACTCAATCACACAAAAATTGTGTTGCGATAAAAAGAATGTAAAATGTATTTTTGGAATATAAACTATAGTAATTGTATTAAAAGTTTATGAACTTCTGATAAAAAAGCCGACCTTGTACTATGTGATGTAATAGCTAAAGAATAAGCATTGTAACGGTTACAGTATAAAGTATTTTTGGAAATATTTACAGATTAAAATATCAATACAACATGCATACTTAATTTCTGGACAATGTTTTAAACTGATCATATCAGACATCCATGAATTGCTTAAAGCTGCTCGCTCTCAGATTTTGGTAAAATAATAAAGTTCTTCAAACTGTATGTATATAACGTATTTTAGAACATATAAAAAGGCTCAAGTATAAATCCTGTTACGTATATCTATGAATTTTAAAAATACGCTACCAAATTCAAAAGCGTTGCAAACGCTTTTTGAAATTTCAATGTAAACATATAGTGTAGCGGTGCCGTGTAACCGACACTTTCAATCGATATCTGCAAATTCCTACCTAGAGTTTCCTTATATTTTGAGTCAAGCCTTTAGTTTTATATTTAAGTATAATTATGTCAATTTGTTTTTTTAAATATTTTTTTCAACGGTAACTGAGAGCGAACAGCTTTAAAGCTGCTCGTTCACAGTTTCCGGGGGAAAAATAAAAATAATTTCATTAAAATGATGTAACAAAATACAAAATGTAAAAGTAAACGCTAGAATCAACAACACATCTAGAAATCTAGGTAGGAATATGAGAAAATCTGTTGCAAATATTAGTGAGCTGGGTTTACAGCACCACTACACTATATGTTTATATTGGAATTTCAAAAGCGTTTGTAACGCTTTATAATTTGGTATCGTATAATTTCAAATACACATATATACTTTAAAAGAATTTATTCTGGAACTTTTTTATTTTGACTTTTTGTTCTAAAATATGTTATTTTTATACATTTTTACTTTTTAACCAAAATCTGATAGCGAACAGTTATAGTAAGATACATGTATAAAAGTTTTATAGTGTATTTTTAGAACAATAGTCCTACCTTTAGGCGTGATGTTTATGAGGTCTATAAGATCTCGAGTAGCGCATGCATACTTTATCATACTACCTTTTTGCTGTCCTATATTAATAAATTCTTTATTTATTTTATGGCCACCAGTTTCATAGAATTTTGTTTATTAATTTGACATCGTTTTCTTGTATTACAGAACATTTTGGAACTCGAAAACGTTCGTTTTCTGTTTTTTTATAGCTCATATTCTTTGGAAAGAATTTTGAACCACAATCGATGCTAATCAAGTTACATTCGCTATCGTAGGAGATTTTAAAGTTTAAAGTGATATTGCTAGCGAAATGTGGTATTTCTGTCTAGTTTCGTTTCTAATTTTCCGGTGTTTTGTTGGTTTCAGAAAACTGTATTCGTTTCATAACAAACCTTTTCATTAAATTAGTGATCTGTAATATTTCGCCTTAGAATTTTGTAATTTAAAGATTCCGAAATGCCGACAGTCAAAATGAGATTGGAATGCAGACAACGGCAATAATAAGTATAAAAGGCCAAATCTAATTAAAATCAGCCTTCCGGATTGTGAAATTGCTTCGCAAATCCCATGGTCGATACGTATTAGCCGCGATTTCAGGCAACATCGTAAAATGAGGCGATTTTTGTGCGTATGAAGTGCAATCAGAGATATAAAAAGAGACGAACCTACAGACATGAAATCAATTAACTAATACTTTACGCTGTCTAACGTATTGTGAAATCGAATTGGACTCTGGGAAAAACACTTCCCAAGGGTAATCGGTCATTGTCGGATTTAATTAATCTCAGGCGTTTATATCTAACATGTCCAAAATGAATACAAAGCGACCATAGTCTAAGATGAGAAGGTCAATTCATCGGTTGTATATTTGATATATGTCGACCCTCCTATAGAAATATTGTGGGAAATAAGTTAGGCGCTACATTTTATGTTACAATTAGTACTCACAAAGGAACCACGCTTGAATTGTAATGCATGCAAATAGTAAAGTGTTGAATAAAAAGTGCTAATAAATGACTGTTTTTCTGCTACTGCAAACTGTTTTTCTGCTATTGCAAATTCCGCAACATGCAAAGTTTAAAGATATAGCCGTTATCTTTTGTCCATCGTCAACACTAGCAACTGTCTCTAAAAGCGTTTGGCTATACTTTACATGAACGCTACCCCTGGATTACAAGTCCTGGAACACTTATATCCGCTCCCTAATTTGTTATCCCTCCTGACGCCGTATATGTGGCAGTCATAACCACACTTAGACACAATATATCTAATAAATAGGTCTCAAATTAGTTTTAATCTTTATAATTGAACAAGTTCTCGGACAATCATTTGAAAATATTAGAAAAGACGTTAATGGCTTTTAGATCCTGTTAAAATACGCAATATCGTTCAGATTGTTTTCCTATTGATTAGTTAAATTGATGTATAATGTAAAGTCATTACAGTATAGTTTTGAAATTAGCTATCACGAGCAAACATGAGACAGATTGTTTCCAAGTTGAAGTTTGAATATTTTAGCCGTGTTAATATAAACGACTTCGAAGGTGAGCTATATCGGACCATCTTGACCCTGTTTTTACAAATCTAATGTGAAATACTGTCTTAGGACGTACCTGATAGCGTTGAATACCACCGGAATGTACTTGCTGTCTAGGTCAAATTCGTTTTCAATTTGTACAGACATTATCAGCTAAAGAGTTGTGGATATAAAATCATCTGAACTAGGAACCAACCGTTTGGGTAAATTTCACCGGAATAAACCGCTTCTGTGACTTTAACCAGTAGCAAATAAACTGAAGCCTTTACCACTTTTTTTCGGGGTGTGACAGGAGCATAAAAGCATAAAATACTGTTGTTTTAACGGTTTTCACTGTGACCTGTCGATTTTTTCAAAATTGTGCGTTTTCTTCTTTTTCTTGTTTATCGAACACTTTGATGTCAATACATCGTATTCAAGTGATTTAGGACAGAATGTATGACTTGACATTACGTATCTTGTGTCATTCCGTAGCAGTGACATTTCTGGACTCTAAAACGATATTTGACGCCTCATTTTCCTACACGTTATATTGGAGTGTTCAATTTGTAAAGGTCATACGTCTAACAAGATTAGGAGTAACTCGACTTGGCTTTGCAGAAAAATACCTTTAAATATGTCTAGTGTCTAGTTTAATCTTCACTTTGCTGCTGGAAAATGATTCCGCATTTGCCAGCACCGGAGATCTACACTGTTCGCAATTTCGTCAAAACATTTTCACACATACCCTTTTAAACAACCCGCCTAAAAATGGAATTTAGTCTTCGGAAATATAACTTAAGAAAAAGGATGCATGTTTGTGCTATGTGGACTCCTAACAAAACTATAATAATGATAGTAATATCCTTATGGTAAGAAGGTAACTCATTAAGGAAATACAACAAAGGATGAACATGTTAGGGATAAGACCTTACTTACAATGAGGCCTTCAAAACATGTTCTATAAAAAACACAAATCAAATCAATAATCCAATAACATGCATAAAAACAGAAGGGAAAGCATATGCACACACCGCTCGCTCGTTTGCGCCATCACTCATATACACGCACCGCTCGCTCGTTCGCGCCATCACTCATATACACGCACCGCTCGCTCGTTCGCGCCGTCGCTCATTTACACGCACCGCTCGCTCGTATGTACGCACGAAAGCAAACTCGCTCAGTCACATATACGCGTGCACGACACACACATGCAAAATCATATATGAACAGACATAACTTATTTATATGAGAAAAAGAAATAGTGTATGGTCTTAAATTGACAACATATATTCTATATAGTGTCATAAAAGAGGCACTCCCTACATCTACCTGATTATATTCTCGTAACATAGATTATGTATTCAATGAACGTAAATGATAAATAAATACAGTTTCAAAGATGAACCTATGGCGAAAATGTCTCATTTTACCACAATTAATCAATATAGCGGCATTCTGTAATAAATCGCATCCACCCATTAATTGTACAACAACAACTCTACATAGATTATTAAATGGTTTACGGAACTGCAGTATATTTAACAGCTAATGACGGGAATGCATTTACTTTAAAAGATTCTATTATTAGCTCACCTGGCTACGCCAGGGTGAGCTTTTCTGATCGATGATTGTCCGTCGTCCGTCAACATTTTGATTCAAATGACATCTCTGAAACCTCTAGGCCAATGTTGATAAAACTATGCAGGAATGTTCCTTGCATGAAGCTCTACCAAAAATTGTTCAAAGAATTCCATTCCATGCAGAACTCTGGTTGCTATGGCAACAAATAGGAAAATCTTTAAAAATCCTCTTCTCTGAAACCACAAGGCCTAGAGCTTAGATATTTGGCATGCAGCATTGTCTAGTGGACCTCTACCAAGATTGTGCAAATTATGACCCCCGGGTCAAAATTGACCCCGCGCGGGTGGGCCCTTATTTTTTGCATAGGCATATATAGGGAAAACTTTAAAAATCTTCTTCTCTGAAACCACAAGGCCTAGAGCTAAGATATTTGGCATGTAGCATTGTCTAGTAGACCTTTACCAAGATTGTTCAAATTATGACCCCCGGGTCAAAATTGACCCCGTACCGGGGGTCATTTAGTTTTGCGTAGGAATATATAGGAAAAACTTTAAAAATCTTCTTCTCTGAAACCACAAGGCCTAGAGCTTAGATATTAAGCATGTAGCATTGGCTATTGGACCTCTACCAAGACTGTTCAAATTATGAGCCCCGGGTCAAAATTGACCCCGCCCAGGGGGTCACTTAGTTTTGCATAGGAATATATAGGAAAAACTTTAAAAAATCTTCTTCTCTGAAACCACAAGGCCTAGAGCTTAGATATTTGGCATGTAGCATTGGCTAGTGGACCTCTACCAAGATTGTTCAAATTATGAGCCCCGGATCAAAATTGACCCCGCACCGGGGGTCACTTAGTTTTACATAGACTTATATAGTAAAAACTTTAAAAATCTTTTTCTCTGAAACCACAAGGCCTAGAGCTTAGATATTTGGCATGTAACATTGGCTAGTGGACCTCTACCAATATTGTTCAAATTATGACCCCCGGGTCAAAATTGACCCGCACCGGGGGTCACTTAGTTTTACATAGGCTTATATAGGGAAAACTTTAAAAATCTTTTTCTCTGAAACCACAAGGCCTAGAGCTTAGATATTTGGCATGTAGCATTGCCTAGTAGACCTCTTTAAAGTTTGTTCAAATTATGCCCCTGGGGTCAAAATTGACCTTGCCCGGGGGGGATCATTTGTTTTACAAAGGCGTATATAGGAAAACTTATTTGATATATAACATTACTGTCCGGTTAGGATAATTTTACAATGACGCAACAGAAGAGTCTACATTTATCGGGTAAACGCGTTATCTTATTACTAGGTATAATTAATGTCAATATATATTATATTGTACATTACATAAGTCGATGTCACTATAGTGCAGTAGGTTACGACTCCGGTTCTTGATTATTTTTGATTGTGCCGAACAGGAGTTCATATAGGGACATGTACATTCAAAATTTTACTCTTTTTTTCTCAGTAAGATAGTTTTAATTTATTTCTTCTTCTTTTTTGTTTCATTGTATGTTTACTTCTATAATCGTTTTAATTCATGTTTTTTTCTGATTGTACTAATAACAATCACACAGTATCAATCAAATGAAGATCAAAATTTGCCTTTATTTGACAATTCATCAAACAGCAACAGTTCAAAGGAACAAAGGACCTTCATTACTTGCTGAAGAATTGTCTAGGACAAGTAATTGTAATTTTGGTCTAGTACTAGTTCAATGTACATGATGCCAGTAAAAAAGCACGAAGTGCTCGTGTTTGAAATGAATATAGAGTCGTTCAAAGTTTTAGTATTTTGACTTTCATAAACTGTTTATTGTTTTTCTAAAAAGATTGAAAAAACATATATGTACACAACTGAGATTTTATCTGAAGTAATACTGAAATAATTAAATGGAAAAAATATTAAGCTTCGATGAGGATCGAACCAGTTCATAAAATCTCTATATGTAGACACCGAGCGCCTTACCCACTGCGCCAACGCACCGTTCTATTGAATGTTCATGTATTTCTTAGCCTATATCCCTTTCCTTTATACATGCTCTACCTGTTTATGCAATGCTTGTAAACTTTTGTGTACACATATGTCTGTTACGTCACTGTCACATTATCCAAACCAGGTTATATCTAGTGATCTTCCACCAGGCAAGTGGACTTGTACCAAGGTGAGCGATATAGGGCCATCTTGGCCCTCTTGTTTATATTTTGGATGTATTTAGTTCGACATCAATTATAGGGCTTGTCCCTTTAAACGATAGGTTCTACTTAAATTTAGTTTTGAAAGATTTCAAGTTTGCAATATTTCTTATATCGATTCTGATATCATTCCATATTTCCATACCAGAGTAACCGTAATTAATATTTGAACGTTTGTGTTTAATATCCCTTTTAGTGTTCGACCTTTAATTATAAGTATGATAAATGATCATTTAACAAGATCAGATATATATTTTGGAGATTAGTTTTGAAGTGATTTATACATCATAAGTCCTGTGAAGTATTAACACCTACGTTGAAATGTTTGCAAGTGTAACTGTTGAAACATAAGTTTATTTAAAATTATCCTAGCTTTCTGTTTTTTTCTGTAATTTTGTTATCCTGTTTAAATCTGATCTGTTACATTGACACCAAGTGACACACCCGTTATCAAAAGCAGAAGCTATGGTGATTTAAAGTAGTACAGACGTTAAACAGACGTCTGTAAAATAACTCATTTGAAAGAAGAATGTATTGTCACTTAATACTTTTCCTTGGAGACATTTTCTCTTTTAAAATGACAATTGACAAAAGTGTGATCTTGCGTGACATGTAGCTTCTTAAGGCAAAAGCTTCATTCACTTGCTAATGTAAGACTAAGGGTATACATTTAAAGAAAAAGCACACGTCTCATGTTTCAGGAGAATTTACCTCGATACACAGATTTCCTGGCTTTGTTCACAAATCCCTGTTTGACTAATACGAAAACTTAACTACACTGAACTACAGTACCAAAGCGCGAAAGAGGAATGAAACGTAAGTTGCAAAAATCGAATGATAACATAAATTGCAGTTGTTGCAGGACACAAAATCACAAACAGTTTGTATTTTAGAAGTAATGAAGTGATGTTGCGGACTTGATCCTTTGGGGGAAAAAAGACGTAAAATGCCCTGTGGAATGTCAAAGTATTGCAATGTTACGACAATATAACATTTGATACGAACAAACTAATTTAAACAAATTCTATCAATATTATAAGAACAAATGATTAACACAGTCTATAACATATTCAACATACGCACTCAGTACAACGTGCAAGCAGTTAATCGATAATCAATCAGCCAATGGAAACCTATGCGCTCAGCTTACGTCACAAATAAATAGCCAATAAAAACCTTTGCGCTCAAGCGCTCGTTTTAGTTGAGAGCTATCATTTTATTGTTTATAATTTGTTTTTGTCACCGGGTTAGCCTAATAGGTAGAGCACGAGACTTGTAATATCGGGGTTGTGGTTTCGATTCCCGGGGCTGACCAACTAAAATTACTAACAGTCTTTCGGATAAGACTTAAGGTAGTACACCCCTAATAAAAACCTCCACTTGAAACTCTTCAATTTTAATGAGCTAGCCTAGGTTGTTAAGCATTGGACTGAAGATCTTTTGAGGTTCGAATCCAGCTGGAATCCAAATTTTTTTTTTACTTTTTCTTCTTTGTTTTCATTATTTTGCACTTTTCTTCATTTGTTTATATTGTTTTTAGACTAAAAAGAAATTAAATATTTTTTTACGAATTAGTATTAGCTTATTTGAAGATTTTATTACTTGCAGACACGTCTAAAATCGTCGATGGAGATTTTCAAAATCAAATTATTTTAAATAGGGACGGTAAAACATTGTGAATGTTTTGACATGCTGTTCCCAAAATGTTATAGATAATTTTTAATATATAAAAAGTCATGCCCCATTTCTAAAAAATGTTGATTTTTCCTAAAAGCTTTGATGTTAAAGTGCCAGTGATGTCTCTGGAATTGGGACGCTTTCTGTATCTTGCACTGTCCTCCGAAACCTAAAATAACTAACCACTTCTGAAGGCGTTGGTCATGTTGGAAACCGGCCCTCATATACGATAGAGCTATCATTCACATAAAATAAAACCTAAGATTTTACACAAGATCATAAGTTTTCGCCGTTTTCACTATTACTGCGATAACCTTGGTTTTCAAAAATCACTTATGATCCGAAGTGAAAACAAAGTTGAGAACTTGTTCTCATATGGGAACGTATTTTCATGTCCCCAAAGGATGGCATATTAAAATCGCACCGTCCGTCTTTCCGTCCGTCTGTGCGTTCGCCCTTACACATTCGTGTCCGGACTGTAACTTTGTCGTGCATTGAAGGATTTTAAAATAAATTGGCAAAAGTGTCTAGCACATCAAGACGACGTGTCGCGTGCAAAACCCACCTCCCTACCTCAAAGGTCAAAGTCACATTTAGAGTTTGAAGGTAATGGAATCCTGTATATATATATGCACTTATGTAACTTAGAATAAATATCTCGAAAGGTTTAAATTTAGATTTCAAGCAAGCATAATACTAACTCAGTCCCTTAAATATTTCATTATTACTGCCCTTCAAATGGTAAAATAAAATAAAAAGATTTTAAAAAATGGAGTAAGCTAAAGTTATATTTCATTGCAATTTCTTTTAATAAACTCTGTAAATGTGTAAAGTATCAAATAAATCCCTTAAAACTTAATACTTTCGGAGAAGTGGTCTGATTGAGAAACGGACGGACTGGCTTAGCGGTAGAGTTTTTGAGAAACCAGGGTACATAACTTCATCGTACCACCAACAGTGTGATGGCATACGCTAATGTATCTTCTGAAAATGTTTTGTCCAACGTGTCACCATATGCCAAGCGATTTTCAGTTCAGAAAATCCCACATGAATAATTCGATTTGTCATACTCTACATTTGCCAAATTAACATCACGTCAAGAGTCTGGTCGTCTTTTCTTTAAGAAAAAATGTACTTTAGAACAGACTCTCAATATGATCAATGATACTGATTCAGAACCAGAAACATCAAGACCAAATTATTGTAATAAAGATTGATCTTGGAACTATTTATTGACGTCCTGTTCCTAGGTTTAGACCACGTCCAACTTATAACATGTTGTCATATTCTATAGAAGGATGCAGCTGTCACTTAATATTTAGGGTACCATAATCGTGATACATGTATGACATGAGACCATCTATACATATCAAAAACGTTAAGTATTTTAAATCTGTGTTAACAACTTACAAAATGCATCCAGGGATTGACTTGTCGTTCGACCTTTAGCACTCTTTTTGCATTGAAACGGCAGCTCCAAAACTGAACTTTTACTTTTACTCAAAATTAATTGAGTTTTATACAAAAGTGTTTAGTAAAAAATTAAAGTCGTTTTTTTCTCTCTTAATCAATGTGGCTCAATGTGGCTCACTTCTCGCTGGCGTATGCAGTCTTGAATCTGCTTTAGACGATCAATCGGTTAAATGTACATGTACAAAAGTCTCAGGAGTGTTGTCAAGTGTTGTCAACGACGAAAAAAAGTATTGTATACAAAGTAATTGAATTAGAAATTGAAAACAGATGGTGTCATTTTTAAGCTATTGAAACTCTACAATTTTAAGGGAATATAAGTATGGTGAAGTGGGAATTGCCACATTTTATGCAGATGGAAATTCGCCAAAAGTGAAATTTTGAACCTAGTATATTGAAGGAACGAAAGTTAAACAGCAGTCCAAGGAACTTGAAGTACAAAGAGTACAAATTTTAGCCCCTTGTCACTCTAAACGTAGCGCAAACTTAAATAATCCAAGCTAATACTGAATAAGCATTCCTTATTATGTATTAAGTATTGAAGGTTTAATTCTTGGCAAAATACGAATATACCGTGTTGATGCTATAGAATAAACACACAAGCATATTTGCATCCCAATATCTAGGTTGTTGTATTAATAAACAAGTTTGCCATTGCTTATTGAATGTTGTCTTTATGTTTTCTGTTGTAGCGTCAATTCTCAAATAAAGACAAGATTCTTCAATAAAAAGAAAAAGATCTAATGTTCAAAAAGGAAACTAGCATTTGAATAATCTTGAACACTATTAATGATTTACATTCCTGTAGGATCACGATTTCATTCTACGTGACGGAAGCAATTAGAGAAATCTCAATGAAGATGCCTTTTTATATCCAGAATGGGAAACGTAATTACTGAAAGACGCTTTTGTCGGTTTTCTCATATTTTCATTCAAAATTGTTGATGGTAAAGATCATTATTTTGTTCGTACATTTGAACGTCATCTGTATTTAGATTGGGTAAAAGCATGGTAAATAAATTAGAAAAAAATTTTTTTTTTTTTTTTTTTTTTTTTTTTTTTTTTTTTTTTTTTTTTTTTTTTTTTTAATATAAAAGGAATATTTTTTTTATTTTTTTTTTTTTTTTAAAAAAAAAAAATAAAAAAAAATTATAATTAAAAAATATAAAAAAAAAAAAAATTAAATAAAAATTTTATATTTTTTAATTTTACACAGGGGGGAAGTAAAAAAATATAATATAATCAGATTAAAGGCTCACTACCTGTGATTACTGCTTATACATTGTTTGTCATCTTCATGGTATGATTTACCATAACAAAACGACAAACAGTATTTACTTAAATATTTGAATTATTTTCTTGATAAAAGTACATCTTTTTATATTCAGTAGTATTACATCTCATATTTACACTCGAAGTTTGATATATTTGTAAAACTATAATCTTTTTTTTTTATATATTGTTTTCTAATATCAATAAGATACTACATTCTAATAAGATAGTGGAACTCGTCATACTCAAATTACGAAGTGTACATTCCGCAAAGCAAAATGTTTTTGGGGGTTTTATGTTTTTGGGTTTTGAATTTTATTAATATTTTAGATATTTTGACCGGACGTTTACAGGTTTAAATCTTTTTTCAACCGCCTTTTTTAATGTAAATTCGAACCATTGCTAGAATGTACTTTAAGGGAATACATTATTTATAAATGAACAAATAGTTTTTACAGTCATTGTAAGCCATACACTAGTACTCAACATCTTCTTTCACACTCTAATATTCTGTAAAACTATCATCATAGTTAAACAATTTTTTGAGGTAGCCGTACGAAGCTCGCGTTTGACCGGACGTTTGGAACTCTTCAACCGCCAATGAAATGACGAGTAGAATGTATAACATTATTTTAAATGACAAATTTACGCTGTAAGGCACCTCCTTATTAGATAAACCGGGTGCATAGAACGACCGAAAACAACTGAAAAAGACCGAAAAAGACTAAAAGTGGACCGAAAAACGGATAATGTACACTAAAAACAACTTTTTTCATAAAGATAATGTATGATTTATAATTTATGTTTGAGATAAATGAAGGAATTTGTAAAAAGTGAATAATCAATCAGTACTAGCGATATAATATTAACTTTATAGATAATGTGTTTAATGAACGTAAAATGATCAATAGATATAATTTCAAAGAAGAATCTATGGCGAAAAAAGCCTCATTTTACCACAATTAATCAATAAAGAGCCCGAAAAAGCATCACCCATTAAAACTGCTCGCTCTCAGATTTTGGTAAAAAAATAAAGTTCTTCAAACTGTATGTAAATAACATAATTAAGAACATATGGTGATATAAAAGGACTCATGTATAAATTCATGTCACGTACATCTCTAAATTGGAAAAATGCGTTACCAAATTCAAAAGCGTTGCAAATTTCTATATAAACATATAGTGTAGCGGTGCCGTGTAACCGACCTTTCCAATCGATTTCTGCTAATTCCTATCTAGATTTTTGCTTATTATTTTAGCTCACCTGGCTATGCCAGGGTGAGCTTTTCTGATCGATGATTGTCCGTCGTCCGTCGTCCGTCATCATTTTGATTCAAATGACATCTCCTCTGAAACCTCTGGGCCAATGTTGATAAAACTATGCAGGAATGTTCCTTGCATACAGCTCTACCAAAATTGTTCAAAAGAATTCCATTCCATGCAGAACTCTGGTTGCTATGGGCAACAAATAGGAAAATCTTTAAAAATTTTCTCCCTGAAACCACAAGGCCTAGAGCTTAGATATTTGGCATGTAGCATTGTCTAGTGGACCTCTACCAAGATTGTTCAAAGATGGTTTTATGTGACCCCGGGTCAAAATTGACCCCGCGCGGGTGGGCTCTTTAGTTTTTGCATAGGCATATATAGGAAAAACTTTAAAAATCTTCTACTCTGAAACCACAAGGCATAGAGCTAAGATATTTGGCATGTAGCATTGTCTAGTGGACTTCTACCAAGATTGTTCAAATTATGACCCCGGGTCAAAATTGACCCCGGGGTGTGGTGGCACTTATTTTGTTGGGGGTTATTTGGGGAAAAATTTAAAAATCTTCTTCTCTGAAACCGCAAGGCCTGGAGCTTAGATATTTAGCATGTAGCATTGTCTAGTGGACTTCTACCAAGATTGTTCAAATGTACTTCCCCGGGTCAAAATTGACTTGGGGTCTCTGGGGCCAGTTTATAGGCTTATGTAGGGAAAACTTTAAAAATCTTTTTCTCTGAAAACCCCAAGGCCTAGAGCTTAGATTTTTGGCATGTAGCATTGTCTAGTGGACCTCTACCAAGATTGTTCAAATTAGGCCCCCGGTATCAAAATGTGACCGGCGGGGGGGGGGTTTATTTTTTTTTTTGGGTTATATAAGAAAAAAACTTTATAAAATCTTCTCTGAAACCACAAGGCCTGGAGCTTAGATATTTAGCATGTAGCATGTCTAGTGGGGTTTTTTCCAAAGTTTTTTTATTTTTTTCCCCCTTTAAAAATTGCCCCCGGGGGGGGGTCCCTTAGTTTTGCATAGGCTTATATAGGAAAAACTTTAAAAATCTTTTCTCTGAAACCACAAGGCCTAGAGCTAGATAGTTGGCAAATGTTAGCATTGCCTAGTAGACCTCTTTAAAGTTTGTTCAAATATGCCCCTGGGGTCAAAATTGAGGGGCCTTCGTGGGGGTCACTTGTTTTACAAAGGAAAACCGTATATAGGAAAACCTATTTGGTTATAACATTATCTAGTGATCTTCCTTTGGGCGGGTGGACTTTTACCAAGGTGCTATATAGAGCCATCTTCCTCTTTTTATTCGAGCCTTTGGTTTCATACTTATGAATAAGAATGTCAATTGTTTTGAAAAATATTTTTTTCAACCGTAACTGAGAGCGAGCAGCTTTAATTGTACAACAACAACTCTACATAGATTATTGAATGGTTTACGGGACTGCATTATATCTTAAACCGCTGATTTTATCGATAATGTCTGGGAATGCATGGCTGAAACTTTTAGGTTAAGTAATACTGCTTCCAAAGATACTATTATTTATGTTTTTGAGGTTATTTAGTTTGAAATCAGATATAGGGTATAGAAATGGCAAAGTTATAGCCAACGTTAAGTTTGTGTGACGGACGGACGGACCGACGGACGAGCAAAGCGATCCCTATATATCGCCTTTTCTCCGAAAGGGCGACACAATGAGGCATTTTTCGCCATTGGTCCTTCTTTGAAATTGCATTTATCTATCATTTGACGTTCATTGAACACATAATCTATGTTTCGAGAATGTAATCTGCTTTTGTAGGGAGTGCCACTTTAAGTTCAAAATCATATAAATATATATAAAACATTTACAATGAAGATTATAAAGATAACATATAATTGGTTAAAAAGTTATGTAAAATGATTGGTCAGTAAATGACAGCATATTGATGGCTTGAGTATACTTACTCTAAAAGATAAAATAATTTAAGTGACATTTGACACCTATGACACCTTAATAAAGGCTTTTATAATGCCAATCTATAAACACATATGGTTTGGTTGTTACATAAATTGAAAATTTGTTTCACATTTAAGTATAGTATGTCATTTAACAAAATTTTATTTTTTTTCAACGGCTACTGAGAGCGAGCAGCTTTAATTTTGAAAGATATTTGAAGGCGTTAAATATCAGCACTTAGACAGTATTTATTTGAGTAATGACATTTCATTTTTACACAGCATCCGTGTATTGTTTAGGTATAACAGACAAAAACATAAATCCCAAAGCAATGCACCCTTTATAGTTTTGGGAAGCTTTCATTATTTCTTCTGAAAACCGTATTTCATGCATGATTATAGTCTTTACTTCAACATTAAACGCTTTCCGAAGACGAGTTTTACAATTTGAGAATACCTTTCTGCGATTTGAAAACCAGCCTGAATGACAAATGTGAAGCTTACACACAAGGTGAGTCATCTTTCATTTAAAATAATGATAAATGTGATATTTTGCCAATGAATGTGTTTTAATTAGGGATGGCAACGAGTACTCGAGCAAAAAATATTTCTTTTTTGTATAAATCGCATCATACATAATCTCATAAACTATCGCTATTTGGTTCCCCTAACTAACAGCCTTACTTGCCATTATTCTAATTCGGGATCGTTATTAAAATGCGAAAATTCTATTGTTTAATCCGATAGGTAGGCCCCAAATGCAAGTTTGACATGCAGGTATTCTTATGATTCTATGTCGCTAATATCTTTACAAAACAGTATAGACATAAGAGATATTGTCTACTACAAATTACAACTACCCAAATGATAGGGGACGTTGGTCATGCGAATTATACGGTATCAACGATAAAACTCTAATTACATACATACATAAATTCTGATCATAAAACTAGTACGGTACTTTGATGTTACCTAAGATTATCCCTCTGAGAGTAACCTCCTTAGCAAATGCTAATTTTAGTTTGGATGGATTTTCCAATATACCTTAGGATTTGGTCTTAAACACCAAATTTGAAATTTATGTTCGTCTGTCGTTTGCTGGAGTTTTATTGTTAGGTTACTTGACACATACACCGGAATTCATACATAGTTGCATGGTAAGCAAGAGTGAATGCCTGAAAAAAAGTCGGTGTGTCGAGTCTTGTAGAACCTACAGTTGTTGGAACATTTTGTTTTTGAATTTTTAAAATTTTTAATGTATACAATAAAGCGCTAGTCTTTTTGTGAAATTGGTTTTTGGAAAATTATTTTTACTTTATACTAATTGATTTATTATCGATTGCGAAACCAGTTCTTATAAGTTATGTTAAGCACGCTATCTATCTATGTGTCTATACGGAAGATTATTTGTGTAAAAATTACAACACGCTTTTCTTCCGAATGCTGTATGAAAAATGGCATGTGCATGAATATATGTATACTTTTTTCATATAGCCTTGTTGCATTTCTGTTGGACAGTTTTAAATGACAAGAGGGTAATGGTAAATAAAATGTGCTTACTACCAAATGACGCATTACAAATGAGAAATGCAAGAATATAAGAATGAATATGCAGATATCCTTGATGCATTTCTTGGACATTTTTGAAAGACAAGCGTTTAGTGGTAAATGCTATGTGCTTACTACCAAACAAGAAGTGAATGCATGCATGAATATACAGATAGCCTTGTTGCATTTCTTTTGAACACTTTTAAATTACATGTGTTGGGTGAAAACTTTATACGACAAATCAAAAGCCAATACATCTATTACTAATGTGCAAGCAACCTAAATGCATATAGGTATTGATTAAAAAATAATAGTAAAAACAGTCATTTTATGCCCCCGAAGGGTGGCATATTAAAATCGCACCGTCCGTTTGTCTGTCCGTCTGTCTGTCTGTCTGTCCGTACATGCCCAGTAGACATTATTGGGTTAGGGTTTGAGTACACATTAGCATTGTGAGGTTCTTTGAGTTCATTCCGTCTTTATGTTGTTAAGAATTGTATTGTGGGGTTAAACGATTTCATTGTTGGGTTAAAAAAGATCAAAAGAAAGATCAAAGGGATAACCTCACAAAGTCCGTCTGGTAAGTACGTCCGTCCGTCCACACTTAATCTTGTGTATGCAATAGGGGCTGCATTTTTCACTAAATCTTTATGAAACTTGGTCAGTATGATTGTCTTGATTAAATCTAGGTGGAGTTTGAATATGGGTCATCTAGGGTCAAAAACTAGGTCACGAGGTCAATCATAGGAAAACCACATGTATGCAATAGAAGTTGCATTTTCATTTGACCTTCATGGAATTTGGTTAGTATGATTGCCTTAATAAAATTAAGGTCGAGTTTGCATACGGGTCATCTGGGGTCAAAAACTAGGTCATGGGGTCAAATCATAGAAAAACCTTGTGTATGCAATAGACGTTGTGTTTTTATTAGATTTTCATGAAACTTGGTCAAAATGATTGCCTTGATAAAATCTAGGTGGAGTTTCAACATGGGTCATCTAGGGTTAAAAACTAGGGCACGGGTTTAAATTATAGAAAAACCTTGTGTATGCAATAGAGGCTGCATTTTTCATTGGATCGTCATGGATCTTAGTCAGTATAATTTCCTTGATAAAATCTAGGTCAAGTTCGAACATAGGTTATCTAGTGTCAAAAACTAGGTCAGGGGGTCAAATTATAGAAAAACCTTGTGCATGCTATAGTGGTTGTTTTTTTCATTGGACCTTTATGAATCCTGGTCAGTATGATTATCTTAATAAAATCTAGGTGCAGTTCGAACATGGCTTATGTAGGGTCATATTCTACTGTATAATTTGGTGATAGCTTTTAAAAACACGTCTGCAAGAGAAAACAATTCACGTTCGACAACATAATTTGAACGATATTTTCACTGATTTCAAAATTTGAAATTATGCAAGCATAGACATGTTGCGACGCAAAAGAAAGTGTACTGTACACTTTTTAGTTTTAAATATCTCCATTTTGATAAGCGTATCCGTCTCAAATTACGAAACTATATTTATACACTATATACTGTCAACTGAATGTGATATCAATGCACATGTAATTGAGCTTACATTGCTCTAAATTTTCCTGTACGAAAACTCTGAGCCAATCATGTACAGAATCTGTACCAGTTCTAGGCAGAATGAATACAGAAGTTCTGTTTTCTGTACACAAACACAGAATATGACGTAAAATCGGTAAAGAAAGTATTTTATTTTCTGTACAGAATAGTTTATAGTTTATTATCATAAGCAATAGACCATATGGCCATGAGTATACATGCAAATATAAATGTATAAACAGTAAGTGACATAATGTCAAGTTTCAACATGTACATTATACTACAAATATACAGCGTGAGGTACATGAGGTATACATTAATTATAATAGAAACAATATTGATATTTGTCTGTGCAGATTATTGTATCAGACAGACATTTTGCTCTTTTCATTTTTACAAGACAGATTTTTACTACTTTGCCTGTACAGATTATGGTCATGTTTTGGTTTACAACTATGACAGTTACTGGCCAAAACTATCAACTGCGACAAATGGCTGCCAGTGAAAGGTTTACACATTTTTACTCAGATTAAATGACTTAAATCTGCAAAAATACATGGAATTAAATAAAGGTACTTGGCAGACTAATGCAGAAAATAGCATGCTAAAAGTTGCAATAGGATTTCTTAACGTGGAACAGCTAGGATTAAAGTGCAAAAATTATGCATAAAATTTGGATATATGCATGTATCGCGAAAATTGCACACACTGTGGTAGGAATTCACAACCACTTTTCTGTACAGATATTTTGCTGTACAGAAATAATTATCCTTCTTATTACTGTTCTGTACAGAGTGTTTTTCTGTATAGAAAATTATCCTGCTTATTTCTGCCCAGATTTTGTTTATGGCCTAATTTCGATATTTCACAAAATTCTGTACAGATTGTGTTCTTTGTCTACATAGTAAAATGTATTTATAGAATTCTGGTTTAACTCTGTGACAATGAACCAGAATTTTTTCTGTACAGAATCAGACGTTTTTTATTTTATTCTGTACATACTCTGCCCACACCTTTTTGTACAGGTTGATACCTAACATCATATATTTCTGGTAAAAATAATATATATAATCTACAAAATCCTAAGTGCAAACTTTCTTTTGCAACATAGTTTATATGTGAACAGTATTTTCTACAAAGTATTCGAATACCTCCAAGAATATACTGGGCTTCATTACTTGTTTTACTTTTTTGCTGACGGTTACTGAAGCTGTCGTAATATTTTGAGCCCTATGTAGAGGTGAAATCGGTGCTGTAAGAGTTGATTTAATCTTCAATACAAATCATACATAGTAAATTCCCATGAAATGACTATCAAATGGTAGCATAAATCCAGCCAAAACACTTATATTTTTACGAGAATCATCCACTAAAATCATTTTTTATTTTGACTAACTTGGCCAAAATGGATATAAACAATGTTATTTATGATGCAATTTTATATAATGTTTTGTGATGTAGGGTTTAAAAATAATCTTAATGTCTGCAACTATACATAAATGTTATAAACCGCCGACAAACTTTTACATACATGTTCAATTATTACTAATCGACCACATACTAATTTGGTTTATCGGTGACACATCAGCGTTGATAACAGAAAGTTTGGCAAAACATTATTACAAAGATAAATCCAAATCTGCAAAAAAACAAATTTTCGGTACAAACACCTTTATAGAGACCTTTAATAAACCATCGTTTAAGTGTCAGACACCAAAACAGTATGATATGATAAAGTAGTGAACACTCTCCATATCTTTCAGTGAAAAACAATATTGCATATACAAAGAAAATATGTAAACAAGACATATTTAAATTATAAGAGTGAAATTTGTCAGCATCTGTGATATATTGAATTGACATATGTATTATCCTAAACTATCTCGGGTATTGTAATAGTCCAGGGATATGTTATGAAAACAAACAAGAAAGAAAACTTAACTACAGTGGATTACATTTTTTGTGTAAGATAAGAACCACTGCGGATGAACGACCACCGGATATTGGGGCAAAAGTGAGCACAGATAATTAGTTTTCGCGAGTAACGTACAACAACTGGGGTAAGTTGAAACCCGATTTTCACTCTGATGCATATCATATTGTGTCTTTTTGTGTGTTTTCAGATACTTTAATGACTGTCCAAGCCGAATGTATGCTCGTTGTGCAACATATATATGTTGAAATGTTGAAAATGTCCAAAACAAATAGTGTGCTCACTCGAAAAATCTCGACCGTTGGCAAAGTATGCCGTTTCATTTGATAAATCATTTACATATTAATAATCTGACTACGGCATATCATTTGCCTAACGACAACATATTAATGGTTAAAATTTCATCATTTAAGACGAAAGTATAGCGGAGATACGGTTCTCGAAACATTTTAATTACTGTACTGGGTATTGGTTAAAGGTGTACTGAGTATTGACGGAGTGAGCGAATCACTGTACTGAGTATTGCATCAAGAAATGAGTAAAAAATTAATGTATTTATATGTTATCAGTTGAAGGTATAAATTCAGGAAGTGTGATGTTTTGCACAAGTCATATTAAACGTTGATAATTTATACTCTAAAAGTGTATTATAAAGTGTTTTGTCTGGCGTTTTGAGTATTAGACACACATTAGACACACATGTACAATTATATTTATATTTTTTAATTTTCACCAAATAATCAACAATATCGCGTGTAAATGGATATGATGTGCAGTACTGCACTAACCATTCAATGACTCGGAGTTGAAGTGACTTTGAATGTTATCTACAACTACTAAACATTTGTCTAAAATACGTATAAGTTGTAAGATAAATGCAGTGTTTTGTTCTAGTTAATGCAAAATAGCGGAACTCTCTGCCACAATTCCAGTGTGTGTGTGTGTGTGCGCGTGTGTGTGTGCGTGTGTGTGCGCGTGCGTGTGTGCGTGTGTGTGAGTGTGCGTGCTTGTGAGTGTTGTATAGTAACACAATAAAAAAACATTTTTTTTACGAATTATCATAAAAGCATTACTGCAACATTCGTTTTTATCGAAATGTTAATACCTATCGATAAAAATGAATTACACGATGCTTCGAAAAAATGGTCCGTTAATTCCTACTATTATCTAAACAATTACGTCAGATTTCCGATGATATGGACCATCCTTCCGCTTTGGCTTTGTTCGATGTATACAAGGGCAATCAACGTGAAGATATACTAAGCAAGTTTAAACGCTTGCCCGTGATGTGAATATTTAGTTTTCCGGGATGTGTAAATTCAAATTATTTTGTAGAAATAGAATTGATTTTGGATATGCAAGATGTCATACTGTACCTTAAATTGGTTAGAACTAAAACATTTTAAAATAAATTTAAAGAGGTATATCAGCTAACATGATATATTACAAAAATAAGGTTTTTTGTATGAGTTTACCCACTGACCTAGTTTTGGACCACAGATGACCCATATGCATACTCAATCTAGAGTTCACCATGACTGTACATAATTCCGCCTAAGGATCATGAAGATTCAATGAAAAATGAAACATCTATTGTATACACAAGGGTTTTCATTGATTTGATCCAGTGACCTAATTGTTGACCCAACTTGACTCATATTAGTACTCGACCTAAAGTTCATAAAAGCAATCATACTAACCAAGTTTATGGAGATCGAATGAAAAATGAGACATTTATTGCCTCATGACCCATATTCGAATCGACCTTGATTACATAAAGGTAGTCATACTGATCAAGTTTCCCGAAGCTTCAGTGAAAAATGCAGTATCATTTGCATTCACAAGGTAAAATGTGCACAGGCGACACGCAGACGACAGAAAGACATAAAGACGACGGACACCATAAGATCACAATTACCAACCTTGGGTACTTCATGTTGTGTTGAGCTAATAAAACGCTTTAAAAAGCAGCAGAATATTTATATTACTCACTTTTAATGCCCAATACTCAGTACACGTAGGATCAATACTCCGGTACACCAGAAATCAAAACAAACAATACCCAGTACACTAACTTTAGTTATATATGTATCAATATTTTGGCCCTGAAATAACGTTTGTGGACAAGATCTTGGACACTTATGCCTGGTACTTGCCCAAATGAATTGCTCGATTCAGATTATTCAAATCTAAGCACATTTGCGAAATAAAACGGTAAACATTACCAACGGTCGAACTTTTCAAGTGAGCAGGCGATCTTGTTTTTGGTAACTGAACATATTAACCGACATTGTTTACAGCTCGGGTTTACAATGGACTAAGATAGTCATCGAAGTATCCAAAAACACAAAAAGAAACACAAGATAATGTGCATAAGATTAAATATCGGATTTTAACTTACCCCAATTGTAAAAGTTCCTCGCGAAAACTAATTATCTGTGCTCACTTTCGCCCCAATATCCGGTGGTCGTTCATCCGCAGTGAGAACGACATGACAGTCTGACGCAATCTTGACTCGTTTCATCATACGATGTGCCTAAGATAAATAGCAACGAATATCAAAGTTGACAGTTAAGTCTTGTTTACTATTAATCTGACAAGATACAGGAACAATTCAAATTGACCCTTGCTTTAAAGCTTTCGTTCTCTGACAATGCGTATGACAACAACTAAAAGTAATGAAACAAAGTCAATCAATCCGATTAAATCATCTCCTAAAAAATAAAGTGTGCGTCAGATCGGTAAGTCAATCTCATTTCTAAGGCGTACCTTTTCCCCATTATATAATAAACGCGTATATGAACATTATTCTTTTTCATAAATTTAATTTCAGATCATCTATTGGACTTTATTAAGGACACAAAAGAGGTTAATTACAACCTCATTCGAATTATTTAAAGTGGTTGCAATCATGTCAAATAACGCGTAAGTTATAGGTTATACATGTATAAAAGGATTAGTCAGGCATGGTTATGAAGTACATGCATTTAAGTTCACCATTCTCATGAGCGCCTAAGGTTGTAACAAAGCTCCCATACGATTGTTTTTCCAATAGCTGTCGCAAAAGTTGCGTTCGATTAGAAAATCGAAGTTTGTCTTGCTATGTAAAATCAAAGCGCTGAAGGCACTGAAAATTTCGGTCTTAAACATAGATTATCGTAAGGATTGGTACTTAGGTAAGGAATCTTGAACACATGTTTTACAATATGTCTGATAGTTCTAAGTGGAACATCTGACCAATTGATGTAACAGCATATTGAGCAATGCTACGGACGGTGAGATTCCTCCTAGGTCAAGTTAGGTTAGGTTAGAAAAGCTGAAACTTCTCAATTATTGAGAGTCTTGAGATCGAGCCCCGCTACTGACCACGTCTCTTTATGTGAGAAAGTTTGTAGTTTTTTAAGAAGATAATAGTTATAGTACTGGTCCTTACCAGGAATTATCGTAAGATTAACTGTCCGCCTGTAAATAAACGTACATGTAACTGATGTGTATTTCCTTTGACGTAGATCTTTTTTCTAGACTAAGTAATGAATAAAGAACAAAGTCGGAATATTCAATACATAGTATACGTTGTACTGGGCACTTGAGCATGGCTTACAACGTCATTTTTTCGCCGTTGTAAACATAGACACAACACATTTCTTTAAAATCGACATAAAAATTAATAATCGATTGCATTCATGGTACAATACATAAAATACGCGAAATAATAAAACAACTTTATTTTGGTGTTCCATTCATAACAAATTGTTTCCCGCGGGATGTTAAACACGAACATTCCTATCTAGCCCGTTCACGATAACAGTCGTATGGTACATGTAACATATACCATAAAACACAACATAAAAACAGAAACTACTTACATATTGATGGGCGACCAGCATCGATCCAGACCAGCCTGCTTGCATGGTCGCAAAGTCCATTATGTTGGTTTTCCCATGACGCGGCTCAATTTTTGTTATTTTACTGAACCATGCAGAACACACGAATGGTAGGTATTTCAAAATGAATGAATCACAGTACATTATTGTAAATAATCACAGTAATCAATCAATAATTTCATTCAACAATAGTTAGGAAACCGATCTATTGAAAAACTGTTGCAAAGGTGGTTTAAGACGAAACTGTTTTGCTACTAGCTTGCTAACAAAATCTTTGGTGCATTTTTCGCGTTTTCAACTATATTACAAATGCACATCACGGTGCTTCCCTGATTACGGCAGTTAAAGGGTATATTTCATAATTATCGCTTATAGCGACATCAACTTATAAACTGGCTCTTTTCTACATACATTCTATAGTTAAATAACAATCATCTTTAAACTCCCAACTGCGTAGTATCTTCGTGACTCCACTACTTTCGATGAGTGAAAACATATCGTAACCGCGTAGTTTACCAGAACGACATTCTGTCTGTTATCAGAAACTATATTTTCATTAAATAACCGATAAAATGGCGTTTATAAATGCAATTTAGGTAAAGCATTGCCAGTATAAATGGTATATGAAGTGTGTCACTTTCAGCGCGTTTGATCGGTTGCTTATTAAAGTAGAGCATGTCTAAACTGCGTAGTAAACAACATACCACTTAAGTGCCATAATGCTGTATCTGTCGAACGTTTAATAAGTGCTTACAACCTATGCACAGTAACTTAGAAAAATTGACTAAATTCTTTTTTATGATAAATTGTCGCATATTTTTCTTTTCTTTAAAACAAAATAAATCTTTGCAATCATACCAACACCAAAACTGTTGATTACTTATGTTACTTTCTATCAATATGAGATGTGATCAATCTGAAGGATTATTTAGAATTGAGGGGTAGTTCGGTTTTAAAAGTAGAAACTGCTCTTCTCAGAAACCGGGTACAATAAATGTGAGGATTTGAAAATCCTCACATTTAAAAACACAGTGTATTACGTTTCAATAAATCTGAAGAGAAATACATGTATTGAGTATTCCAGATAAAATACAAAAAAAACTTACGAGAATAAAGATAGATTTATCTTTAATAGAAAGAAATGAATTATTTAACAGTATCTCCGCAGCTTAGATAGGTACCGGAACTTTGTAATATACAAATGTCTAAAGAGAAAACTTCAATTAAATTTGATGGAAATTTAGACATCTTATTTCCTATTTTTTCATCATGTAATCAACACGTAGCACTAGTAATTATTTTACTTCCCGGTACGGTCGTGACTGTGTCATTCTATTATTATTTTGAAGCACGATAAATTATTTTTCTCCGCAATTTTCGTCTGAATCTGTCAGAATATTTTCGTAATTTGTCCAAAGCCTTGTTTTATGTACTGCTATACTGGATGCCAATGTTTATTTACGTCACAACCTTTGTTATTGCTTTTTCAGGAGTTGAATTTCACTCAAAGCAAGAATGATTCGCTGAATACCATAAATGTAAAATTAACTTACTGCACTTTTGGTCAAGACAGCAACTTTGTCACAAGTTAAATGCTTAAGTCAGTATGATAAACGATATTTATATCACATGTTCATCATGAAATTCATTGTAAATTATTTGTTAGATGGGGACAATAAGGGGATAAAACATGCCTACCCTTTAAGCTGATCTATCAACTTATCAAACGCGTTTAGCCATTCAACCGTTCAGACAATTTGCGTATACCGTAAATTGTTAATATTTTCAGATGTTGCAAGACGTATAACTATTCATCCCATCATTGTATAAAGTTTATATCGCTTGTTACATCGTGCAACAATTTTGCACGTTTAATCAGTATTACCTAATTGTCACTGTAACTGGTGCTTTCAGTTTTAATCAGACATACCTCGTACAGATGTTTGATGGTAGTTTTTTTCAACAAATATTGTATGCCTTAATTTGTGCTTTACTGCAATTTTTTGTACTGAATACGTTCTGCAACTAGCATACTAGTCATGTATATCTGTGTATCCTTGTTTCTGATATAATTTTCAGAAAAAAATAACATGTCTCACAACAAAGGAGTACCAGTAACTAACTTATAAAGCTGCTCGCTTACAAATATATAAAATATGAAACTAATAGCTAAAATCAACAATAAAAGTAAAACTCTATGTACTAGGAATTTACAAAAATCGATTTAAAATGTTGGTTTTATGGCACCGCTACCGCCACACTATATGTTAAATTGGAATTTCAAAACGTGTGTAACGCTTTATAATTTGGCAACGTATTGATATACTTTACATGAGTTTATACTGCAACCTTTTTATAATGACTATATGTTCTAAAATATATTATTTTATACAGTTTGAACTTTATTTTCTCAACAATATAATAAATAACTATGATTCAAAGCATACTCTAGGTGTCGCCTCTATTATTTTAACTGAATCAGTACACATATATGCCTTTTTTGCTCTCGCAAAGTCTATTATGTTTCTATAATTACAGCTGGAAGACAAGTGTTGTATTTCATTTCCCTTGTGTTTCATCAAACAAATTTTAAAAGGATTTTAATTACTGTTTTACGGAACAATCCAATTATATAGTCTCTTTGTAGTTATTTTACTTTCAGTTTTTGAAAAAAGTATCGACTGTCTAATTTATGTATTTCACCAAATAAATCTACAATGCAAGGAAAATTGACATTTTGTTCGTCATCATACGTTTTAAACAATTTGACTGAACTCACATCTTAGCTGCCCGTTCATAGTTCCCGGCGAAAAAATTTAATTCTCCAAAATGTAAAAGTAATTGAATTAACAACACAAGTAATATTGAAAATATTGGTAAACTTGGTTTAGCAGTCTCACTACACTGTATGTTTATATTTGAATTTCAAAAACGTTTGTAACGCTTTAAAATTTGGTAGCGTATAGTTTCAATAATACTTAAATACTTTACAAAAATGGGTACTGGAACCTTTTTTATTTAATGTTAAGTTCTTAAATATGTTAATTTAAGACAGTCCGAAAAACCTTGATTTTCAACAAAATCTCAGAGCGAGCTGCTTTAGTTTTTTATATCCTACATATATTCAACTCTATGATAATGACTACATTGAGGTTAATAATACGAGGATTGTTCAAATATGAATGCATGTAGAACGTTATCTCGCTCAATAATGCGAAAATCAGGAGGAAATGAAGATTATTGGGTAAATAAACAAGTTAGCTTTACATTGATACCACACCCATTAAAATCTGTTCGCTTTAGCTGTGTGTATCGCTCGCTAAACATTACCTAACCGTGTATACTAATACAATCAAAGCACTGAAAGTGCTGACAACAATGTGTCCTCTGCAAAATGAGTGATACCTCGCTAACAGTATCTATGTTCTTGACCATGCGGTTTTAGAGAATATTTTTTAATTGTTTCGTATTTTATGCCATAGCAACCAAAGTTTTGCATGGAATGGAAATCATTGAACATTTTGATAGAGTTTCATGCAAGAAACATCCCTGCAAAGTTTTACAACATTGGACCAGTGGTTTCAGAGATGTCATTTGAAGGAAATGGTGGACTGACGGACAGACGGACACGGGGAATGCAATCCCAATCAATCCATGTAGGAGAGTTACAGCCTTTATATGACAGTTGGGACAGACTGAGGCATTGGATTTTGAAAAACTTGTGGCATTGGAATATCAATAGGTGCAAGATATTAAGATGATATTTTAAATATATAAAATATAGTTAAATGAAATAAACTATTGTAACAAAACATACGTACAAAAAAGCGAACAAATAAATGAACGAGATCAAAACTTGGAGATCATATTACATACTATCTATGAAATTGTGTTGCTGATGGGATAAATGTTTTTTTTAACCATATTCATGATTATACTAGCTTGCATTGCATTTACATATGACAGTACACAAACTTTAACTGTATTTAACGCATTTCTGTTGCATTCCAAATATGTTAAAAATTTCTGATTACCTTTTACATTCAGTCAATATATAAAGTCAAATAAGGCCATTCTTTCTCGTCTAGGATCATTTTCTATTGTTTATAAAACGAACAGTAAACACGTTGTAACTCTCTGGAGGTAACAGAAATTATTTAACCTCTTCACCGGTTACACCGTTAACTCAAGCGGAGTAACTCAGCATATCTCAATAACGTCTATCGGTCGCTAAGTTAAGGGTCACCACTATCGGTCGCTGTTTTGTGGTCATTCAATGCAGCTTTTCGAGTCCGAATGGATTTAAAATCATTTGATGAAATCCGACAATTAAACCGAATACATTGTATCATTCATTTACTTCATCGTTTATGTTTATAATACCTCCCCCTTTAACAAAAACCCACTTTTATTATCCATTTCCGTTTTAAGCACGCATGTAATTTTACTAATGGAAATAAGGATGTTCACATTGTATGAAATGTCGGATCCAAATACTCCTCTCGAATACGTTTAATTTCCATAATACATGTATACATGAGGGATGCCAAAACAAGACTTGATCTGGTGTAGTAATTCAAATACTCTGAATTTTGCCTACATTAGTGTTACAATGATTTAAAGCATTAACACGTGTATTACGCAACGGAAACGGGTTTTAGTTTATTTTTAAGTCGAGATCACAAACACGATCCACACGCATTTCAGCTAAAGTCGATCTACTTTGCAGGCGAAAGGAGAAACCTATGGCTGTTCAAACTGTCAGGGGCTATACGTTTGACGCATCAGGCGTACGCCGTTCTATTCGTTTCAAAAAGCTAGAATGAAATCGGCGCCTTTTAAGCAATGAGGTTTGGATATACCGGCGTACCCCGGCTTACTCCGGCCAGCGTCAAACGTATAAGCCCCTCCGCTGAGTCGTTTTCAAAATTGCCTACTATAACAATGTGTCACGTGACACATTGTTAAAAATGGTTGGAAGAAGGTCAGCGTACGCCGTTGAAATACGGTCCTATATTGGAATCGTTGTATTCTTCGCATAGGGTGTAAAGACATTTTTGATGAAATATGTTCTGTTTATGGGCATAATGAAATGTCTTTTTCGACAGTTATTCGTTGGTTTAAGAAATTCAAATGTGGGTTAGTTTCAACATAGGATGCACCATATGACCGTAGGCCGAAAACAGCAACGTCTACCAAGATGGTTGCTAGAGTGAAAGAAATAGTTGCTACTGATGCAAGATACACCGCTAGGCAAATAGCTAGTATGGCTGGTATCTCATTAGGAGCAGCTAATGCAATTCTAAAACGTAACTTGAAATGAGAAAGATCTGTGCTAGATGGATTCCCCATCTGTTGACAGATGAGCAGAAAAAGGCACGCGTGCAATGCGCGAAAATGTTGCTTAACAGTTTTCAAATTACAATGCACGGTCTTTCGCAAATATCGTCACTGGTGACGAGACATGGGTTCACTTTTTTTAGCCCAAACGAAAGATTCAGAACAAAATATGGGCAACAAAGTCTGGCAAAAGACCATGCATTGCAAAGCGGACCACGAGTGTCAAGAAGGTAATGTATGCCATATTCTTTACAAATCAGGGTTCTGCCATTCGTGTTGCTGTAACTAAAGGCAAATCCGTAAATGCGAAGTTTTACAAGACTAAAGTTCTTCGAATATTTCAAAAATCGAAGACCTGCAACTGGTTTGGCCAATGTCATATTGCTACATGACAATGCGTCAACGCACAAGGCGTCTATTTTACAAGACTTTCTGAAGCAGGAAAATGTTGGTGTGCTCCCTCACCCTCCGTATTCGCCTGACCTTGCCCCTTGTGACTTCTTTATGTTCCCAAGGCTCAAAAAATACCTTCAAATCGAAAATTTGTCCAGCCTCGATTCTGTAATATTCCACTGTCTTCATAATATACATAGAAAAGAGTATGAAAATGCCTTCAAGGATTGGATTAGAAGACTGAAACTTTGCATATCTGTTGGAGGTGAATACTTTGAGGGGACAAAATAAAATTTTCATTGAAATCTATCAAGGATACATTTTTATGTACTTAGATGCATTCATATTTGAACATTCCTCGTAGTAATTAGTTTTTTCATCTGTTTGTCCTGTCTTTTTATTTGATGTTTGGGCGTTGTGTATTTGCAAAGGTTGTTATTAAAAGTGATGACATTCCATTTATAATAGATTAAAGGTTGTGAGGAGTCAAGTTAAGTTCAGCATATCAAATTGCCTTTACATGAATAAGAATTTTTCATAGTTGCTTTAGTCTAATGTAAATGTCTGCATTGACACAACATTACTCCGCTCTAACTTGCGACGTTTCAGTCTTTCTGTCTGGTTAAAAGCTATCAATATTGTTCTCAAAATCTATACACCCTCTGAAAGACCTTTATAATTATGAGAAATATCAACTTTTTCCTTGAATATATTTAACAATATACAAATATAGCATGGCAGTCTGAAAGACAGCTGTATCCATCCCCGCATGAGAGAAAGTCGAGAGGATGCAACATTGGTTTTGCAAAATCCTGATAAGCTGAACATCTAATATAAAGTTTTTTGAAGTTGGTACATCGGTTCTTCACGTCGTGTTTTGACTTGGGTTTCACGACAAGTTTTGTTGAAGGAGATTTGCCGAGTACATAAATTGATGTGACGGCATATTTTTCCAGTCAGGGGTGATGGGCTGATGCTATAAATACGAAGCTCTCCTGATATGTAAATGCCTGTCAAAAGTGTCTGTGTGATGGAAATGAATATATTTAACGGGATTTGGGACTCCAAAATAAGGAAAAGTTAACTTTGATTACTTCAAAAAGGGATTGTCGCCAATTAGAAACTACAATTTATGGTATTTTGTTTCGACATTTTATGCAAACGGTAGCTACAACGATTCTACTGGTAACTACATTCCTCGACTTTTGAAATTTCTTCAATAAAATAACTGCAAAGAACATTTACAAAACTCATACTTACATTTCTCGTTTATTTTGTACATCCCGTTTTTCTTTAATGAACTTACATAGTTTATTCAGTTATATTAGTGACCATATTGTTTTCGCTTTTGTACGTATTGGGCGACAGTAACAATAAAATCTTGTAAATGTTCTTGTGTCTTCGGTAATATTTGCGCATTCTTATAAAAACAATTAAACATTACGCATTTTACAAATTCTGAGGTTATACGGCTTCTGACAAAATTACAAGTTTCAATTGGTAGACGATGACATCTTGTCCTGCATTTGATAATATGTAGTAATAATGCTATTAGAGTTGAAAAAAGGTAGTTTTGAATAATTTCAACTCCTTTTAAAGATCCTACAGAAGGTGTTATTACTGGAATTTTCAACAAATGTGTTTTTGTTTAACGCTTCATTTGAGCCATTTATCGTATTGAAGATACTGTTCTTTCCAAATACTCTTTAAACCACATTTCAATAGAAAATTTCGGGCGTTCAAATAGTTATATCATTGTAAATTTTCGACAATACGTACATGCTATTATATACAATAGATGATAGATTTTTGCGTTATAATTGTTTACACGTGACAAGAAAGCTACAAATTTTGCCTGATTTTTCTGTAAGTAAGCTAAACAAAACGTTTCATCATAACCCATAATTTGATATTGATCTTCGTGTTTAAAATGTACCTGAACACGCTCAATGTCTTCGAGATTATCATATCTCCAAAACTGCGATCAAATATATTTGTCACCTGGCATACGCGCGTTACTACTGACGATGGTTATTTATGAATTAATGTTATTGTATACCAGAAACTGGTAAATATAGTAATGATAGTTGTAAAATCTTTGAATTTAGTTTCTCTTTAACATAATATGTTTACTACCGCAAACCATACAATACCGCAAACAATACGGTTAAGGTATGTAAATAATGTAGTAGGTTAATTGCATTTCTAAAGGCTTAGAAAATAAAACAGTATTAACTCTCATTAACTCAGTTATCATGTCTCTTTTCGGTTTGAAAGGAAACGGGAAATTGCTTTTCGGCCAGATATTGGATCAACTTCCGACATAAAACGCGAAGAGGATAACGAGCTTCGCTTGAAATCCACAAACTGAACTCATCACAATGCTATTACTAGTTTAATCGAGTTTAAATGTTACAACTTGAAAACAGTCCATCTTCTGTGACGCTTTTATTAGGGTTCTGAAACAAACAGCAGATGATTCTTTAAGTGTCAGTTCTTCAGCTTGCTAAAAACAAAGAGAAGAGTCTCTACGGAAATCCAAAATTTCGGTAAACACCATAAAAGATGTTAATGCATTTTGATACAAACCAACGTTGTTGACATAGATTCTTACATTTTTGCCGAATTATTCTTCTCAAATTGAGCTGCATAACTTTGGACTATTTCAAATTGGATATCTTCTTTAATAATTTTGTAAAGTATTTAAAGTGGCACTCCCTTAAACTGGTGTTTAAATAACTTCAAAAGTGTAGATAACAGAATATTTGTATTATTACTTAACCTTAAAGTTTAAGCTTTACATTCCAGTTATTGTAGGTAAAATCAGTGTTTTAAAGCTGCTCGCTCTCAGATTTTGATTTTTTTAAAAGTTCTTCAAAATGTATGTAAATAACGTAGTTTAGACCATATAGTCATATAAAAAGGATCCAGTATAAATTCCTGTCACATATATCGCTAAATTTAAAAAAATACTCTACCAAATTCAAAAGCGTTGCAAACGCTTTTGAAATTTCAATATAAACATATAGTGTAGCGGTTTCTGCAAATTCCTACCTTGATTTTTGCTTATATTTTAATTCTAGCCTTTTAGTTTTATATAAATGAATAAGTCTGTGAATTAAAAAAAATTTTAACGGTAACTGAGAGCGAGCAGCTTTAACATAATATGTTTAATACCGCAAACCATTCAGTAATCTATGTAAAGTTGTTTTACAATTAGTGGGTGTATAGCGACTTATTACAGAACTATATATTTTGATATATTTTGTTCTTTAAAGTTGTATTTATCTATCAGTTTACGTTCATTGAACACAATATTAATGTTTGGGAGATGTAAGGTGCGTCCCTTTAATTTTACTGTAAGAATAGTTTATGGATTAAGCGTAAAGAAGGTTTGCCAAATTGAAGAAAAGTCGGAAGCTTCACCTTAAATAGAAAGTACATTTCTTCAGCATGCAACATTCTACCGTATAATTTGATGATAGCTTCTACAACAAACATATGCAAGAGAAATCTATTCACTTCTGACAAGGAGACATTTAATCAACCATGGAAAGATCAGACAACCAAAACAATATGATCTATAAAGTAGTGTACTTTTCAAAGCTAACATTTTTCATACCGTTCAGTGAAAAACAATATTGCACTAAGAGATATTTCAATTGTCAGACTAAAATTTGTCAGCATTTGTGATATATGGAATTGACATATGTATTATCAGAAATTATTTTGTGTACAGCGATAGTCCAGGGAAATGTAATCCGTAAGATAAGAACGACATGACAGTTCTGACATAATCTTGACTCGTCATCATACGACGTGCCTAAAATAAATAGCAATGAATATCAAATTTTACAGTTCAGTCTTGTTTACTAATAAGCTGACAAGATACAGAGACAATGCAAATTGACCCTTGCTGTAAAGCTTTCATTTTGTGATATTGTGTACGACAACAACTAAAAGTCAATCAATCAGACTAAATCATTTCGTCAAAAATGTTGGGAAGTGCGCGTCAGATTGGTAAGTCTATCTCATTTCCAAGGCGTACCTTTTCCCATTATATAATCTACGCGTATGTAAACATTATCTTCTTTCATCAATTTTATTTCAGATCATCTGTCGGACTTTATTAAGGGCACAAAATAGGTACTAAACAAAAATCGTACGAAACATATGTCTTCCGAATTATCATTACATTCGTTGCAATCATGTCCATATCAATCAGATATATCGCGTTAGTTATAGGTCATATGAATCGATTGGTCAGATATGGTTACGAGGTACATGCATTTAAGTTCACTATTCTCATGAAAGCATAGCGTTGTAACAAAGCTTCCATATCCATATGATTGCTCTTAAAATAGCTGTCGCAAAAGTTGCGTTTCATTTATTTTCGATGATTAGAAAATCGAAGTTGGTCTCGTAAATGCGTGAAAAGCTGTGTAAAAGTACACAGAGAAATACGTTTCAATTATTCTAAAGAGAAATATTGAGTACACTTGATTAGATACAAACGAACCTTAGGGGAATAAAGATAAATCTATCTTTAATAGAACGAAATGAATTATTCAACAGTAACTCCGCAGCTTAGATAGGTACCGGAAATTTGTAATATACAAATGTCTAAAGAGAAAAATTCAATTAAATTTGATGGAGATTGAAATATCTTATTTTCTAATTTTTCATCATGCAAGCAACACGCAAGAATCGTAATTATTTTTTTTCCAATATGATCGTGACAGTGTCGTGAAGCACTTCAAATTATTTCGAGAGAGCAATTTACGTCTGAATCAGTCAGAGAATAATCGCATTCAGTTCAAAGTACAGATGTACAGGATTCCAGTGGTGTTACTGAACAACCTTTGTTATTGTTTTTTGCAGGTGTTGAGTTTCATTCCAAGCAAGAACGATTTGCCTAGCTTACATTTTAAACTTTGGCACATACATAATCTAAAAAGAATGGTCAAGAGAGCCAAAACTTTGTTCCTAGGTAACTACTTGTGAGCATGATAAACGGTATTTTAATCACCAATTCATCATGGAATTCATTAGACGGGAACAAGAAGGGAATAAAATATGCCTACACATTGCGCAGATATATTAACTTATAAAACGTGTTTAAGACCATGAAGCCGTTGAGACAATTTGTGCAGATCAGTTGTGATAGTGTCAAGAGAGTAAATATATTCAGATGTTGCACGACGGATAACAAATCATCATATCTCGTATGGGCTAATGTAAACAGTTTATATTGCTTGTTACAATCTTACATCTGTTTTGCACGTTTAGTAAGTATGGCTTATTGTTGCTGTTAAACACATTTCTGCTTTTAAGCTCAGAATAAGCCTGACACTTTTTAATCAGGATTATTTAGGTTGAATGCATCTAAAAACATAAATGCATTTTCAGTGAAATCGGTCTGTTTAATAGTTGTGTACAAATGATATCAGAGGCATAAGTCGGCGATATGATACGACCATAAACGTCATTTGCTGATTGGTATATAGGTAGCTTATTCTCAAATTTATTGTTACGAATGTTTTAAGGCTATACAGCAACCAACCTGACGATCAAATAGGTTTGCTGCATGTCGGTCAATGTCACTGTTGATTTCAGTTTTAATCTGGCATACCTCATATAAAGATTAGATGGTAAGTTTTGTCAACAAATATTGATTGCCTCAATTTATGCGTCATTAGCTTTCTTTTACTGACTTCGTTCCAACTTACATACAAACGCACTATCACAAGTATCACATACTTCGAAATTATGTTTTAATGTTCGAAACGATGGTTTAAATTATCGCTTCTACACGCTGACAAAATGCAAATGGTTCAGACCTTTCGGATGGTATTCTGCAACTTACAAACAAGTCGTAGCCTTTTAGAAGCCTAATTCATCTGCAAAAATAATGCAAAGGATGGTATGAAATGTTTTGCATACTAGTAATATGTATATCTGTATACTCTAGTTTCTGATTAAATGTTCCGAAAAAAATGACATGTTTAACAACAAAAGAGTCTACAGAGCAGCTTACCAGTAACTATGATTCAAAAGCATACATTTGGGACTCACCTCTATTATGTTCACTGAACCAGTACACATATAAACACATTGCTTTTCTTTCTCGCAAAGTTTATTATTTTTCTATAATTACAGCTGGGAGACAAGTGTTGTATTTCATTTCCCTAGTGTTTTATCAATCAAATTTGAAGGATTTTAATTACTGTTTTACGGAACAATCCAATTATCTAGTCTCCTTCTAGTTATTTTAATTTCAGTTGTTTTATACCCCGCCAAAGTCGGGGATTTTGTTTTGGCGTTGTCTGTATTCGTCTGTATTTTCGTCCGTCTGTCCGTCCGAGTGTACATTCTGTCGTTCCGTAGTTATTTATACCACGTAAGGTTTAGGGTTAGGGGATGTACAGCCATGTACATTCACTTAGCATTACAGCTATGTGGTTGCCAAGAGTCCGAAAAATACAACGGACAATACCACCTAAGGGGTTTGAAATGTAGGGGTGTCCGTCTGGTGCCATAACTATGGATCAAAGGGACAGAATATCATGAAATTTAAATAAGAATACAATAGCATAATGCTGCGGCGCACGCGCAACTTTTGTCCAGATTGGCAGAGTATGTCCCGAGTTATTGCCCTTAAATTGCTATTTTCTTCTATATTCAATACGAAAACACGAAAATTAAATTCCTCTGCAACCGATTATTAAAATTTAATTGTAACTGGCTCAAATAATTTAATGATCACTCTTTCTAATATCTACACCCTGGCCTTGGACGTTTTTTAGAAATGGTGCCCTAATTGGGTGTAGCATTGTTCTTAAATATTCTATATAGAAACTTAAGAATGTTTGTGATTTTTTTTCTGAAACTTGTAGTCCTGATTTAATTCAACTTACAACAACTTATGTCTGTATGACTGCAAGATGCAGAAACAATAGTTACCCCTCAGAGATAAGGCACAAACGATGTAGTGAAATTTTGAAAATGCTTTTTTTTTCTGAAAGGGCATATCATTATTAGGTTTTATTTGGCACAAATAATCAATTTTGTATTATCTAGCAACAAATACTTTAAAAGCTGGATGTTTACAGATTTGTCCCTTAAATGGATGTTTTGCTTCTTACATTATAATTATATATATTCTTGTTGTCTGAAAGTAGTACCACTGATTTAATTTCACTTACAACAACTAAGTTCTATGTGACTATGTTTTCCTATTCGTTGCCATAGCAACCAGAGTTCTGCATGGAATTGAATTCTTTGAATAATTGTGGTAGAGCTTCATGCAAGGAACATCCCTGCATAGTTTAATCAACATTGGTTTCAGAGGATATGTCTTTTGAATCAAAATGTTGACGGACGACGGACAAGCATCCATTAGAAAAGCTCACCCTGGCAAAGCTAATAATGTAAAAGTAATGTATAGAATCAACAAAACAAGTAAAACTCTACATAGCAATTTTAGATTTGGTTTGAGGGAACCGCTGCCCGTAATATTTTCTGTAATGCTTTATGATTTGGTTGCGTATATTTTCAAAAATACATTCAATCTTTACAGAAATTTATACTGCAACCTTTTGGTTACATGATTCGTTCTGAATTTTGTTCATTTCAGACCTTAAGGTTTTTTTACCAAACTCTGAGAGCAACAAACTTTAGTTCTCTTGAAAATATTTTTCGGGTTTAAAGAGGCACTCCCTACATTAAACCATTTCTCTGAACAGAATACTATCATATTTCTCAAATATTGTTTTCATCTCATCACTATCAAGTTTATTATACATTTTCCTCATAAGTCATTGCACACTCAGTAAACAAAATGTGGCGGCATCACGACCCTTTTGTCATAAGCAATACAATTTGAAAGCTTTAAAAATGGCAAAGTTATAGCAAACGTTAAGTTTTCGTGGTCAAAATCTAAGTACAAAAAGGAAAGGATCATAACTCTGTCAAATATGGCTTTGACCTACACAATTTGGTGGCATCACGACCCTTTTGTCAAAAGCAATACGATTTGAAAGTTTGATGAAGAAATATTAAGAAATTGCAAAGTTATAGCCATCGTTAAGTTTATGTGACGGACGGACAAAGCGATCCCTATGTATCGCCTTTTCTTCGAAAGGGCGACACTAAAATCTACAAAGTAAATATGACAAAATTAGTTAGAATGTTTGAGAGAACCGTAACACTGTATGTTTGTTTAGTTTTGAATTTCAAACGCGTTTATAACGCAAAATATTATATGTCAGCGTATAGCTTTAGAAATACAGCCACGCTTTACAGAAATTTATACTTGAACCGTTTTGTTTAATGATTCGTACTGACATATCTTAATTTCAGACAGTTCAAAGAACATTGTTTTTTCTCTAAAAGCTGACCGTTCAGAACAATTGTCTGCGCTTAACAATTCGTCACAAAAAAATGACCAGCAAGGTCGGGGAGTTACGATGCAAATAGCTGGTGCGTATAACGCAGTTTGTCTGGTACAGGCCATGTTGATTTATTTACGTGTACGGCCAGACAATCAAGGGCGGCCAGGTCCGAGCTTTTGCCACTTGAATTCCTTGCAATTGACATGATATCAGTTTTCGGCTGTTTTAAAAAAGACTCTTGCATTGCGGGGGGGAATATATTTATTCGCGGTACGAAACTCAGTCGTTCATAATCGGGGCAGCTGCAACTGCTGCTGCAATGGGGATTTCTGTAGATGACATTACAAGGGCTAGCACATGGAGCTCGGATGCCGTAAAGTCATATATCAGAATATCTTCGTCTATCTGAACACTGCAGTGTAGACTTCTCGCTTTTTGTTAAAATGTCTTATAAATGATCATAATTTTTTGTATAAATTTGGTTTTATCCTTTATTTTATGAAACGCAGAATGTTATAATCGTACTGTAGGCGAATAGACTATCTGTGTGCTGGGATCTTCTACAATAAAAAGAAGATAAATTTATTCAAAGTCGAGACCTGAGGCGTTACCCTCTAGTTAAAATGCTATATGTATTTACATTTTTATATGATATTTTTTGCGAAATCTAGTTACTACCTTATAACTGATATTAATATTACTTCATCTTTAGTATTGCTTCATGGTTTGGGATGAATCTACATAAGACCAAGCTAATCTATTTTAGATACATTGCTTTATACAAGAAGAGCGGACTCTATCCGACATATAGTAATAGTATTGGGAGTTGGCCATGATACAAATCAGATAGAAACTGTTGGCTTGAACAAATACGTTATTACTCGATATTTTAACTGTTCCGATACTAGTCCAATTTTATTCCCTGTAACTTCAAAAGAAGGTCAATGAGGCAGTGTGAAGGTCACAAGCTTTGCCTATATTTCACAGTCACACATATTCATTGTAAGTACTTAGTACGATTAAGTTTAGTGAAGAACTTCACGTCTAGAGTGTAAACATTGCAATTTTGTTAGGATAAGTGAAGACATGTAGATGCCATAGTTTAAACATAATCAAAAATTGCAATTTTATTAAATCAGAAGCCATAGCTCTTTAAGTATTAATTGTATTGAGCCATAATCGAACTTGTCCGAGATGTTATAGTCATACACATTCCGTGTTAACATGATTAGGACTAGTGAAGAACTGTAGGTTAAACCAAATGTTGACGGACTACACCAGGTAACCACAACATCACATTTTGAGCACGTTTTGCTCACGCGGGCTAAAAGAAGGTTATTAAATTCAGGTACTGTCTTCCAAACATTACATTATTTCAATGACATATGGACAATTTACATAAGACTGTCCAATGGATATGATATCAAAACTCGATGTCAGAAACCTTCGCCGTAGACTTAAAACAATTTCATGCGATAGTGTTCATAATTTTATTCGTAAAAGCAGTACATGAGCGAAATTTTATGATTGAAACCTTTAAATAACTACAACATTACAAATATTGATATTGTACGGCCAAAAATATATATAACTAGAACTATAACTGAAGGTGATGAATGCACCCCTTACACCCCACTGACACAGTATATAAAATTTATGTGATAGTTGATGCTTTAATCATTGGACCTGCACAACTTAAGGCTTGTATGAAGTATAATTAAATTCTGAAAAGGGGTTTGGGAGATTAAAAGCACACAAGATTTTACCATTTCAAGCCCCTGTGACCTTTGACCTAGTGACCCGAAACATGGACCATGCACAACAAGGCATGGTGCCTATCACTTCTGTGAAGTATCATTAAATTCTGACCAGGGGTTCTGGAGATTTAGCGTCCACAAGATTTTGCTATCCCAATCCCTGTGACATTGACTTTTGACCTAGACCCCGAAACATGGACCATGCACAACTAGGCATTGTACTTATCACTTGCGTTATTATCATTAAATTCTGACGAGGGGTATTAGAGATTTAGTGTCCACAAGATTCCGTTTACAGAAGGACGGACGGACGGACACACAAGCTGAATCCAGTATACCCCCCTTACACTTTGTGTTCGGGGGGTAAAAAAATTGCTCAGCTGTAACTATATACAACTTTTTTATAATCCTATTGTCAATACATTGTACCACATCAAATATTAACGAGAGATTTGATGGGCTTAGCGAAGCACAGCTGTTTTATAATCATGAATAATGTTTGCTTTATTCAGAAATGCGCTGTTTCGTTAACACTGTATCTTATATATATTATTGAATTGTTTGAATTAAACTGATTTGTTTTAAATAACGTTGAACTTCGTTTTCGAACACTGATTCACACGTCAAAATGTAGCAAATGCTAAATACAGTTTAACTACTAAATTAATGTTACATACGCTTCAGTGATATGCCGGCGGGAAGATTTTATATGAGAAGTTGATCAGCGTAATGAGTGTCAAATTTATATGATGCGGTTTGGTTCAGTTTCACTGAACCTGATAAACAAACGGGAAGAAAATGGTTTCAACAGTAAAAGTTTTGTCGCTAGGGATACTGTTTTTAATGTCGTGCGTAAGCGGACTGGCTTTACCGTATTTAATTCTCCGGGTTCTGTCAAGAAATTGTCAGAATTCAAAGACATTCAAAAAAGTGTTAGGCGTGCTAAATTGTTTCTCGGGAGGCGTGTTTATAGCTACTTCGTTGCTGACGCTGCTACCGGAAGGACGCGAGGCTGCTGAAAATGCGTTTCAGATGATGGATAATGACATGGACTATCCTATAACCGAACTTTTACTGGGATTTGGATTTTTGCTAATATTAATCATTGAAAGTGTAACTGTTTCATGTTATAGTAGGCACCATAAGGATCTAAACACGCAAGACACACATCGGAATCAAGAAACGGGAAGCAACAAATTAAAAACAAGTACCGAGTCTAATGGACCAACCCACACTTGCAATGAATTTTGCGCTTCTTATCAGAACGGACACGTCACGGTTATTCCTGTCAGGCAAGAAGAGGACGATGTGACGCAAATATCACAGGCGCCATCCGTACCGGAGGCAGATCTTCGTCAGGCCAACCACTGTCTCACAGAAAAGGTATACAGTGAGGGCATGTCAAACTTACACAGCGTTGTCCTGCTGATTGCCCTTTCTATACATATGATATTCGACGGTCTAAGTTTGGGACTGCTGGCTGAAGACGATGAAATATGGTCTGTTCTTCTAGCATTAGGTTTACATAAGATCCTAATTTTCTTAAGTACTGGCATTACACTTCGTGAGTCTACCACTACGATCAAGTTCATTATTGCTATGCTTTATCTAGCTATCGTTTCGCCGATAGGTGTTGGAATAGGGATTTTACTAACGTCACAATCAGCAAACGTTGCACTGACTACAGTGTCCGCTTTTCTGCAAGCTTTTGCCGTAGGAACTTTTGTATATGTAGCTTTTTTCGAAATATTACTGAAAGAGTTTTCACCGGATGAAAGTGGCAGGATTGTTAAAGCCATTTCAACTGTTGCTGGATATTCTATATTTGCATTGATAAGTTATGTCATGCATTAAGTTTACTCAATAAATGAAATATTAACATAGTTGCAGTGTTAGTCATTTGCTAGCTAGCGAGAAAAATGATCTATTTAATGATGTATATCCTAAATCTGAGATCAATTTAATAACCTGAAAACAATTTGTATTCAAATAACACAAACCTTGAAGTTTGGTCTAAGCATTCCTGCAAAGATCGGTAAATGCGTTCCGCAAATTCATAATTTTGGTGGATAGCGATTTATTATATAACGTCGCTATATTGGTGCACGAGCATAAACGAGACATTTCTCCATATGTTCTTTTTGAAAAACTTGTTTATTTATTATTTTACATACATACGTACTGTAAGAGTTAATGAGAAATCCAATAACATTGAGAAACAAATGAAATATTGTACATATTACCCGATTAATTAATATTACAACACAAAGTAACACGAATCGTGTGTCCAAAATCTCGTTAATTTTTCAGACTGTCTGTTACTGATCAGCCGTCAAATGCTTGCCCAGTTGTAGGCATTAACATTTCACGCTGCTCAAGTGAGTGAGTGAGTGAGTGAGTGAGTGAGTGAGTGAGTGACCGAGTGAACGAGTGAACGAGAGAGCGAGTGAGTGGGTGACCGAGTGAGTGAGTGAGTGAGTGAGTGAGTGGGTGAGTGACCGACCGACCGACCGACCAGTAGACGACTTTCCTTCTGCTTTACATTTTATGCTTATATATCTATGAATCCCCTTTAAAATCTGAAGAATATTTATTCATTTTTAAAAAAAAAAATGTCTTCTGAATTTCAAATCCCATGATTTGCATCTTTAGAAAACTTTAAGATAAAACATATACAGTAAACTAGAACAGATATTTTTCGCACTTGATTCACAGACAATTATTTTGTACAATGTTATCTGTCATCACCCAATTAAAATTGAGTCGACAAATTAATTGGTTAGAAGATGCCACTAGCAGAACTGGTCTGTGTAAATTCAAGACACAATACTGATACACATGTCAGACAAAGGAGGGAAATTATCACACAATTATCAAAACACAATATTTATTCTTTATTTTAGTCTCAATTACATACAAAACAATAATACACAACACACAAATATGTACACATCAAACACATGTATGAAACCATTCTGATTTATAAATACTAGAGTCTTTTTCATTTTATAAAATGTTAGTTGATATACACAATAAAGTTGATGAATTAAACATTGCAGAAGAGATGTATTGTTTGTATGAAAAGAGAAAAAAGGTGTTATGTTCATTTAATTTTCATGGCATGATCTAACAAAACAATGATAATATCATGTGATTTAAACTGCAGAAAAACAAGGAAATTTAAAAGAAAATGGGGAAATTAAGTGAAAAATAAGGGCGACAGTAGAATCTATTCATAGCCTCAGGTCAGGCTCAGATATACCAAGTGATCATGCAGGTGCGATCCTTGCGGGCATTTTAGAAAAATTATTCTTTATCTAGTCTTCAATACCCATACTCCTTAAAAACTGTCTTGCGTGCAAACCCACATTTTCAGAATAGCCTGACTCACGAAATAATATACGACTAAAACTATTACAGAAAATACTGAAATATACTACATTTTTGTATTAGAAAAATGGGGTTTTAACGTAAAACGAAAAGCAAGACGAATGTAAGCACATATCGAACTGTCAGGGAAGTTATGCCCTGTTGTGTATTGAGCAAGTGATATATTTTTTAAACCTGTCCCAGCGCTATCTAGTGGCATATATATTGCAGTTACGCCTTAAATCAGAGTTGCTTATAAAAGTTTCTTGAGCACAATATTGTGCTCAGCTTGTAATCAGTTGTCAGGTCAATTAATATTTCGTAACAAAGTCAGGTTTAACATAAAGATACAAAAACTTAAGGTTTCTTAAGGCTCAAAACCACTACATGCATAGTCGTTTCCGGTCTGTATCTTCCTCATGCGTGAAGCGATTTTGATAAAACTTCACACAATTGTTACCCATACCTAAAGGGTGTGTCATACACAACAACCAGCCACTTAGGTACAGCTGATAGCGACCATGGTAATAAAAGTGCTTATAAAAGTTTCTTGAGCACAATCTCATGCTCAGCACGAAATCATGCTCAAGTAATTCAAAGTCATGTCAGTTTATATCTTTTAGCAATGTTGGGTTCCGTAACAGTAATCAGTAGGTAGATCTATGTTCTTAACCTTTAAAGTATGTGGCTTGTTGTTAGTTGTAGTATGGGTATCCATTGTGTGTGAACATATCAAAGTCGTGTAATGAATATGGAAGATATGGACGGAACAGCCCAAACCTATAGTCCCCGAAGCGGTCATATGACCTGTAGGAGACTAATCTGGTCGTTTAGTTATAAATCTAAAAGTTAGTTCTTTTGCTTTGGCTGCTCTTGTAAAAGTCGAAGAATCAGTTTGCTAATACTATTTGCTAGCATGTAGAGGACTGACAGCTGCAAACTAACTGTATCTCCATCTTTTGATCCGTCTGTAAAAAATTTGTATCAATATTTGTAAGGGGAAATAAACTCGCGTTTTATTCGATTTGTAAATTCCTTGTGATATATGTGACTTTTTGTTATCACATAAAGGATCAAATATAACTAATGGTGGTCTAAGTGTCCACGGCGGAATTTCAGTATAATCTTATCTACAGACAAATTTAAATCATTTAAAATCTCAGGAGTACAATTAAAAAGTAGCTCTTATTTTACCAAGAAGGATGTCTTACCGACGGATATGTCCTGTATTTGTAACGTTCCTTTTTAAATCAAGTTATGTGTTTGAAACATAACGCAGTATTTCTTTCAATGATATTGCAAAAAAATAAAGATTTTCTGACAACTGTTTTGCGTGAAGAAACTTGAATACGAAAGAAAGGCATATGTCAAGATTGTTTTAGAGTGATGAAAAGAAAATGGTTCTATCATTATCCTATCAGTAAATTTATTATACTAAATCAGTAAATTCAAAGTGATCCTTGGGTTTTGAAATACACTTCAGACGTAGACTAATTGCTATTATTAATTTTTTATTTTCTTTGTAAAGGTTTTCACAGCAAGGGTTGAAACAAAAGGACCAAGATGGTCCTATATCGCTCACCTTCGTACAAGTTCACTTCCCTGGTGGAAGATAAGATCACTAAACAATGTTATATACCAATATAATATATACATCTTTGTAAAACAAATACCCCCCCCTCCAACTCCGGGAAAGGCCAATTTTAAACCCAGGGGCATGACTTGAACAAACTATGAAGAGGTCTACTAGGCAATGCTACATGCCAAATCTCTAAGCTCTAGGCCTTGTGGTTTCAGAGAAAAAGATTTTTAAAGTTTTTCCTATATTAGCCTATGCAAAACTAAGTGACCACCTGGGCAAGGTCATTTTTGATCCCAGGAGCATAATTTGAAAAATCTTGGTAGAGGTCCACTAGAAAATGCTACATGCCAAATATCTTAGCTCTAGGCCTTGTGGTTTCAGAGAAGAAGATTTTTTAAAGTTTTTCCTATATTAGCCTATGTAAAACTAAGTGACCCCCCGTGCGGGGTCAATTTTATTCTAGGGGTCAAAATTTGAACAATCTTGGCAGAGGTCCACTTGCCAATGCTAAATGCCAAATATCTAAGTTCTAGGCCTTGTGGCTTCAGAGAAGAAGATTTTTTAGGTTTTTCCTATATAACCCTATGCAAAACTAAGTGACCACCTGCGTGGGGTCAATTTTGACCCGGGGGTCATAATTTGAACAATCTTAGTACAGGTTGACTAGATAATGCTACATGCCAAATATCTAAGCTCTAGGCCTTGTGGTTTTAGAGAAGAAGATTTTTTTTAAAGTTTTTCCTATTTGTTGCCATAACAACCAGAGTTCTACATGGAATGGAATTTTTTAAACAATTTTGGCAGAGCTTCATGCAAGGAACATTCCTGCATAGTTTCATCAACATTGGCCAAGTGGTTTCAGAGGAGATGTCATTTGAATCAAAATGTTGACGGACGACGGACGACGTACCACGGACGACGGACGACGGACAATCATCCATCAGAAAAGCTCACCCTTACAAAGCCAGATGAGCTAAAAGGATTGAAGTAACGAAAGCGCACTGTATTTTTAACTTTTCGCTGCATAGATACTTTCCATAGGCGATGTTCTAAATGATTCAAGTGCAATACGTACAGGTAAGCCTAGATTATGAATGATATCCAACAGTTTTCAATTTGTTGTTTTTGTGTTTTTTTGCCAACCCTTAAACAATGCTACCATAGTCCAATTTAGATTGGTTCAAAGTTCTGTATATCGTTTTACGATCAGCTATTTACAAATGTTTAAAATACAGTCATTCCAACTGCATTTAGAGTATGTATATTGTGTTTGCCTAGTTCACTTCCCCATTTTTTTTTCTTTATTTGAACTAAATTACCTTCTTATATTTCATATATAATGCTTGCAAGGTGCATATGTCATGATAACTAAGGTCAGTACCGAAAACATTATCGGTAATAATCCCCGGCCTCAGTATAAGGAATGTTCATCATTTTGAAGCGTTAACGTAACTATCTTTAAGTTAATATACTTGCTATATAGAAAAGTCAGCCTTGCGTAGAGTAACTCATCTAAACTATTTGCTATAGAGAAGAGTCAACAAAGCAAGCGTATTATGTTATTATTTTTTCTTTGCGGCTTTATTGATTCCGGCCACTGGTTCGCCTTTTGATAAACAAAATTACATGGTGAACAATGAATATTGTTCCAGAAAAGAAATCCTTATTTACTGCTGTCTGTCCATTGCGAGATCGATATACTTAGCTTACAGCATCGTCGGGCGTCATAGAACATTTTCTTTCATATGCGACATCCGATTTATCACTGCCGGAAATAGTCTTAGGAACATCATAGATATTATTTATAGATGCAATTATCTAACACTCACTCTTACAGATTTGCCATATCTTTCTTTTGATAAAACTTACCCGTGAACCATAGTTTATGTTACTTTTAAATGTCTGGAAAGAACAGTTTGCAACGTTTATGAAAATCTTTAAGGGGATATACTGAGTTTAACTGCATGTCATAAACCTTTTAAAATTAATTTCATTTGTCTGCCGTGGGCGATAATTGCAGAAAGATCTGTTTATTTTAGATTTTCTGAGCTGACTTACTGCGCTTTAAGCACAAGTATGCACCACAGAAATGTTCAATTACTGTTCATTTAGCATTACATTGCAACAGCTTAGTCTGGTTATATGAAAATACAAACAACTACTATACTACAAATAGTTAGGACTTCCTTTTAGTGAGACTGGTTGCAAAATGAAAATGGTGTATGCTCTGTAAAAATATTGGTGTTTGTAAAAATGTGTTTGAAGTACATCGTTTTCTTTGCCTTAAGTGAGAACAAAAATTCGATACTTTCTCATCGAAAGTAATCAAACAACACGGGGCAATAATTATGAGTTATTTTTAGACAAAATTATTTCTTTGAAGGCATCTGACATTTGACTGTCCAAACATACAATCAGGTATATGTCGCTCATCCCGGAGGTTGCTAGTTCGAACACCACTCGGGTCACGATATGACACTAGTACTTGTTTTTCCTGGAAATGGACTCGCGAGTGACTCGATAACTTCAAGCTTTCTTCGCAGTTGAGCTCAAATAAATTACTACAAGCTAATCGATATTTATTCTCACAATTCACAAAAGCATGGCTTGATGCCATGTACATTACAACGCAAAGATATCAAATTTATCTAGTTATAAAATTAAAAATTTGTAAGGCAAAACACAGATTTTTATCTTTTATTCCATATAATATGACTATTTTACTAATATTCAATTAAGACAAGAAAGACCTATTAGTTCATTAAACTCAAACATAATTGAAACAAGCACAGTTAATATTCCGAAAATCATATGATTTATCTCCAATTTACAAAATCTGAAAAAAAGATACTCCATCGGATTGAAAATTGAAAATCCCGAAACTCATTTATACAGTGATTTTCTGCGCCACAAGCTAATAAATAACAAATCAACATTCCTTCAGGGGAAAGCTGGCTGTGAATAAACTGTGTGAGAAAATGTCTTCGTAATTAAGAAATCAATTATTAAATTCGCCGCTTTCTTTATAAACAAGGAAATGGGGAAATAACTTGATTGTCATTTTATTCACACAATGTTTCTGAAATAACTGTCTGCCAACATCAGACAAACTTCTAAGAAAAAACAACATTGGGAGAAGTCCAGCTTAGTTTCCATAAAGTTGAAGTGAAATATGTCTCGGGAACATTTTCGACATATCCTTTTAATTGTACAACAACAACATTACCAATATATAATTTTTAATTGTTTACGGTACTGCAGCATATTTTAAACCGCTGATTTTATCGACAGAGCTTAAACTTTTAGGTTAAAGGGACATACCCTATAACTGATGTCAAACTAAAAAACCTCCAAAACATAAATAATATAATCTTTGGAAGTATTATAACTTAACCTAAAAGTTTCAGCTATGCATTCCCATATGTGTGTTTTTGTTTTGACGTGGAGCAGCGGGGAATACACTGAACCGAATTTCTAAACGTCCGTTTTATAAAATTCAGTAATAAGAAAAGTTTTTTGTGTAACGACTTAGAATTTAGAACTCCAGAGTTATACATAGTGTTCTATCGAATTTTACCCAAAAAATGACATTTTACTGTCACAGTTGATCGCGCGAGACGATGACTACGATTTACGACTTTTGGCACGAGGATCACGTGTATCGTAAATGTAGCGCTAAATATTATTTCAATGCAATACACGTAGAATGTCCAACTTGAAAAACAAAAGTGATGGCAAGAATGAACACTGAATAGCGGCCTAGAGCCGTCGGTATTATTGGTGCTGGTACCTCGCTTCGGCAGATATGACTGATTTTTTAATTAATTTATCAATTTCGACAGAATGTGAGAAATAATATTAAATATAATTATATATTAAATATTTTGTTCTTATATTTAAATCAAACACCAAGTGGACGTTTAGAAATTCTGTTCAGTGTATTATTTCTCAGATTCTGTCGTAATTGATTAATTAATCAGTAAATCGAGGTAATGCCGACGGCTGTAGCCCGCTACTCGGCGGTCATTCTTGCAATCTTTTTTGTTTTTCGAGTTGGACATTCTACGTTTATTGCATTAAAATAATATTTAGCGCCAAATTTACGATACACATGATCCTCGTGCCAAAAGTCGTAAATTTTAGTCATCGTCTCGCGCGGTCAACCGTGACAGTATGTCATTTTTTTCACAGGTGGTCGGCGCGGGGTTTGGACCCCCATCCCCCAGAGGCCCCTCTACAACCCTGGTACCCCATATACTGATATATCAAAACAAAATAATAAAACAGAAAAAAAAAAATTTTTTCACTATATACATATAGTAGTAAAGGTATAGCACTATCGGGTCCGGAAATCACGAAAATATACACTGACCTTATTCAACAAGGCCGTGTGTTCATAATTTCTGACCGATTTTCAAAAACTTGGTCTTGTTCAACGAAGAAATAAATACTCTGTAACATTTTGCATATATTTGGTCCATAAATAGCTCTCGCAAAATGCAGCGAGCCAACAAACTTGTAAATTTCAGTTTACACTACAATGTGACCGCTGTTACATTACGTTCGATTCAGTACACAATTTCATAACACTTCGTGATTCCCAACCCAGACCGACGTAAATCAAAAGAAAATCAACTTTGAAAAGACTTACCATCGACGAATTTAAAATCACTTAGATATACAACGTACCAAGTGTCACTTGTTTACAATCCTGATCAAGTCGAATACTACGCGGCCATGATGACAGCGGTGACCCGGAAGGACTTGTATAAACTCCGTACAATTTCGTTTTGCAAACAAATCTTTTAATAAATACCAAGTAACATGAAAAATATACTAAAATATTATATAAAGTAACTAGTATTTACTTTATGAGAAAGAAACAAGAGCTGTCCCTCCCAAGTGACGAATGCCCCCGAAAGAGGTGCCTCACAGTCTGTGTCCTCTCCATGTGCTCAATAAATGTGCTATGTAATTTTAAAATCCTTCCATGCATGACAGAGTAATCATGCATACAGTATTCCATTACTTTAAACACTAAGTGTGACCTTGACCTTTGAGGTAGGGACTTGGGTCTTGCACGCGACACATCCGCTTGATGTGCTAGACATTTTGCACAGTTATTTTAAAATCCTTCAAAGCATAATAAAGTTATAGTCCGGACACAAATGTATGCATATATACAGGATTCCATTACCTATAAACTCTAAGTGTACCTTGACCTTTGTGGTAGGGATGTGGGTCATGCACGCGACACGTCGTCTTGATGTGCTAGACATTTGTGCCAAATTATTTTAAAATCCTTCAAGGCATGACAAAGTTACAGTCCGACACGAATGTGTGCATATATGCTTATATAGAGGAATCCATTACCTTCAAACTCTAAGTATGACCTTGACCTTTGAGCTAGGGACGTGGGTCTTGCACGCGACACGTCGTCTTGATGTGCTAGACATTTGTGCCAAGTTATTTTAAAATCCTTCAATGCATGACAAAGTTACAGTCCGGACACGAATGTGTGCATATATGCTTATATGGAGGAATCCATTACCTTCAAACTCTAAGTATGACCTTGACCTTTGAGCTAGGGACGTGGGTCTTGCCGCGACACGTCGTCTTGATGTGCTAGACATGTGTGCCTAGTTATTTTAAAATCCTTCAATGCATGACAAAGTTACAGTCCGGACACGAATGTGTGCATATATAGAGGATTCCATAACCTTCATACTTCAAGTGTACCTTCACCTTTGAGGTAGGGATGTGGGTCTTGCACGCGACACGTCGTCTTGATGTGCTAGACATGTGTGCCAAGTTATTTTAAAATCCTTCAGTGCATGACAAAGTTACAGTCCGGACACGAATTTGTAAGTGGGGACGCACGGACGGACGGACAGACGAACAGACGGACGGACGGACAGACGGACAGACGGTCAGACGGACAGACGGTGCGATTTTAATATGCCACCCTTCGGGGGCATAAAAAGAGACAAATTTGTAATAATTAAAAGACATGTTTTGAAAACGGGATTGTACGGAGTTTATACAATGCTATCCGGGTCAATGCTGTCATCATGGCCGCGCAGTATTCAAAGAAACAAGGATTGTAAATAATGGATACGTAGTGTGTTGTAAACATCGCTTTCATTAAATTCGTCGATGGTAAGTCTTTTCAAAGTTGATTTTCTTTTGATTTACGTCGGTCTGGGTTGGGAATCACGAAGTGTTATGAAATTGTGTACTGAATCGAACGTAATGTAACAGCGGTCACATTGTAGTGTAAACTGAAATTTACAAGTTTGTTGGCTCGCTGCATTTTGCGAGAGCTATTTATGGACTAAATATATGCAAAATGTTACAGAGTATTTATTTCTTCGTTGAACAAGACCAAGTTTTTGAAAATCGGTCAGAAATTATGAACACACGGCCTTGTTGAATAAGGTCAGTGTATATTTTCGTGATTTCCGGACCCGATAGTGCTATACCTTTACTACTATATGTATATAGTGAAAAAAAAATATTTTTTTTGTTTTATTATTTTGTTTTGATATATCAGTATATGGGGTACCAGGGTTGTAGAGGGGCCTCTGGGGGATGGGGGTCCAAACCCCGCGCCGGCCACCTGTGCATTTTTTGGTAAAATTCGATAGAGCACTATGTATAACTCTGGAGTTCTAAATTTCTAGACTGGTATCATTTGCATATAATTCAACGTTGAAGGGACGCCGAGTTGGCAGTGAAGAGTTTCTTACAGTTTCTTATGGCGGAATTGTTTTTAATATGATAATACATAATGTTAAGATAAAGTCTCAGCACATATTAATTTGATAAAAAGTTATTAATTAAATAATCAAATAAGAACTATTAATTTAGCCTGAAGGGATTGCAATGCCTCCTAAAAGGAAGTGTAGTTGCTGCACTTGTGATGGAATTTGTAAAAAAAATAGTCGACCAAAGTCTGGGGAAAAATGAAAAAAACATGTTACTGAATATAATTGAAAAGGGCATTTTATCAAACAGAGCAAACTACTTATGTGAAACTTGTTATGTTAAATGCCAGTGTGATTGCAACCTCGAAAAAAAACATTTACAATATCGAGTATCTGTGATAAAATAGAGCAAGGCCACGCCTAGGATGACATTTTAAATTTATTAATGTCGGGAAAAGAGTTAAATCTAAATTAAAAAGTGTGAAGGATAAGAAAATTTCTGATATAGATTTAGATAAAGACTTATTTGAATAATATAAAAGTGCGTCAAATCTTCTACAAGTTTTCATAGACAATCTATGTGATTGCAAAAATTATCTAAAAATGCTGAATGCGTTTGAACACATAATGTATCTATCCAACAATAGATATGTAGGTATTTTAAATCTTGCGATGAATATTGTTGCGTATTATTTCACTGGCAGCAAGACAGTTGTTAATTGGATGTCACGGTTCTAATACATCTATTCTGTCTTCCTTAATACACATTCCGTTTCCAACTACACCGAGCGACATGCTCCTTTTTTCGATAACAAATAAATTCTGTCCAGAAACTAGGACGTAAAATTAGATTTTAAGGCACTTGTAAGTGTAACAAGAGCCATGTTACACATGGTTAATCCCCCCGCTGGGAAGAAGTTACCAGAAGGTTGTACTTTCGTACATTTTACTTGGTGAAAGGAAATCCTTAAAAAGCCATATAGTAATGGTCATGCTGAGTACAGAAAAAGAATAAGGCAATGAAGAGAAGGTTTGCAAAATTATATTAATGTTCATTATCAGTATAGGTATGATATTTTTCTATTTGACTAAAAGTAGGCAAGGAAGAGTTATTGTTTTTGCACACTGCACTTCCAACCAATGTGCTATGTCAGTGTATTAAGTTTGAAGAAAATCCCTCAAGTACTTTTGTAGTTATGCTCTGGACAAAACTTTTAAAGTAAATCTGATAAAGGGGAATAACTCTAAAAGTAGGCAAGGTAGAGTTATTGTTTTTGCATACTGCACTTCCTACTAATGTGCTACGTCAGTGTATCAAGTTTGAAGTAAATCCTTCAAGAACTTTTGGAGTTATGCTCTGGACAAAACTTTTAAAGTAAATCTGATAAAGGGGAATAACTCTAAAAGTAGACAAGGTAGAGTTATTGTTCTTGCACACTGTACTTCCTACCAATGTGCTATGTCAGTGTATTAAGTTTGAAGTAAATCCCTCAAGTACTTTTGGAGTTATGCTCTGGACAAAACTTTTAAAGTAAATCTGATAAAAGGGGAATAACTCTAAAAGTAGGCAAGGTAGAGTTATTGTTCTTGCACACTGCACTTCCTACCAATGTGCTATGTCAGTGTATTAAGTTTGAAGTAAATCCCTCAAGTACTTTTGGAGTTATGCTCTGGACAAAACTTTTAAAGTAAATCTGATAAAGGGGAATAACCCTAAAAGTAGGCAAGGTAGAGTTATTGTTCTTGCACACTGCACTTCCTACCAATGTGCTCTGTCAGTGTATGAAGTTTGAAGAAAATCCCTCAAGTACTTTTGGAGTTATGCTTCGGACAAGTAAATCTGATAAAGGGGAATAACTCTAAAAGTAGGCAAGGTAGAGTTATTGTTCTTGCATACTGCACTTCCTACTAATGTGCTATGTCAGTGTATTAAGTTTGAAGTAAATCCCTCAAGTACTTTTGGAGTTATGCTCTGGACAAAACTTTTAAAGTAAATCTGATAAAGGGGAATAACTCTAAAAGTAGGCAAGGTAGAGTTATTGTTCTTGCACACTGCACTTCCTACCAATGTGCTATGTCAGTGTATTAAGTTTGAAGAAAATCCCTCAAGTACTTTTGGAGTTATGCTTCGGACAAGTAAATCTGATAAAGGGGAATAACTCTAAAAGTAGGCAAGGTAGAGTTATTGTTCTTGCACACTGCACTTCCTACTAATGTGCTATGTCAGTGTATTAAGTTCGAAGTAAATCCCTCAAGTACTTTTGGAGTTATGCTCTGGACAAAACTTTTAAAGTAAATCTGATAAAGGGGAATAACTCTAAAAGTAGGCAAGGTAGAGTTATTGTTCTTGCACACTGCACTTCCTACCAATGTGCTATGTCAGTGTATTAAGTTTGAAGAAAATCCCTCAAGAACTTTTGGAGTTATGCTCCGGACAAAGTTTTTCAAGTAAATCTGATAAAAGGGGAATAACTCTAAAAGTAGGCAAGGTAGAGTTATTGTTCTTGCACACTGCACTTCCTCCTAATGTGCTCTGTCAGTGTATGAAGTTTGAAGAAAATCGCTCAAGTACTTTTGGAGTTATGCTCTGGACAAAACTTTTAAAGTAAATCTGATAAAGGGGAATAACTCTAAAAGTAGGCAAGGTAGAGTTATTGTTCTTGCACACTGCACTTCCTACCAATGTGCTATGTCAGTGTATTAAGTTTGAAGAAAATCCCTCAAGTACTTTTGGAGTTATACTCTCGGACAATTTTAAAGTAAATCTGATAAACGGGAATAACTCTAAAAGTAGTCAAGGTAGAGTTATTGTTCTTGCACACTGCACTTCCTACTAATGTGCTATGTCAGTGTATTAAGTTTGAAGTAAATCCCTCAAGTACTTTTGGAGTTATGCTCTGGACAAAACTTTTAAAGTAAATCTGATAAAGGGGAATAACTCTAAAAGTAGGCAAGGTAGAGTTATTGTTCTTGCACACTGCACTTCCTACTAATGTGCTATGTCAGTGTATTAAGTTTGAAGAAAATCCCTCAAGTACTTTTGGAGTTATGCTCCGGACAAAGTTTTTCAAGTAAATCTGATAAAAGGGGAATAACTCTAAAAGTAGGCAAGGTAGAGTTAATACACTTCGTGATTCCCAACCCAGACCGACGTAAATCAAAAGAAAATCAACTTTGAAAAGACTTACCATCGACGAATTTAAAATCACTTAGATATACAACGTACCAAGTGTCACTTGTTTACAATCCTGATCAAGTCGAATACTACGCGGCCATGATGACAGTACCCGGAAGGACTTGTATAAACTCCGTACAATTTCGTTTTGCAAACAAATCTTTTAATAAATACCAAGTAACATGAAAAATATACTAAAATATTATATAAAGTAACTAGTATTTACTTTATGAGAAAGAAAAAAGAGACAAATTTGTAATAATTAAAAGACATGTTTTGAAAACGGGTTGTACGGAGTTTATACAATGCTATCCGGGTCAATGCTGTCATCATGGCCGCAGTATTCAAAGAAACAAGGATTGTAAATAATGGATACGTAGTGTGTTGTAAACATCGCTTTCATTAAATTCGTCGATGGTAAGTCTTTTCAAAGTTGATTTTCTTTTGATTTACGTCGGTCTGGGTTGGGAATCACGAAGTGTTATGAAATTGTTACTGAATCGAACGTAATGTAACAGCGGTCACATTGTAGTGTAAACTGAAATTTACAAGTTTGTTGGCTCGCTGCATTTTGCGAGAGCTATTTATGGACCAAATATATGCAAAATGTTACAGAGTATTTATTTCTTCGTTGAACAAGACCAATTTTTGAAAATCGGTCAGAAATTATGAACACACGGCCTTGTTGAATAAGGTCAGTGTATATTTTCGTGATTTCCGGACCCGATAGTGCTATACCTTTACTACTATATGTATATAGTGAAAAAAATTTTTTTGTTTTATTATTTTGTTTTGATATATCAGTATATGGGGTACCAGGGTTGTAGAGGGGCCTCTGGAGGATGGGGGTCAAACCCCGCGCCGGCCACCTGTGCATTTTTTGGTAAAATTCGATAGAGCACTATGTATAACTCTGGAGTTCTAAATTTCTAGACTGGTATCATTTGCATATAATTCAACGTTAAGGGACGCCGAGTTGGCAGTGAAGAGTTTCTTACAGTTTCTTATGGCGGAATTGTTTTTAATATGATAATACATAATGTTAAGATAAAGTCTCAGCACATATTAATTTGATAAAAAGTTATTAATTAAATAATCAAATAAGAACTATTAATTTAGCCTGAAGGGATTGCAATGCCTCCTAAAAGGAAGTGTAGTTGCTGCACTTGTGATGGAATTTGTAAAAAAATAGTCGACCAAAGTCTGGGGAAAAATGAAAAAACATGTTACTGAATATAATTGAAAAGGGCATTTTATCAAACAGAGCAAACTACTTATGTGAAACTTGTTATGTTAAATGCCAGTGTGATTGCAACCTCGAAAAAAAACATTTACAATATCGAGTATCTGTGATAAAATAAGCAAGGCCACGCCTAGGATGACATTTTAAATTTATTAATGTCGGGAAAAGAGTTAAATCTAAATTAAAAAGTGTGAAGGATAAGAAAATTTCTGATATAGATTTAGATAAAGACTTATTTGAATAATATAAAAGTGCGTCAAATCTTCTACAAGTTTTCATAGACAATCTATGTGATTGCAAAAATTATCTAAAAATGCTGAATGCGTTTGAACACATAATGTATCTATCCAACAATAGATATGTAGGTATTTTAAATCTTGCGATGAATATTTTGCGTATTATTTCACTGGCAGCAAGACAGTTGTTAATTGGATGTCACGGTTCTAATACATCTATTCTGTCTTCCTTAATACACATTCCGTTTCCAACTACACCGAGCGACATGCCCTTTTTTCGATAACAAAATAAATTCTGTCCAGAAACTAGGACGTAAAATTAGATTTTAAGGCACTTGTAAGTGTAACAAGAGCCATGTTACACATGGTTAATCCCCCGCTGGGAAGAAGTTACCAGAAGGTTGTACTTTCGTACATTTTACTTGGTGAAAGGAAATCCTTAAAAAGCCATATAGTAATGGTCATGCAGTACAGAAAAAGAATAAGGCAATGAAGAGAAGGTTTGCAAAATTATATTAATGTTCATTATCAGTATAGGTATGATATTTTTCTATTTGACTAAAAGTAGGCAAGGAAGAGTTATTGTTTTTGCACACTGCACTTCCAACCAATGTGCTATGTCAGTGTATTAAGTTTGAAGAAAATCCCTCAAGTACTTTTGTAGTTATGCTCTGGACAAAACTTTTAAAGTAAATCTAATAAAGGGAATAACTCTAAAAGTAGGCAAGGTAGAGTTATTGTTTTTGCATACTGCACTTCCTACTAATGTGCTACGTCAGTGTATCAAGTTTGAAGTAAATCCTTCAAGAACTTTTGGAGTTATGCTCTGGACAAAACTTTTAAAGTAAATCTGATAAAGGGGAATAACTCTAAAAGTAGACAAGGTAGAGTTATTGTTCTTGCACACTGTACTTCCTACCAATGTGCTATGTCAGTGTATTAAGTTTGAAGTAAATCCCTCAAGTACTTTTGGAGTTATGCTCTGGACAAAACTTTTAAAGTAAATCTGATAAAGGGGAATAACTCTAAAAGTAGGCAAGGTAGAGTTATTGTTCTTGCACACTGCACTTCCTACCAATGTGCTATGTCAGTGTATTACGTTTGAAGAAAATCCCTCAAGTACTTTTGGAGTTATACTTCGGACAAGTAAATCTGATAAAAGGGGAATAACTCTAAAAGTAGGCAAGGTAGAGTTATTGTTCTTGCACACTGCACTTCCTACCAATGTGCTATGTCAGTGTATGAAGTTTGAAGAAAATCCCTCAAGTACTTTTGGAGTTATGCTTCGGACAAGTAAATCTGATAAAGGGGAATAACTCTAAAAGTAGGCAAGGTAGAGTTATTGTTCTTGCATACTGCACTTCCTACTAATGTGCTATGTCAGTGTATTAAGTCTGAAGTAAATCCCTCAAGTACTTTTGGAGTTATGCTCTGGACAAAACTTTTAAAGTAAATCTGATAAAGGGGAATAACTCTAAAAGTAGGCAAGGTAGAGTTATTGTTCTTGCACACTGCACTTCCTACCAATGTGCTATGTCAGTGTATTAAGTTTGAAGAAAATCCCTCAAGTACTTTTGGAGTTATGCTTCGGACAAGTAAATCTGATAAAGGGGAATAACTCTAAAAGTAGTCAAGGTAGAGTTATTTTTCTTGCACACTGCACTTCCTACTAATGTGCTATGTCAGTGTATTAAGTTTGAAGTAAATCCCTCAAGTACTTTTGGAGTTATGCTCTGGACAAAATTTTTAAAGTAAATCTGATAAAGGGGAATAACTCTAAAAAGTAGGCAAGGTACAGTTATTGTTCTTGCACACTGCACTTCCTACCAATGTGCTATGTCAGTGTATTAAGTTTGAAGTAAATCCCTCAAGTACTTTTGTAGATATGCTCTGGACAAAACTTTTAAAGTAAATCTGATAAAGGGGAATAACTCTAAAAGTAGGCAAGGTAGAGTTATTGTTCTTGCACACTGCACTTCCTACCAATGTGCTATGTCAGTGTATTAAGTTTGAAGAAAATCCCTCAAGTACTTTTGGAGTTATGCTTCGGACAAGTAAATCTGATAAAGGGGAATTTCTCTAAAAGTAGGCAAGGTAGAGTTATTGTTCTTGCATACTGCACTTCCTACTAATGTGCTATGTCAGTGTATTAAGTTTGAAGTAAATCCCTCAAGTACTTTTGGAGTTATGCTCTGGACAAAACTTTTAAAGTAAATCTGATAAAGGGGGAATAACTCTAAAAGTAGGCAAGGTAGAGTTATTGTTCTTGCACACTGCACTTCCTACCAATGTGCTATGTCAGTGTATTAAGTTTGAAGAAAATCCCTCAAGTACTTTTGGAGTTATACTTCGGACAAGTAAATCTGATAAAGGGGAATAACTCTAAAAGTAGTCAAGGTAGAGTTATTGTTCTTGCACACTGCACTTCCTACTAATGTGCTATGTCAGTGTATTAAGTTTGAAGTAAATCCCTCAAGTACTTTTGGAGTTATGCTCTGGACAAAACTTTTAAAGTAAATCTGATAAAGGGGAATAACTCTAAAAGTAGGCAAGGTAGAGTTATTGTTCTTGCACACTGCACTTCCTACCAATGTGCTATGTCAGTGTATTAAGTTTGAAGAAAATCCCTCAAGTACTTTTGGAGTTATACTTCGGACAAGTAAATCTGACAAAGGGGAATAACTCTAAAAGTAGTCAAGGTAGAGTTATTGTTCTTGCACACTGCACTTCCTACTAATGTGCTATGTCAGTGTATTAAGTTTGAAGTAAATCCCTCAAGTACTTTTGGAGTTATGCTCTGGACAAAACTTTTAAAGTAAATCTGATAAAGGGAATAACTCTAAAAGTAGGCAAGGTACAGTTATTGTTCTTGCACACTGCACTTCCTACCAATGTGCTATGTCAGTGTATTAAGTTTGAAGTAAATCCCTCAAGTACTTTTGTAGTTATGCTCTGGACAAAACTTTTAAAGTAAATCTGATAAAGGGGAATAACTCTAAAAGTAGGCAAGGTAGAGTTATTGTTCTTGCACACTGCACTTCCTACTAATGTGCTATGTCAGTGTATTAAGTTTGAAGAAAATCCCTCAAGTACTTTTGGAGTTATGCTCCGGACAAAGTTTTTCAAGTAAATCTGATAAAAGGGGAATAACTCTAAAAGTAGGCAAGATAGAGTTATTTTTCTTGCACACTGCACTTCCTCCTAATGTGCTCTGTCAGTGTATGAAGTTTGAAGAAAATCGCTCAAGTACTTTTGGAGTTATGCTTCGGACAAAATTGGGACGGACGCACGGACTTACGGACGGACGGACGGACGGACGAAGACCATTTCTAATATCCCCTTCGCCTTCGGCGGGGGGATAAATAACAACACTGGTATGTCTTTGCCCCTCAATAAATACGCAGCTGCAAAAGAATCCTGCTCCGTCTCTCTACATATGGATGACAGACACCGATATTAAAGCAAAGTTAGAATCTGATGATAAGCAAAATTAACATTTCTTCAGAAAACTTCGCTTCAGTTATATTGAAGCTAGTCTGAACGAATAATATAAAGAAAATGGAGGGGGAAATCAACCAACAAAGAGAATTAAACTGGATTATATTGGTTTAGGTGAAAGTGGATAAAAAGTTAAAATAATTAAAGGTGCAGAATGTTATACCCTTACAAACATACAAACCGGTGTAAATGGTAAAACTTGTGTCTTTGTTCTGGACCCTATAATGTTAATCCGTGTTCCTTTACTTCTGTTAAACACGTTCTGCAAAATATTGTAAGTATGTCACTGAAAAATGGCAAAGAATGGTTCATACTAGGATGCGACGGACTACCATACATTTTATGTTCTAAAGTGATAGAACGAGCCTACACATGTCCTACAAATGAATGTCATGTAGTCTTCGATTCCTACGACACCTTTCTGGAACATACATGTAATCACACTGTAGATGAAATTAGCCATTGTAAGACCTTTGAAAGAGTGCTACCGGTACCAGGTCTTGGACACTTTAAAATAAATGCCACAAAGGCTTTTTTTAAATGACTGAGGCCTAAATATTTCGTAGCGTTAGCTAAAATGCTAGGGTCATTAAAGCAACTGACATTTTTTCAGTCAGCTAATGATCACCACAAATCATGGCAAATTATTCAAATTTTCTTCAAAGGAACAGCCAATGCTTTTTTAGGCATGTATATTGAAAATTGTAAAAAGCACAAATCGGAGCCAACTGTAGAAGATATGGCCGAAAATGAGTCACCAATGGCACACATTCTGTTTAAAGTAAGCTTCACATATGTACTTGCTCTAGATATGTTAAGGAAAGGAATCCAGAGGAGCAATCCTGACATCATTTTAGCGTCAATGAAAATCAAAGCGCTGTGAGCGCTGAAGGCCTGGGGATTATAGGTTAACTCCCCGAAAAACAACTTTTGACCTACGTGTTCTGCGTTGAATCTTACCTAAAGCGCGGGTCGAAATGTGCAGAGGACGAAATTCAATATATGACACAGAATGAATGATTCACAAATATATGGGTGACAGGGAAGTTTGTTTTATTATGAAATGTACGTTAAATGAAAAATAATCACATAGTCAACATTATAAAATGTTTAAGCCAGTACAAATAATTCGATCTGCGCTTTGTACAACTTCAAGCGATATGATCTGATGATGTGGATCGAAAATTATTGTGTACCAATGACAAGACCTTGAAACAGAAATAAACAAAGCAATACCAGCAATGAAATATAAATACAGTACTGTACAATGTTATAAAAAGAGAAAACCAAAAATGATTCTGGGTTACCTTGTAGTTGTAATCAGTGAAACCGTTCACTGGGCCTCGACATGCAGCGTCCTCGATAAATGGCGGGTGATTTTGATCACGTTAGTTCCTTCTCGGGAATGTACGTAAATTATATCTTTTTTTTAGAGACATTTATTTTTAGGTAAATATATATGTAATCGTTCGTAAATAACAAAGTTGTCAATGAAATAACATCGGAAATTTGAAAATCAAACTACAAACTCTTATATCGAGCTTCGTACGTTTTCGTAAATTTCCGTAAATATCCGTACTTTTCCGTGATATGCATATGATTATCTTCCGTAATCAGCTAACAGCGCATTAATTTCTAAAACAGAAAAAAATGTGTAATGCAGCCCGTAAGCTATATACCTTCCTGCAGTCGTTTGAAGTTTTATGTATTATTTTTATTTGTAACATGTTCTTATCATATGCGGCATTCAAACAGAAGATTGATCTGGTCTGTCTTGCACTACTTTCGCATAGCGCATGTTTACAGTTGTTATTCGCACATAGCACGGTTAAAATTCTTGCAGGGTTTGAAATGTGGTATACTAACTTAGGCCTTGGGGACTTTCAGTCCCCAGGCCAAAAACTGTCTAATCTTTTTTTCGGTTTAAACATGACGCAATACATGCAAATTATGTTAAGATTCGAAACAACCCTTCATAAAGCGCCTCCACAAGTGAAAGAACTAATTCTTTTCACAATGGCATTGTCAACATCAGGTCATGAAAGTCAAGCAGAATGTGGAGATTTTATTCTCAAAAATGCTAATAAAAAAATTAAATCGTGGATGCCCAAAGGACTTCCTTCCCAGGGTAAATGGCTGCATGTCTGCCGTAACCTCGATGGTATGGAATCGGTAATTATAACATAATACACCGCGCATTCTAAATATTTCTTTAAAAAATCGCGGCCAATATGGGATTCGAACTCATGGCCCTTGATAACGATGGCCTACGTTAAGCATATTTACTGCTGAAGAAAAAGTACTCGAATCCAACAATGGGAACAGGCGGTGATATTTAGTGTTCAAATAGCTTTTTACAGATTTAATATTAAAAACATATATACAATAGATTTATTTGTCGGCTGTTCACTCGAACTTATTGCATCAACAGGAACACGGACACAGGAGTTGGGGCTGCAGCAAGAGTTGGAACTGGAGCAGGAACAATATAAGCAGCAGGAACACGGACACGAGTCTCGGGTGTGTTTCTGGTAGCTATTGCCGGAACTGGTGTTTCTTTACCTGTGTCCACATAATCTCTCAAGGGTCTCTGAAAATATAGACATTTTTTCAGGACGTACATAATAGAACTTCAACCTAGAATCGACGCCTTCAATTCTGTCTGCACAACAAAATAAATATACTGGTGCATTAAAGTTGCATCACGGAAATGTATAAATAGATTGCCTTGTATATTCTGCTGAATGTTTACCTGCCAACGCGTAGAAAAAAATAGTGACTACATATATGCAACAGTCGTAGCACATGCTAACATAAAACATCTTCGTATAGTGCTGCATGTACAATACAACAGGTCATGCTGGAACCGCATACATGTATATCGATTAAATGTTTCGGTAACTGCATAATGTATTTATTTGATACCAAAATTCGTATTCTTACACCATCTGGAAAGCGAGATGTCCACTCTTTTCCATTTATAATAAGGGTCCCCTCCGATCCAGTAAGCTTCCATAATTTGAATGCCTGCAATTTTAAGTACTTGGAAACAGTATCTTTTTAAACATATTATATTTTTTTTACTTTAAAGTCTTTCCCACCATATATAACAGCTATACATGTACGTTTTATGCAGTGGTTTCGGGTTTCATCCACCGACAACATCTATTAAATTGCAATAAAAAAGGATTTTGTCTATATATCATGAACATACCAATAATACTAATACTCCTGCTTAAAATAATGTTCATTTGAAAACAAAAATGAATACACACCTTTGTAGCTCACCTGGCACACAGTGCCAGAGTGAGCTATTTGGGTCGCATACCGTCCGGCGTCCGTCCACCATTTCCTTCAAACGACATCTTTTCTGAAACCACTAGGCCAATGTTGATGAAACTTTGCAGGGATGTTCCTTGCATAAAGCTCTATCAAATTTGTTCAAAGAATTCTATTCCATACAAAACTCTAGTTGCTATGGCAACAAATAGGAAAAACTTAAAAAATCTTCTCTAATTTTTAGCATGTGGCATTGTCCTGTTGACCTCTACCAAGATTGTTCAAATTATGACCCCCAGGTCAAAACTGACCCCGCCTAGGGCTCACTTGGTTTTACATAGGTTTATATTGAAAAACCTTAAAAATCTTCTTCTTTGAAACCCAAGACCTAGAGATAAGATATTTGGCATGTAGCACTGGCTAGTGGACCTCTACTAAGATTGTTCAAATTATGCCCCTGGGGTCAAAATGGACCCCTCCAGGGGGTCACTTGATTTTACATTTATAAGCTTATACAGGAAAAAAATTAAAAATATCTTCTCTGAAACCACAAGGCCTAGAGCTTAGATATTTAGCATGTAGCATTGCCTAGTAAACTTTTTCAAAGTTTGTTCAAATCATACCCCTGGGGTCAATATTTGCCCTGCCACGGAGGTCACTTATTTTACAAAGACGTATCCCGCAACAACCTCTTTACGTCCACAACCTCTATTCGGCCGGCCCCGGAAAGTTTTAGTTTTTCGCAAAAACACGCCCCTTCCGGGCTAGCACGCGCACGTTTTGTTTATTAAACATCATGAAATGTCACCGTAATTTTTCAAGAAAAATGGAGATTAGAAGGGTAAGTACACGTAAAAGAATACACAGACTATAAAATTTTCACCTGTTTTCACTATTCCCAAAATATCACTTCCAAAATACATGTATTCTGCAATTAATCCAATGTTTGGATGTTGACAAGTCTTGCTGTATGACAACGATCTTATTTTACAAGCTCCGCCCACTTTTCCAAATATGGAGGGTATACTTCACACAGAAAGCTACGCATTTATAAGCTATGGTACCTTACGGTGTTTATTGATTTTCTTTGCAATAGAGTATTAATGATTCTATAGCTATCATTTGGAAAGCAATCGATTTATTTCTTTTTAAGAACCATATGCTCACTAGGTGGTCATACAGGCTGAATGTGAAGAGTGTAAGAGATTGGTACACCTGTCGTTTTGTACACAGGTAAAGGTTATTAGTTGTGGAGACACATTTTCTGTGTCTCATCTGTGCTGACCCCACCCACTAACTTTATGACGCTAGAAGTACCTTGTAAATACGTTTTGAATATTTAACTTCCTATTAACAGTTGAATTTGGAGTCAAGATTACTTTTAAACGATTACTAATTATTGTCACGCACTGCTTTGAGAGCAGTATACTTTATACACATTGGCCGAATACGGGTTGTACAACTTCCGGTTAAGGGAAAATTGGTCAGCCATGTTGGAAAGGATATCTAAAACATGTGTTGAGGTGAATTTTGTTTTCATTGCATATCTATAAAGGTAAATGGTTATTTCACATGAATACATTGGTTTCAATTCGCTTATGTGTTTCAAAGTAACGAATCCGCGGCGAAATACCGTTAGCCGGCCGAAAAGAGGTTGTACCGGGATATATAGGAAAACTGATTTGGTATGTTAAATCGTCTTGTGGTCTTCCACCTACTTTGTTCAAATTATATCTCTTGGATCAAAATTGACCACACCCGTTAGGCAAGTGGACTTGTATTCAGGTGAGCGATTTAGGGCCATCATGGCCCCCTTGTTTGATAATCCCGCCTTCCTATTACTAAGTGTATTTGCCCTTTTCTTCGCGTCTGCAATAAATTGCATTTTCATAAGGGCCTCTTCGGTGATTTTGTTATGCTTTTTGAGCGGCCTACTTTTTATGACTAGTGACTTTTTTAGGTTTGTCAATGTGACTAATCTTGGGATATACCTATGGAATAATTCATTATTGTTTTGAGCATGGTCAAAATAAAAGTAACAAACATGTATGCAACGTTTCTCGCAATAAAATAAGACAACAAACTTTCTATTATTCTGCAAGTATTTTGTTTTAAATATTTATTGAACTGATCGATGGGAAAACAAATTTGACGCTGTTCAACTGTTCAGCACTTTTAAGCATAAAAAAACTATTTAGTAGTACCCATGAAGCTGCTGAATGAATCTGATTCTCTATAAATGAAACCAGTCACCTGTGACCTTCAATCGCGGAAGCAAAGGCAAGACACACAGGTTTTGGGGCTGTTTCACGTTTTAAAAAATATATATGCTCAATATAAAGGTGATAATTAAAGGGGCACTCCCTACATCTAGCAGATTATATCATCGAAATATTGATCATGTGTTCAATGAACGCAGAATGATATATAAATACATTTTCAAAGAAGAATTTATAGCGAAAAATGCCTCATTTCACCACAATTAATCAATATAGAGGCTTTCTGTAATGATTCGCATCCACCCATTGATTGTACAACAACTATACATAGATTATTGAATGGTTTACGGTACTGCAGTATATTTTAAACAGCTGATTTTATATATGGGAATGCATAGCTGAAACATTTAGGTTAAGTTTTAAAGGGGCACTCCCTACATCTAGCAGATTATATTCTCGAAACATAGATTATGTGTTCAATGAACGTAAAATGATAAATATATACAATTTCAAAGAAGAACCTATGTCGAAAATGCCTCAGTTTACCACAATTAATCAATATAGAGGCTTTATGTAATCAATCGTATCCACCCATTAATTGTACAACAACTTTACATAGATTATTGAATGGTTTACGGTACTGCAGTTTATTTTAAACCCGCTGATTTTATCGATAATGACTGGGAATGCATACCTGAAACTTTTAGGTTATGTTATAATACTTCTAAAGATTATATTATTTATGTTTTGGTTATCACTTCCAAAGATTCTATAAACTTATGTTTAGGAGGTTATAAACCGGTTTAAGCTCCCCAGTGGTGTTTTTGCCACTGACCGTTCCAAGGCGGTGCCCCACTGTGTTCCTTTAATTGTTCGTTTTGTCCTCGTGTGTTTGCTTTGTATGCTAGTGTGTGTTGGTAGTGTATATGTGTGTGTGTACATGACTGTGTGTGTGTGTCGTGTGTGTGTGCGCGCGCGTGTGTGTGTGTGTGTGTGTGTTGGTGGTGTGCACTTCTGGGTGCTGTGGGGTTCGTTTTGGGGAGGCTGCGTTTTTGGTACGTGGCATTCCCTGTTTGATATTATTTTTGTTTTTATTTAGTTTCTTTTAAGCTCTGCATTCCAGTCATTATGTATTTAATATATTTAAGCTGCTCGCTCTCAGATTTTAGTAAAAAATAAAGTTCTTCAAACTGTATGTAAATAACGTAATTTAGAACATATAGTCATAATAGACATTTTTGCCTTAAGTGAACTCTGGTTGTGAATAGTGGATGTGTAAGTTTTTATCCGGGGTTTTCTCAAAACTGATATGCATATAAACTTTACGTGTAAAGTATATGGAGGTCTTGCAATTCAAGGCCAACTGTTTTATTACTGGGATACAGATACAAAGAAATGTCGAAAAACAAAACAGCGAAGTTTATTTATTCATTATCTTTACAATTAAGTGACACTTCATTAGTCTGAATCGTCACTTACACCTAAGTGGCGGAGGAGCTTTCAAATTGGTACTTTTTTGTAATCAACTTGTTGTACTCCAGTTGATTCTCCCCGATGATCTCAGATAAAGGCCGCTTCTTCGCCCTCACCACCGGTACTGGGTTCGTCACATCTGGCGCATTTGATGTACCTGAAACTGGAGATGCAGATCTAGATGCAGAATTAGATGTTTCTGGACGTGTAACACGACGAACGCGATGCGACACCGATTCGTTCTCTGAATCTGAAATCTTATCCATTGCTGCCTCCCGACAATCTGTTGATGACAGACTTGTTGGTGTTGTTACCAAGCGTTTCTCCATGCGTTGTATGTTTTGGACTTCATGTCTGAAATTCAAAGACAATACAGTGATTAATGAAATTGCACTAACCGTTTTACTGTTTGCAAGTTTTGAGTTTTGGGGCGGTGCCCCACTGTGTTCCTTTAATTGTTCGTTTTGTCCTCGTGTGTTTGCTTTGTATGCTAGTGTGTGTGTGTGTGTGTGTGTCTGTGTGTCTGTACTTCTGGGTGCTGTGGGGCTCGTTTTGGGGAGGCTGCGTTTTTGGTACGTGGCATTCCCTGTTTGATATTATTTTTGTTTTTTTGAAATAGAAACATATAATTCTCGATTTTAAGAGATAAATCCTTTTATAAAAACATTCGAATTTTAGTTTGTATATTATTTAAGTATATTATGAGTGAAATTTATTTACCGAAAAGCAAATATATTTCATTACATTTCAATATACCATACCTAATTTCTGCATCCTGTATTGTGTCAAGTTTGGTGACCATCAGCACACTGTATGGGCAAAACGCACTGGCTCCAATTTAACGATAATGCTCCAACTAACGTAACGAACCGGCTCCAATAAAAAATGGCTGATTTAGTAAACAAAACCCAAGTCAGTATAACAGATTCGTGTATTTTATATGGTAAATCGCAACTTCTGAAGAAACGAATACTCTTACGGAATGCTCACTCTTTTCTTGCATGGCCGTAGCTAGTCGGCTGTTTCAGACATCGATGCGTGTGAAAGTAATGCAAGTTGAATGCAGAGGATTCAACGGTAAAAAGTGCAAAACACACCCAAAATGCATGGATTTTGCTCAAAATTATCGAAGTTAAGGTGTTTAGCATAAAAGATTTGCATTGGCATGTAACTTTGGGTCAAATGTCGTAAGCATGTACCAACACTTTACCGATATGCTATTTTTATAGGCAAAACTTACCCATTTAAAAATACAACGATTCAGGCTCCAATTGACGATACAACGAAAATGTTCCAATTCGTGTTTCACGGATCATTTTCAAAGACGTTTATGAACAATTACAAAAGGATTCATGAACATAGTGTTTAAAGCTGCTCGCTCTCGCAAAACCATTGACATTCTTATTCATCAGTATAAAACTAAAGGCTAGAATTAAAGAATAAGCAAAAACGCAGAAATCGATTAAAAAGGTCGGTTACACGGCACCGCTACACTATATGTTATATTGAAATTTCAAAAGTGTTTGCAACGCTTTTGAATTTGGTAGCGTATTTTTCAAAATTTAGAGATGTACGTAACATGAGTTTATACTGGAGCCTTTTTATATCACCATATGTTCTAAAATACGTTATTTACATACAGTTTGAAGAAATTATTCTTCTACGAAAATCCGAGAGCGAACAGCTTTAAGGTTTTATTTGACCTAATCAATAATCACAGCTTAGACTAAATTCGAAATTGTCATCTAATGAAAATTTGGAAAGCGACGGTTGAAGAAGTATATAATTTTGCATTCGCTATTTATGCTTTATCATCTTTCTGTGAACTTGTACACGACCTCAATATAATCTATCTGAGCTTTTTTGCCTAAGTGTGCTTATTGTGATAACTTTTCTGGAATTCTCACCCAGCCAGTTCGTGTTGAGTTTATTCTGGTCAAATACAAAATAGCAAAGGTACTGGCACTTGATATCTACTGAAATAGTACTGTAGACTTTAAGCCATTATTAAAACACGCATAAAACCATTCAAAAGTAGAATATTTGCCCAGTTAGTCGAGGTAGAAGTGGAAGAAAACAATTACGGTGATTTATTTATATGCCTAAATTCTGTAGCTCTACAGCGACATAGTCGAGGAAGACAATACGTAAATGTTTTTCAGTTTATCACTAACAAACCGAGCAGAGCGGTATACGGTATCCATGAATCCTGTTATTTTAGGAAGTATTTTGAATACTTAAATGTTAGTTTATACTTATTTATTTTGGCTCGATTGTATAGAAAGCGTGAAGCTTGGAGTCACACTCGAGTCTACTAAATGGAAAAAAGTACTGGTGTCATATGAGGAGGTACGGTCGTGACCCCAGTGGGGCTCGAACTCGCAACCCCTGGATTAGCGATGTTCTCCTTTAAATTATTTTTTTAAAGAGAGTGGGTACAAGGTGACATAAAACTCAACATTTTGTTCGATAAGAGATTGTCTTATGTTTGTAATTGTTAAAAAACGTCTGTGAAAATGATCCGTGAAACACGAATTGGAACATTTTCGTTGTATCGTCAATTGGAGCCTGAATCGTTGTATTTTTAAATGGGTAAGTTTTGCCTATAAAAATAGCAGATCGGTAAAGTGTTGGTACATGCTTACGACATTTGACCCAAAGTTACATGCCAGTGCAAATCTTTTATGCTAAACACCTTAACTTCGATAATTTTAAGCAAAATCAATGCATTTTGGGTGTGTTTTGCACTTTTTACTGTTGAATCTTCTGCATTCAATTTGCATTACTTTCACACGCATCGATGTCTGAAACAGCCGACTAGCTACGGTCATGCAGGAAAGGAGTGAGCATTCCGTAAGAGTATTCGTTTCTTCAGAAGTTGCGATTTACCATATAAAATACACGAATCTGTTATACTGACTTGGGTTTTGTTTACTAAATCAGCCATTTTTTATTGGAGCCGGTTCGTTACGCTAGTTGGAGCATTATCGTTAAATTGGAGCCAGTGCGTTTTGCCGATACAGTGTGATCAGCTTGCCTAACTTATTAGACATCCTGTTCGTCAGTTGCTTGAATGAGGAAGTCCTGATGAACTCTATACACTTACAAAAACTGAGGCAAGGATTCACCTGAGGTCTTTTACGTGACAAAATATAGTTCATACAACTCCGACCTACATGTATGCAGGATACAGAGGCAAGCATTGACATGCTCAAAATATGATATTAACCACATAATAAATTGAAAAAATGCTGAATGACTATGATAGTTGGTTAATTTATATTTAATAGCGGAATCAATAAATCATTTGTATTTTTTTTAAATCTTTTTTAACGTTTTATTGCAGTTTACGATAGAGCGGCAGAAATATTTATAAACATTTCATAATTTAGGTGATGACAAAAGCACACAGACAGATCTTCAGGCTGAACCGTCAACAAGTAATGACAGTCAATTTCCGTCGCCTAAACCGGCAAGAAAGGCAGACGTGGATGTTATTTTAGAAACACCAAAACCAAAAAGGAAGCGGAGCGAGGGACAGACCGACAGTAGTTGCACCACTAGTTATCTCTGCCAAATTTGTGGAGAAAAGTATCAAGACAAGAAGAAGAGGGTTGTTTGGGTTGGTTGCTCGCACTCGGGTTGTAACTATTGGGCTGAGGCGAAATGCCTTGGGTTATTCTGTAGAACCGAGTCACAGCTTAATATTTTTCTGCCCTGCCCACACAGGGCTACACTAAATAATTTATTTGTAACTACAGTTATTTACATGTCGAAATAATCCACAGACTATGTACTTTATATTTATAACAATAGTAAAAACATTATAACCTGAAGTATAATTACATATCTCAATGGAATAGTTTGTTTCTTTTCTATTTCAAGAATGTTTTACCTTGTCTACTTTGTTGAAACTTCTACAAACGGTCTGCCATCTGTTTTCTGTAGCTATCCAAGGGGGCATCATCATTTTGAGGCGTCGATTTACTGATTCTAATATGAAGTCAGCACTTTCTCCTTTACTCGGATCGCTGCTTACATTGAATGATTCGTTTGAAATTTTTGACTGGTTTTGGTGCGAGACAGCGTGTCCGAAAATCTAGATAATCAATTTCCTGATAGTTGATCTTGTTCAATCCATAGAATAAAGCTGAAAATTTTGATCGCGCTACTAGCATTACCTCACTATTATTTCGACGCACTGCTGCTCGAAACAGATGAAGAGCAAACATGTAAATGAATACTACTTCAAGCTGAAACTGGTAGTTGGTACCTTTAATTTTACTTAACCATATGTAATACCTTTGTACTGATGGAATGGAATTTTCTTCTTGACAGTGCTGTACAAATGGTACCAGTAATTCTTTGCCAGTTCCAAATAGAAATATAGATAATATTTGCCATATCTGTGCCCATGTAGATACATAACCAAGCATTTTTGCAATGTCACTTAAACATACATCCCATAGCAACTTAAACATGCTTTTTGTCATGTTTAGCTCGTAGTGACCGGGCTGGAGTAAAATACCCTTTAAGTCACCATTGTCATCTATTATACGCTGGGATAAAATGAAAGGAAGGCCGTCACAACCTACAACGGTCCACTTCCTTGACCCTTCCACATCAAGTGTCTGCAATAATTGCCTAAGAACAGTTTGTACAGCCTGTAATGAACATGGTTTTTTTTTAAGCAAGCCTACCAACTGTTATTTCTGGTGGCGTTTCTCAGGAAATTCGTGCAAATTTATAAACCTAATTTTTCTTTCGGGCAAAACAGGGGTGTGAACTTATTTTAGAATGGTGAAGTTTTTTTATTTATTTCAGGTTGTTATGAATGAAACTACAATTCTACTGTTGAGTTCTTTACCAGCACTGGTACAACCACCTACAGATACAACTGAGGATAAAGTCCCTTCAATGATACTGCAGTTGATACAGTTACCACCTGATCCTAGGATTGATTTAAGATTTAGCTTATTGTCTGCGGATGAAAATAATTACGAAGGACGGGATGTGTTTATCCTGGTTGCAGCGCATCGTTACCAGATCTATGAAATTACCGGCGAGACACCAGAAACATTACTGCAATTGGTTGATGTTTTCAATTTGAATCCATTACGAGAACATATTCTTTCCTCCCGAAAACGAGTGCTTCTATTCTTTTTTTGGATAAGATCTTCTCCTACCTATCATACGTTGTCTTCCTTGTTTAATGTAAGTGTAACTACTATAAGGGAAGAAATTACATGTCTGCTCCCAGTGTTCGAAGAAAACCTGAAGTTATTTATACGTTGGCCCTCCATACAAGAGTGGACTGGTATGGTCTGCAACTGGGCAAACATTCCAAATGCAGTAGGCGCCATACATGGTACATCACACCAAATATACAGGCCATCGTCGAAGCCCCAGGAACGATATTACTCAGGTCATTGACAGTGATTAGCCTAGTTACTATAATCAATAAGAAGGTAAACAACACCGTTTACACATCGACCCACTTTCAGCCTTAATTACTTCATCTAGAATAATGCATATTTATTAAAACCTATTGCATATATAGCATAAGTGTTTATCATTTCTGTAAAAGTTTACTTCAAGGCCCAAAAGCAAACCGTTTTGAAATAGCGACTGATAATTTCCGATTTTTTTTACATTTTTCGTCAACCCGAATAAATCTCACACATTTCTAACACTGAATTCTTAATTGATTTGATAAATATTTCCACAAGCTTTCCAGTTTTAATACGATCCGTTAATACAGTATTCATTTTATTTCGTTGATATATTTTGTAAACATATACATGCAGCCATACTGATAATGGGAAAAACTAGTTTCCAAACCGTATCGATCGGCCAGGTCTTACCAAGGTTACCCTCTATGGAATACTGAGCTCAAGTAGCAGTGTTGTGCGTTCTTGTGTATGTCCACAGTGACGGTTGTGCATTGGAAAATAGACGTACCCGAAATGTGTGAGATTTATTCGAGTTGGCGAAAAATGGCAAAATTTCGGAAACTATCAGTCGCTGTTACAAAACGGTTTGCATTTGGACCTTGAAGTAAACGTTTACGGAAAATATAATTACGTAGGCCATATATGCAATAGGTTTCGATAAATATGCACTATTCTGTATGAAGTAATAGAAGCTGAAACTGGGTCTATGCGCGAACTGTGTTGTTTACCTTCTTATTGATATATAGTCATTAGGCTATTTTTATCTAACATTCACTGTTTGGGTCCCTAGTACGCTACACTCACCTGTGGCTGATAACACTACCCCTGAGATGTATATGGTTGTAATTTAGCATATAAAACATTTTCATTTTGAGAAGACCCCTGAAAATTAATTTTCAGTAGTCCGATATCCACTGTTCGTAACCAGAATTCACGTAAGGCAAAAAGGTCTATTAAAAGGCTCCAGTATAAATTCCTGTCACGTTTATCTCTCAATTTCATAAAATACGCAACCAAGTGCAAACGCTTTTGAAATTTCAATATAAACATACAGTGTAGCGGTGCCGTGTAACCGACATTTTCAATCGATTTTTGCAAATTACCTTGTTGCTTACATTTTGATTCTAGCCTTAAGTTTTATATTTATGTATAATTATGTCAATTCAAAAAAAAAAATTCAACTAACCGACAGCGAGCAGCTCAAATGCATTTTCATCAACACAAAGTGAAACACCTTAAGTCTTTTCCATGACTTTCCGTGTTGCAAAATCTTGCGTATGTGTACTTTACAAAAACTGCACGAGGAAAATGGAGTTATCCACCCATGAATATATTGATTATGTATAGGATAGATCACGAGTAGCCGTTGTCTATGTAATTTGGAGTCCGAGCGCAGCGAGACGACAAATTACATAGACAACGGCTACGAGTGATCTATCTGACTTAGACCACAGATAGTACATTGTTTGTTTTTCAGTCTTCTACAATATAACACCAACTACCTCATTTATTCCGTTGTGGCTAACAAGCAACTAAAGCGTTTTTCTGTTTGCCTCAAATAGCACGGTGAAATCGTGCAGCTCGGATTTGGAAGTAAAAGGCGCGCAAAGCTGCGAACACCTGTACCAGTATTTACAATAGCCAAGATTTATTCGTGCAATATATATATATATATATATATATATATATATATATCTAAAGTTATTTCAAACTTGATATGACAGAGCGATGAGTTGTTCTTGTAAATGGTCAAGGTAGGTGGCGATTTATAACAATATAAAATATTTCAAGTTTTAGAGCTGAAAATACAGAAAAATATAGCTGTATCTATCTAAGGAGTTACATGTAGTTGGCTGCCCGTCTAGATGGCTTACGTTATAATGGGTTTTAACGTTTTCAGCAAAATCACGACTGTAAAGAGGTGGCCATCTTATCACTTCCCTTGCGTGGTATTAGTTCAGAATCTTTAGGATCAAGTCTCCGCAAGCCGCTGGCTGCTTTCCTATATAAATTATGCAGAGGCTGAAAATCACCATGATTAAACATCGTGGAATTCATGCCTGGACTTTGGATCGAACCAGCAATCCACGAATTGACATTCCAGTGGCTAAGTCACTGCTTCTCGGAAGTATGAATTGGTATATATTTTCGAAGATATATCATATTTGCTTCCGGCCAAACCCCTTCAGTAGATTGTAGGCCCTGACCTATAAATCGCAACTGCCAAAAGCCTATACCATTTTTATAAAGTTCTACTTTTTCTACTTTAAGCCGTCTTTCATGTGCAAAACTGCACCTGAGTAATGTAATCGAATTATGTTCTTCAACTTGGGTTATATCAATTAAAGCAACACGATGTCGCATACAATGTATCACACAACACAAAATGCTGTCCAAGGGGATAATTGCTTGTTTCGAGTGAACGATCAAAATACATTTCACTGAGCTGAGTGAGCACCAAAAGTGCTTTTTTCGAGTTTGTGCGTACTCCGTATAGAAAAAATAACCTCTTTTCATTTGTTTTAAACCGAAATTAGACAACAGCTGCCCGTAGCCGACCAATTAAAGGCTAAGATTGCCGTATACAACAGTCCACTGTTGTCTATTTCAAATCGTTTTCCTCGTGCAAAGTGTGCATGATCTTTCTAGTGTAGCAAGGACAATTGAATTATGTCCTAAAATTGGGGATAATTTGAGGCCAGACAAATGTTTGTTTTCGGTTTAAAACAAATGAAAAGAGGTTATCTTAACTCGTAAAAAGCATTTTTGGTGCTCACTCAGCTCAGTGAAATGTATTTGGATCGTTCACCCGAAACAAGCAGTTATCCTCTTGGACAGCATTTTGTGTTGTATGATATGCGACATCGTGTTGCTTTAATTAATATAACCCCAGTCGAAGAACATAAGTCGAATATATTAGTCGAATATATTACTCAGGTGCAGTTTTGCACATGAAAGACGGTTTAAACTAGAAAAAAGTAGAACTTTATTACCAGATGCCCATGTGCAACATGTCGAGCCCGCCATATGTCAAAAGGGCTAACTCCTTACCAAGTAGAGATGGGTCAAACTACACCTAAATATTGCATGTAACATGCATGTTGTACCACAGAAAAGTTGTCTCGATTTTTCTATACGGCCAGTAAAAAAAAAGTTACAATATAAGCTATTTATAGTAACAACAAATGGAAGTAATTCTAAACACAAGGGTAACCCATGGTGGTGAACATTTGTACAAAGTAACATCAAAATCCCTCCATGCATGCAGAAGAAATGCTCAAGACAAAGATATTCTTGACTTTGAACTTTAACCTCTAAGTTTGACCTTGACCGTAGACCTAGGGACCGGTTCTTGCGCATGACACTCCGTCTCATGATGGTGAACATTTGTGCCAAGTTAAATTAAAATCCCTCCATGCATGAAAAAGATATGCTCCGGACAAAGTCATTCTTGAATTTGACCTTTAACCTCCAAGTGTGACCTTGACCTTAGACCTAGGGACCTGGTTCTTGCGCATGACACTCTGTCTCATGATGGTGAACATTTGTGCCAAGAAACATCAAACATCCCTCCATGCATGAAAAAGATATGGTCCGGACAAAATCGGACGGACGCACACACGCACGGACGCACGCACGCACGCACATACGCCGAACCGCCAAAAGTGACAACTATATCGAGCTCACCCCAAGCGGGCTCGATAAAAATGGTATAGGCTTTTGGCAGTTGCGATTTATAGGTCAGGGCCTACAATCTACTGAAGGGGTTTGGCCGGAAGCAAATGTGATATATCCTAGAAAATATATACCAATTCATACTTCCGAGAAGCGGTGACTTAGCCACTTGAAAGTCAATTCGTGGATTGCTGATTCGATCCAAAGTCCAGGCATGAATTCATCGATGTTAAACCCTGGTGATTTCCAGCCTCTGCTTAATTTATATAGGAAAGCAGCCAGCGGCATCCGGAGACTTGATCCTAAAGATTCTGAACTAATACCACGCAAGAGAGGTGATTAGATGACCACCTCTTTACAGTCGTGATTTTGCTGAAAACGTTAAAACCCATTATCATAACGTAAGCCATCTAGACGGGCAGCCAACTACATGTAACTCCTTAGATAGATACAGCTACATTTTGCTATATTTCCAGCTATAAAACTTAAAATATTCTATAATGTTATAAATCGCCACCTACCTTGACCATTTACAAGAACAACTCATCGCTCTATCATAATATAATTATATATATATATTTGCACGAATAAATCTTGGCTATTGTCAATACTGGTACAGGTGTTCGCAGCTTTGCGCGCCTTTTACTTCAAAATCCGAGCTGCACGATTTCACCGTGCTATTTGAGGCAAACAGAAAAACGCTTTAGTTGCTTGTTAGCCACAACGGAATAAATGAGGTAGTTGGTGTTATATTGTAGAAGACTGAAAAACAAACAATCTACTATCTGTGGTCTAAGTCAGACAGTCGACTCCAAATTACATAGACAACGGCTACTCGTGATCTCTCCTATACACAAATATTTGTCTGGCCTCAAATGTATACAAATGTACCCCCAATTTTAGGGCATAATTCAATTGTCCTTGCTACACTAGAAAGGCCATGCACACTTTGCACGAGGAAAACGATTTCAAATAGACAACAGTGGACTGTTGTATATGGGATTTATCAAACAGCAATCTTAACCTATGATTGGCCGGCTACGGGCAGCTGTTGTCTAACAGATGTCTTGTTCTGCTAATAGAGGGGTGATATATTTAGGAAATAGATTTCACCTTTGAGTGATATACCGGTAAGTATATCACTGTGTGGAGTGTAGATGCGTAGTAATCTCGTCACGAGGGTCGAATGCCTGAGTGATTAATTACGAAGCATCTAAACTACTATTTGCTGCGCTTGCATGAAGTTGCAACCTTGAGCTTGTAGTAGTCTGTGCATTCCCTGCTGTTCGTGAAATTTTGGCTGTTCTTTTTTACTCCTCAAATGAACGCTATTCGTCTTAGTTTTGTTGTTGCTGATATTGCTGGCTATACCGGAAGTGTAGAAAAATTTACTAAGATTCGTTTTACATCACGTGAATTCATTCACAACAGTACCAATCCGATCGTTCAAGCGCATGCACACTCGTTGATGTGTTGTGAAAATTACGAGGGAGGGAATTTCAGCAATCAAAAATAGTTCGGGCGCCTAACGTGATATACTTGGTAGGTATGTAATACACGTGTCCTGTATTTTTTGTCCTTGATGTGTTCGCTACGGTCTTCTACAAAAGTGTGGTTCTTCCTTCGTTGGTCTTAGCGGACACAGAGGGACATCTGCTCCGTTGTAGCAGCATCCGTCGCTTCGTCAGCAATAAGCGGCGTTACAACGGTTAACTATTTGGCTTGATATCATATTTCCTATGAATCCAATCAGTTCATTCTGTATGTTAGGAAAAGTGTACATTGTACGGGGGTCCCCTCCCTACAGATGCGTATTTAACACAGTGTTGTGTTTAGCCTGAAACTTCAATAGAGCCTGAAATTCCCCATATCGTCTTCATGCCCCCGTAAAGCAATGTTCTGTTTACCATATGAGTGACAAAACACTATTTAGTCATTGATCCCGGCGAGGATAATGCGGTTTTCTTCGACAGGAATGATGTATTGTTTGGCAATGGCGGTTTCGTTGAGGAAATTTTGGTATAAGAGTTTTGCTTTTGATTATCTTCTTGATGTTGCTCAAGCTGAAAGGGAACTTTGACAGGGTTGACCTTTGTCTTCTAGCAAACCAGAACATGGTGCACCGTAGGGGACCGGGGCAAAGGGCCTGGTAAGTCGGAACAAGGGCAATACTTCCACTTGACAATTGCACGGAGACGTTACGAGTGCATCAGTGTCGACTTCCTTAAAAGTACAAGGGTAATAACAACAAAGATTCATAGAAGAAAGCCATTTTCCTGTGGTAAGTAAAACTTCATTGACATGTTTTGGCATTACATGTATAAAGATGACGTTGATCAAAATGAATTTTGAAAGAGTATTTCATTCCCTTATTTGAAACGCTGGAATTTGGTTTGTTGTCATTTGTATGTTTTAGTAGACAGAGGTCATAGGTAGCATGTGGTTTCGGCAAAATTCGAACAGCGTACATGAGGCATGTGGCTTGTGGGAACACTTTTACAACTTATCCCATCCAGGTTAATTATTGATATGTTTGATTTTATATTTTTGAATTCGGTGATTTTTTTACGTTCGTTTTTTAAACTGAAAGCTGGTCCATAAAGTTACTTTGTCTATTTTTTTTGAAAGGTTGAGGCTTTAATGTGACACCAATAACTGTTCTATGGCCAACATTGTTCGTGCAGAATTGTTTCGCTATAAATGATACCGATTACTATTTGTAATTTATTTTCAACAAGATGAGGCATTATGATAGAAAGACATCTAAGGGAATGGCGCCGAAAACTGACAGCGTTGCAAGAAATCTTGGTCCACAGAAAAAGTTTAAATTTAGTTTCTGAACGTTTAAATATACATGTAGCTAAAACAACACTACATAGATATATGAAGAAAGTAGGATATGGAGATGTTGAAAATCTACAAACAGGATACTCTAAGCATTTGCAAATATTTCTAAATGAACAAGAAAACTCGAATGAAAACTATATCAAGTTAGCTGCAAACATGTAACTTTGGATTGATTCTGCAGGATATAAAAACATTAGCGTATGAATGTGCTGTTTCATATGACATTAAGGTACCAGACTCATGGCATTGAAATGAAATGGTTTTCAGGATTTATACAGCGTCACAAGAGTATCAGAAGCAACCAGCTTATCAAGGAGTACAAGTTTGAGCGAATTTTACAAGAAACTTGCAGAGGTCATCGAAAGGTAAAAGGTCGAGGGTCATCATATATATAAAGTGGATGAAACCGGCATAACGACAGTGCAAAAGCCACGTAGTATCAGTGCTGCAAAGTGTGTTAAACAAGTGGGTGATATGACGTCCGGTGAGAGGGGAACTCTTGTGACATGTTTGGCTGTGTAAGCGCAACTAGACATATAGTTCCACCAAAACTTATCTTCCCTAAAAAATGTTGCAAGGATCCTTTCGTACGGGATGGGCTGACTGGTTGTATTGGGGCTGCAAATTCATCTGGGTGGGTGATTGGTGAACACTTCCTGTAGTTTCTGAAGCATTTCGTTCAGCACACAAGACCATTTGCAATCAATCCTGTCATTTTACTACGTGACAATCATCACTGCCATGTTCACGTTCCTGCGTTGAATTATGCTAAGGAGACAGGTATAATAATGCTATTGTTCCCCCATTCTGTGGTCATAAACTTCAGCCTTCGGACAGGTCTCTCAAACTGAACAAAATAAGCGGATAAAAAACAATCAAGGAAAACCTATTGACATTTACGACCTTCCAGGAGTCCCTGCGCACGGCATTACATAAGTCTGCTATACCTTTGAACATAAGTTTAGGGTTCAAGGTATCTGGTATATTCCCTTACAATCCAGATATTTTCACAGACTTTGACCATCATATGTCACAGATCGCCTTGAAACTAAACAAGTTGAAAATGAAAAGCAGGAGGCTATTAGCAATTCGTCAACATCACTTGCACAATATTCTGGGAATCAAAGATAGAATGATGCAGAAGTGAACGACACAAATAGTCAAAATACCGGTCACACAAATACAGTTGATTTTAGGCGTAATGAATGGGACATTTTTAATGAATTACTAAAGAACATACATTGAGATGTATGCCGTACAGGCACGTTTGAATCAGGAAAACGGCGAACACATTTCAACTCAAGAAATCATTTCCAAACTTTCAGATGAAGTTAAGATTTATTCTCAGTTTAACAACAAGTTTGTCGTTAAGGATAGGATAGTGAATCCGAGTTGAATATGTAACACTGAAGGAATATAGAAGTAACACTGGGTATCTAGATCTTTCTGCATTAAATATTGCACCCGAACCCGAAACCACTGCTGTTCAGGTCGATTGAAACAGAGTCATAAACACTGATTTGGGACCAGGTAGATGTAGTGTGCTTCCTGTCAAACAGATAACATTAGCATACCACGGGGAACATTATATGGCTGTATTTTATAACAGGAGCACTCGGCGTACAACTGATATTGGCCAGTGCAGAAAATGATCTACCTAAGGAGCAGAATACGCCCAGTGATCAAGTTTCCAGAGAAATCGAAGAAAGCATAGATCTTCAAAACCATGAAACAGATTTACTTTATATGAGACATAGCAATAGAAGATATTTAGAGGAAAACATTAACTCTACCTTATCTCCTTTTGAATGAGCTCCCTTTATCACGTGAAATTATGCTTGTAGGGAACATAGCAAGATTCATAACTTTATATTGACCTATGATTTAATTACACCCTTATTTTTTTATTTTGCTTGTCTAAAATTACAATTTTCATGCAGGACAGAACTTGTATGCTGTTCAACCTAAAACGTAGGCTTTATTGTGATCCATTAGTGAAATCGATTTTCTTGTTCACTATGTTGGTAAAGTATAGGGTACCAAAGGATTTTCTTATGATAAATGAATAATGTTGGAGTTTCTACTTTTTAAAAAAATTCCACCATGAACGCGAAAATTGCGGTGACATAAATATACCTCCGTACTTGAATCTTACCCTCCCTTATCTATGGACGAATTAGGTTTGTGCTACATAAACTTAGATTTGTGTTACATAAACGGAAAATGAGTCGCATGATTGTTGTCGGTATGAAATTTATCTCTGTTCTAAAACCTTCATTTTTTTGATGATGTGTAATATGTAAGAATCATAAATCATTCTTAGTTTTTAGCTAGGGTGAGCTTTTCTAATGGATGATTGTCCGTCATCCGTCAACATTTTGATTAAATTGACATCTCCTCTGAAGCCACCGGGCCAATGTTGATGAAACTATGTATGGATGTTCCTTGCATGAAGCTCTACCAAAATTATTCAAAGAATTCCATTCCATGCAGCAATCTAGTTGCTATGGCTAAAAAAGTAAAAACTTAAAAAATATTCTTCTCTGAAACCACAAGGCCTAGAGCTTAGATATTGGGCATGAAGCATTGTCTAGTGGACCTCTACGAAGACTGTTCAAATTACGACCCCAGGGTCAAAACTGACCCGCCCAAGCTCCTAGGAAACAATATCACAAGTTATGTTATAACTTTTGCAGTGTGAATAGTTTTCCCACGTTTCCTTGTTTAGCGTCAGTTCGCTTGTCACTATAAATCGTAGGGTTATTTTCAAAATAGAATATACATTAATCATGCTCGGCCGCAGTTTGTGATGAAGTTTATTTTTTTTTTCTTAAAGCTGCTTGCTAAGTTTCCGATGAAAAATAATAAATTTTCAAAATGATAAACTAATACATAAAATGTAAATGTAATGGCTAGAATCAAAAATATAAGTAAAAGTCTAGGTAGCAATTTGCAAATACCATTGTAAATGTTGGTATGTATGGTTCAACGGCACTGCTACGCTATGTGTTATATTTGGCTTTTCAAAAGCAGCGTATAATTTCAACTTTTCATGCACTTTTGTTACAGACATTTAGAAAGGTATAGCAGACAACATATAACTATTTATGAAACGTGTATGAACTTGATGAAATTGATTAAAATTATAGCTTAAAACTTGACATAAGTGACATATTGTGAGGCCTTTTTTTCAACCAGGTCTGTATGATTAAATAGGTATACTCGCTGAGAACCGGGCAGCACAGATACACACTTGGGTGTGAATCGACAGCGGTACGTATTCTCATTCTACGTCATCTTTACTGGTCAACATTCATTTCTTTTGCATTACTTAAGAGTTTTTTTCGCACAAGACTGGGCTTTCACTTGAGTTGACCCCTTATTATTTTGGAAGGTGATAATTAATCAATAATCACCTTCCTATAGGATTGTAAAAACGTTGGATTGGACCTCAACACAGCTCAAAAGTTACATCAATCATTCATGCGCAGTTTTATATAGTTCGCTGAGATTCCCAGTCACTACTCAAAAAATTCCGCCGAGATTTCGAAGCTTTATTTGTCTAATCTTTACATCGTAATTTCCGTATTTGCAAACTGAAAGCGAAAGAAAAAATAATTCATTCTCGCCTGGTGTCCGTCGTTTGTCTCTCGTCTGCCTATCGTCTGTTCACACTTACCTTGTGTATGCAATAGAGGCTGCATTTTTCACTGGATCTTCATGAAACTTTATCAGAATGACAGCCTTGATAAAATCTAGATCGGGTTCGAATATTGGTCATCTGGAGTCAAAAACAAGGTCATCCGGTCAAACCATAGAAAACATTTGAAGAGAAAACATCTTCATGAAATTTGGTCAGAATGATTATCTTGATGAAATCTAGATCGTGTTTGAATATTGGTCACCTGGGGTCAAAAACTAGGTAACGGGGTCATATCATAGGAAAGTTGTGTCGCAACATGGGTTGCACTTTTCATTGGATCTTCATGAAACATGGTCAGTATGATTGTTTTAATAAAATTTAGGTCGAGTTCGATTTTGGGTCATCTGAGGTTCAAACAACCGAGTCACCTGGTTTATACCTTGTGTTCGCCAAACAGGTGACATTAACAACCCGATTATCATGAAAATTGGTCAGACTGTTTGTGTAGATCACTTGGGTTTAAAATTGATATCATCAGGTGAATTCCGAGGAAAATCTTGTTGCCACTCTAGTTGCCAATCATGTAAATTGGTCAGAAGGTTTGTCTTGTCAAGGTCAAATAGAATATTTGTGTTTATGATGTATTACTTAAGGTTGAAGTTTGGTCACATATGGTCATAAGTAGCTGTCAGGTGAGCGATATAGGGCTATATTGGCCCTCTTGTTAGATATGAAATCATTGGGAGCTGAAATGGGAAATAACCTCTGTGATGTGTTTCACATACTCCTGTACCGATTTATTCCCGTTACATAGTGATCATTGCTGCAATGCGCATGAAATTGTTGAGATTTTTTGAACTTGCATATGTTTGTATGTAACTAGCTCTAATCATTCCTAATAATAAACTGTGTTCACCAGTTCTGTTGTGCGGGCTTTTGCTGCATTCTTACTCTACCTTCCATAAGAATAATCTGATTCTGTTTTAAAGTTGAGAAAATGGAAAAGTGCATTAATTTGTTTTATTTGGCTTTACGTTTATAGAATATATTTAATGTATATAAAGGTTTGTGATGGCGAAAGTAAGCGATCTCTACAGTCGCGATCTGTTTACATTGATTGCTGTTGAAGTGATCTTTGCAACAACCCGTCGATCAGTGAAACAACGTCGCCCTCAGCTCCTACACCAACATCATCCACCACAACATCTACTACAGCATCTACAGCTACATCTATAGCAACATCGACTGGTAACGGTCATCTCTCATATTTCCTCGATTAGCTGAACCCTAAAGCATAATTCTCTGATTGGAGATGAAAGCGAGTTTTTTCAGGTCAACTCTTGCCTACAATCCTTCATATCTTCATATGGAGTTCTTTTTATCTTGTAACAGACAAATTGGTTATGTTAAAGGAATACGTTATGATTAATTTATGAACTGTGTGCGCAAACATCTCTAACAGATTGTCATTTTAATGAAACATTTAGGGATAAAATAAAACTACTGTAAGTTTCAAAAACAGTGATTGTGAAGTAATTAATCTATGAACTAACTTTTTTATTATCTCTAAACATTAACTTATTGATTTAATATTTAGTTAGCGTTTTCCTTCCTTCGAAGCAACGACGACGTTGCAGTAATCTCAGTATGGTAAAGCATGCCCGAGAAATACACAATGTATATTTCCACATACCGAGTGTGTACGAGGACATTGTGAATGTGTGCACGGCTATGTACATGTACATTGTACATGAACCAAAGCTTAGAACTTGCGTCTCGAGTAAGTCAGCAACCGCTACTCTGTTATAACAAAACTGCTGCATGATATGCTATATATTTATTGATATGTTTGACTCGCTTTTATCGCAAGCAGTTATAACAAAGGTCACCTGAACACGAAGTGCCTATCGTGCGCTATTATGATCAGCCTGTACCCGTTGTTGTGCATCGTCATTTTTTTTCAATAAAATAAGATGTACTCTTAAAATAAATTTGCTAATTTTATTCAACCTTTAACTTAATCACCCGTACAATGGTCCTCCATCAGATTTGTTTAAGTTTAGTTGATCCATGCAGGACTGTGGTTGCTATGATAACCAAAATGAATTGTTTTGAAATATTCATCAAAATATCTTGACGTATATGTTATTGTACCAAAACATGTTAAAAACAAACAAAATATTTGCTTAATTCTCCTGTTAGACTTTCGGTCAAATTTGAAATACACATGGCTGCTACTTTAAGGACCCTTTATCCAGATATCCAGAGATGTTAATTTGTCAAAGATTTTGTGAATGATTCACTTCTCCTATATATGACGTTAGGAGACACTTATAAGTCTTGAAAAGCATTGTCCTGATTATCAGACAGTGTTGTTCTTATCTTTCTAATAGTTCTACAATAGTCGTGAAACCAGACAAACACGATGGTTATATCAAAATATAAAGCCCAAGGTTAGTCACAAACATGCGGGAACTTCCAAAAACAAAAGGGGTAATATGAGAACACATTTATTCAACTTTTACAAACACTATGGTCAGTGTCGTTTAACATCTGATACACCATACACACAACCCAGATATTTTCGTTATTTCTATGGTGTTGACTAGACATTCGAAAGTTTAGAGGCCAGTGCAATGATGGTGCCGGTAACGTGGACGGGAAGTACAACGGCGTGCAAGCATTGATACGAGAACGTGTACGACTACAGATAATGTTCGTTGTAAGTCTCATTGTCTTAACTTGAATTTAATGCCAACGTGTACACTAAAGTGTGTCAGAGGACATGATGAAAACCATTCAAGATATTGCATTTGCATTCTGTAAACAAGAAAAGCGTTTGGAAACCTTTGCGACTGAATTCTCAGACGATGCCGCCACACGTGCACATTTAGAAGGTTAACACAAACTTAGGACACTCTGTGATACCCGTTGGATGAACCGGGCAGATGATCTGACTACTTTTACGAAAACATTTCTAGTCTCAAAATGTGTGATTTTCGATATTATTACATAAAATAAAGACACTGTCATATCTCCAGCTGTACCCATTTACATTTTTTTTCCACATATCAATTCGAAATGCTTTACATGTATGTGTATAATAATACAAGTTAAGGGAATAGTGGAAAACCTGCCAACAAAATCATATATGTCAGACTTCGGTGTGAATCTGATTTAAGACGAATTTTTATGTGGAACTAAATATTAAATGAAATTGCAAAATCAAATATTTTTTATTGTAGACGAAAAACATACAAGTGAGCATGGTGAGTGTCATCACATATTTTTCACGTTTCTATCTCCCGGTTGGTTAACTCTCCCTACCACCAGAAAATGGGGTGAAAAAAAATGTGGGGATCACACTTCCGAGGTGTTGGGGTTCTACCAATTAAACAAGAAATGTGAGTATGATTTTTATAAATTTTGTTTTAAATTATTTTGTTGAAGAACTTTCAAAAATCGGGCAATGTAGTTACCAGTAAAGATGTTGAGACTACCGTTTGCACGAATTGTCAAAACAAAATTCCATCAATTGTAGTCTCTAGAACGTTTATAAGTTGGCGAAAATCTCGATTTTCAGTAACCAAAGTTAAATTATCCTTATTTTTTGTCCAAAATCCCGTTTTTCCGAAAATGTGTTACATGCAACATGCGATACAATAGATCTAGTCTTGGCTTCCAGTCGTTTTAACAGCTTGCAGCTTTTGCGAAAATAAAAAAAAAATGAAGAAAATGCTGACAATTTATGAAAATATACCTGATATTTCTTATTCTTGTTTACATTTTGTAAAACAAAACTGTGTAGGTACATTTTGTAGGTCAGAGTAGGTACATTTTGTACGGTACAAAATTTTACCGAGAAAAGCAAAAAGCTGAAATAAGCTCCGACTCCGTTTTGAATCTTCCTCCTTATGTTGATTGCATTCTGAAAAGACGTTCCGAAGTAGCCTTGAAAAGCCGATGAATGAAAAATGATTGGAATGATTTCTCCTGGAAAGTTTCATTTTCAGGAAGGGTTTATTCTTAGACAAATATGCTTTGTCGGGTTTGGAGATGAAGCGCATACATTCTGAGATTGGGCGGAAGAACCGCACGGCCATGTATGCATATTGACAGAGGTGCCGCTTAACCATTTTATATCCAAAGAAGAAAGGAAGTAAGGACACACACGAAAGGTCAAGTTAACTTCTCGTGCAATCCCGCTGTATTCCACCTTTAAAAATCATTGATTTATAAATTATTTTATAGAAATCCATCAGCTATGTATAAAAAACCACCCTCTTGTCAGCTTTTTATGAGATCATTCACACGATTATGGTATTTTGCGTGACCGCTAACTGCGCTAGAAAGGGTCGTGCTGTTCATTATATATAAAGGGACTGTTGTGTGTCATACCTGAGGCTGGCTGTTACATGCAATGTCACGCTGTATACAGGTGGCCGTGTATGCATGTTAGCAGCAGAATGATTTATTCACATACTTTGATACAAGTGGTTCCATATCAAGCACTACACTTAACAACTTTTCTTACGCTACCAGTAGCCTTTTTGCAATAACTTTGAAACTGCACGACTTAATGAGATGAAATTAAGGGGAATTAGAGTAATATATAAGACATTGTTTGATTCAAAGTTTACATCAAAAATATTGTGCTAGTTTAAATTTTTATAAATAATTTGATACAAATTCGCATATTTTGCCAATTATTAAAATGTGTAAAGAACGCAAAAAACGTTTTATTTGTAAAATTCTATCAAATTCTTAAAAGTACTATTTTTTATACCAATGAAATGAAATAACAATGAAATGAAACGGTCCTATATATCTATAAATACACGTTTCCTTCGGGTTTTCGGAAAATACTGGGTGATATAAGTATATCTATAAATAAGTCTCGGGTAACTTATCAGTAATTGTAAAGCGTATTCAAGTATTATGTATCTATTTAATCTAATTCAGTTGTAACAGTAAATGGAAATTACCTTTACATTTCTAAAAAAACCTGTACATTTCTCAAAAAAACTATTGGATAAGATAAATATAACAGCAGCATTTATATATGAAACTACAGGTAATAGAAATGACTAAGTAAATTGTATATGTGAATGAAAATAGAAATGTGATAGTTTACAGCTGGCGAACATGTATCACGTTGACTCACTTTTAGATTGCTTTCAATAAGATATGATGTCTTTAGTTTCATAGATAGTCAGTCATAATGTGTTGCATAGAGCCCATGATAGTATTATTACCTTTTGTCTAACTTAGGTCAAAGTCACAGCGGCTCAATAAAATAAAATTCAGTGCGCTCTGATTCTTCAAAACCTCATGTCAGAATTAATAAAACGTCACAGAAATGATATGTTTCATGCCTAGTTTAGATGGTCCAATAATTAAAGCATCAAATGTGTGGTATTCCGGGGTGTTCATCACCTTCTGTGATAGTGCTAGTTCTTCTTTGTGTCTTATAGTCTCAAAAGTGATTTTTTTATATCACATTTTACGACAAAGTTGCATCTAAAAATGTCTTTGTTAATTTTTCTGATGTTTCCACGTTTAACGTCAAACCAAGGTCACTGACACTTCTCTCACATATCAATTATTAAAATTAAAAGACTCCAATTCTCATCCCATTCCCACCTTTGCACAAACTTATCAATAGTAAAACAGAGTGTCTTATAGTAATATATCACAAGTAAAAGTAACAAGGGACGTCTGTGCTTAGAACTATTTATCTGCTGATCTCAGACAGACTGATATCAAACCATATTTAGCAGACTGATGTTAATTAAACAACAAGAAAATTTTAGTTCAAAAACAAGAAAAGTTTATGCACTTAACATACATGTAAGTGCTTCTTTAAGAGTCATTTCCAAAGTGATCAGAACTATAGTTTCTAACATTACATTCAAGAATGTGCTGGTTATAATTATGATACCGGTATTAAATGTGTAATCGATAACTCCGTAACATACAATGCTATCATTAACTATCTGGGGGAAATGGAAAACTTTCAGACAACTTTGCAGGGGGGCAAAGCCTTTTACTGATAAAATAGAAAAGATGACTCATCCAGATTTCGCCCCAGGATAAAAATCTCAATACAAGTTTACAAATATCCACAAAGCTATTGTGCAACAAAATGAACTGGCACTGTAGTGAATATATCGAATGCGGTCTTTAATCTACGGGTGAAAATATAGCATTCAATTGAAATAAAAAAATAATTTTGTACTGTATCACCGACACAGCTAGCGAGACTGAATTTTTAAAGTAATTCCTGAAATGGCATGAATATCAATAAAAAGTATCAGGGGTTAGGTGAGAAGTATTTCTTCGATACGATAATAAATTTAAATAACAAAAACACACTCGAACGTAACCGAAGATATAAGCGAAGATTACTAAGTCTGGAAGCCAGGTAAATATTGTTGCACAATACATCAAAAGTGATTATGTAACTATCCATTTACGTTGTAAATACCTTGATCGTTTTCGAAAAACAGAAATCAATACTCATTTGAGCTTTATCAACGCTAATTGCTTTAATAATTTTGGAGTTTCAAGCAGTGTGATTTATAATCTGATGTAATGAAAAGACTGTCATTTTGATAATTATTGCACAATGGACATGTATAACTGTAGTGAACTTGTATGTGGTCTACGCTCCCTTGGGCTTTTCATGAACAAAGTAATGAATGAAAACATTAACAAGAATCACAGGCAGTTTCTAGTGGCATGTATAGTATCGCACAGAGAAATAAAGGAAGGAACTTTTCATACCGTTTTGGCTGATGCTAGAAACGAGTTTATTTACAATCTTAATAGATCTGTAAATGTGTCAAAAAGGTTTTTTCGGCTGAGCAGACTTATTTTCCTGATGAACTTCAGGGATGATTCGCAGAAAGATCAACATACAGAAGCACGACTTTTAGATCCAACAGGAAAAATTCTTAAACAGTCGAAGAACAATGGGCATGACGAACCTGAAAAGGAAAATGTAGAAGAATTTGATGGCTCAGAAAATTGATGGAGAGTCTATTGTAGTTGAATAGGGATTTACAAACTGATTATAAATTGTGCTAAGGGAGAGATGTGTTAAAATGGATATTATACAGAGTAAGACACCCAACTGTGAACATATAGTAAAAGTAGAGATATGTTGCACATATTGTTTCTATTTTTCACAAAGACATTGGTGTGAGCGTGTTATGTTGAGCGGTAGCAAAACAGCAGTCAAATGTGCAGGATTGCTGTCAGCTAAAGACGAGGTTACAGATAGAAAGAAATAGAAAACATTTCATTTAAAAAATAACCAATACAACGGTTGTCATGACACAAGAAAACGACAACAGTACTTTCCTATCAGCAGCAGGATACCGTTTTTCGTGGTATAAAACATCCTGAATCATGTTTGTCTAAAACAAAACGAGCAAATAGTTTTATAATTTTACTGACATTCAAAACGTATACATGTACAAATGTTTGATAGCTTAAGAGAAAACATGATTCACATATAGATTTATTTTCATGTACCTGTTTAGAAGTAAACTCTGTGTTCACCATTTGCAATGAAAATGCAAATATGTTCTACTAAGTATGCCACTGTTCAGATAAATAAGTTCAGAGGTCCTTAACTACTATTTACTGAACTGTATAAGGGGATTGCAGCCTTGTGTTAAATTCATATACAACTTTTGCAAATCTGCATCAGATGTTTAACATGAAAAAATATGTGTACACCTAGATCACTGAAGAAGTTTTGTCATGAATACGTTTAAGTTGACATGAATTTTATTAACTAAGGTACTGTGTAGTAATCTTTCTGCAATAGTTTTGTAGAACACAATGTACTTCCTGTAGAAAGAATATTTATATGATCACTAAAAATTTAATTTTCAGACTGATTACTGCAAATTACTGCATAAACATTCATACTGTTACCAAGTAAACTTAAAGCGTTTTATAACTGATGTTGTGTTGTTAATGTTTCATACTTGTTGGTGTCATATTACCCTGTTTTGTTCAGTGTTATTTGCTAACAAAATTTTCAAAACTGTGAATATGATACTGAAAATGTGTAAATTGATACTAGTTATTTTGCGTATTTTATTTTTCATCAGATACGTATTTATTCATCGCTTATTGTTAGTTAGTGAAGTACTAAACAAGGTTGAATAATTGCTGTGATTTTAAGTATATCGTCTCCCTTGGTCTAGTGGTTTAGGCATCCGCCTTGGGAGCGGGAGGTCGAAGGTTCGAATCCCAGCAGGGGTCCGTTCTGATATGGCCGGTTGGTGAGCCGCCAGCTAGTTAGATAATGGTTACCGTATGCCTACCTGCCTTGTGCCTGGCATTAAAAGATAGGATTCGGGAGGTTCATGTGCTCAAAAAGAAGGTGTCTCATAAGTCAGAAATGGCTGGCCCTTTAAATAGGGGTGACACTTAAACAAACACTTTACCTATACAAGCACTTATTTACAATGTATATAGAGATGTTACATTAATATCTGATTAAGTGATAGTACCTGTGATAACATTATTAGTGTGATATTTATGATGAATTAAAAACATTTATGTGTTGTTTTATTTTATTTTCTTGTAGATTGTGTTCTAAATAAATTTAGCCATTTAAAGCCATTTTAGACTACTACTTTAATAAATTGCACAATTAATATGTTCAGAATAAGATAATATCCAAAATAAGGTAAGACTCAGTACAATTATATTTTCAGCATTGACATCGCAAAGCATCGACTTCTGTGACTGATCAAAAATATGGAAACGGTTTAAAAGGCTATGCTTTATGTTAGATACTTAAGACAGTGCACCCCTAGTGGACACTACAACTAACCTTGATAAACTTAATATTTTCTTAATCTGTGATATTTCCCTGATTTAAATACATATTTTAAAGAGATTTACAATAGAATAAGAAAATAGTCGAAACTCGAATGCTCATACCCTCATTTCAGATTTATAAAAAATGAGAACACCCGAAGGACAATACAGTGCGTTTATTTCATGCATCCATTAATAATATGATTCCACTTGCCAAGTGAAAAATAATCCAATATTTATCATTTCATAAACAGTTATATTCAATTTGTACAGAAAAATGTCCTATGACATTGTAATTTTTCGACGTAATAAATTTCTGAACATAAAGCTTTTTCAATAAGTAACATGCATAAGCATTTGCTTAATAAAAATTATCTTTAACCTCTTTGGGACATTGTGACAAAAAATAAGATTTTTTACTGTTTCAATCTGAAAAAAATTCAGCTTGATTTACTTACTAGCAATTTTAACTTAGGCCTGGAAATCGCCAAATAATACAGTTTGATCCTATGTTTTTTTTTCAAAATTTAGGTATATGTTCATGCCAACTTAAATGTCAATTGTTAGAACATTGTATACACCTTTAAAAACAATAGTTAATATAAGTCTGTATACCTAGTGAGTAAACATACCCATTGCATTACATTAAAACATGTAAATCTCGTCTGTAAATTTACTGAGCACTGTAAAACTATCCAAGTTTTGGTATAACGTTGTCCAACACTTTCTTGACATTTGGTACCCTTGGTAACGCATCAATGTCAATCTAATAAACCATCTTAACCAGCGCGTTTACGTGTGGTTTTCAGGTGACGAATGTTCCTGCGATGTTTTGTTAGGTTTGTTGCTCACAGATTCCTTTATATATCAGTGAATGCAAGGTTTTCATACTGATGGATTTCTGATGATTGAACAGTATGTTATAATGAATTGCCAAAGGTGAAATACTGTAGAAAGGATTCCTTCATGGCACAAACTACCACATGCAAGCAGCTGACTAAGAGTCTTTACGTATGGCATAGCGTTATAGGTTTCTTAAGTGACACCAAGTACAGCATGTATCAGACCTTCCCGCTTATGTGACTGTTTACAAAATATAGGAAGAGAATCTACAAATCCCATGTCACTCTTGAACATATCTGTCTTTGAAACCAGATTACATGGCAGTGTGCATCAATACTGGGAAGTCAAATCTTCGTCCATTATGGACCACTAAACACACATTGGCAAAATCCTCCAGCCATGTACACAGTTTCAGCATAGATTGACTCAACTGCAGTTCCATTTATTGACATTGTATATGCATACATTGTAATGCCAGTAACTCGCTAGACTTCTCTTGAAATTGGCACTCCCGTTTTCACATGTATATTAGCTTTGACCCGGACTGTGTATCAGCTGCTGCTCTGTTTTATGTGAGACATTACGCTAACCCGAACTGAAATGCAATAATAGAAATCATATCTTTGTTCGATGATGTTTATATGACTGAATAAAGTATTAAATGAAATTAATTGTGCAATGTGGTGAAAGAAGCCAAGTGGTTACTAATCACACTCCAGTCCAATTTATTTGAAACCACAAGCACTGACATCGTAAAAACGAAATGTGTTTCGTAATTACGAAATAAAAAAAATGTATCACATGTCACTTCACGGGCACCGTACTTTTACACAAGCAGTAATAACAAAGAGAACGTAAAATTTGTCAATCTTTAATCTGTTAGTTTGAGCTCACCTGAACACGAAGTGCCTATCGTGCACTATTGTGATCAGCCTGTATCCGTCGTTGTGCATCGTCATTTTTTTTCAATAAAATAATATATTCTCTTAAAATAAATTTGCGAATTGTATTCAACCTTTAACTTAATCACCCGTACATGGTCCTCCATCAGATTTGTTTAAATTTAGTTGATCCATGCAAAACTTTGGTTGCTATGATAACCAAAATGAATTGTTTTTAAATGCTCATCAAAATATCTTGCCATCTATGTTCTTCTACCAAAACATGTTAAAAACAAACCAAATATTTGTTTAATTCTCCTAATATACTGTTGGCCAAACTTGAAGTATACCAGGCTGCTACTTTAAGGACTCTCTATCCAGATTTCTGAGAGGTGTTAATTTGTAAAAGATTTAATTAACCGAGGGCACGCACGGTTCACGTTTCCTAAATATAACGTTGGGTTCCAGCCCTGTTTGGCGTGTCAGAGATTTATAGCGAAGCTCACGTGCTCATTAAAGGGCTTTCAGGGCCCTATTGCATCCCATTGTATGTAATTGTTATTTTCTGAAAGAAAGCTAATTTAAACGACTGGCCTGTTATTATATTGGAAACTATTTATCGATGTTTAAAACATTTTGTCTTGGACACAGCGCAGTTCACAATTCCGCTTGTGTGAGCTTTTTGGATAGCTTTGATGTGTGGTTAGGCCTTCATGGTAGTTAATGTCTTTCTGATGAGACATGTTTATTTTTATAAAAAGCTTTATCATCATTTTTACACATAAGTACTTTGGAGACACTTCTAAGTTTTGAAAATCATTGTCCCGATCACCAAAGGTCAGTCACAAACATGCGGATAGGGAAACAAAAGAACTTCCAAAGCAAAAGAGCTAATGAGAACACATTTTCATTATGTCGACTTGTCCTACTTCGTAATGACATATGTACTATGTCTTTATCTTCAGGCTGCTCAAAATACGGATCGACGTACAACGTCTAACATAACATGGTTATAGACTCACTAACACCCCATGAGTATAGCACATTACCTTCATCCAATGTTCGAGCTACTGCTCCAAGTATGCTCCATGCGTTTTACCAACACTATGGTCAGTGTCGTTTAACATTTGACACACAATACACACAACCCAGATATTTTCGTTATTTACGTATTGTTGACTTTTATATAAGAAATTGTTCTTAAGCAAAATGGCGTCAAAAAATTCCATCTAATCGCAGTTAGCGCGTTTGTCTTATATATACTTAAGCTTTACTCGATGAAACACATATAAACATAATAAAAAATTTTGATTTATTCAGAAACGAGTCTGGGGATGTTGTAATTATTCTACATAGAAACGTAAGACCTCTTGTTGCTTGAAAGTATTAGTACTTACAACAAGTTAGTTCTTTCTGTCTATAACTTGAACATGTGGGCTGGGTGAGTTCCTTTGGCTGAAATGTTCGGACTCCATAAACCATGTGATTTGCGCACAAATGGGGATAATGAAAAAATAAGGCAATGTAGAGTTGTGGTTTTGATACACTGCACTTCCTCTGATTGTGTTCTTCACTGCATGAAGTTTCAAATAAAAGTCTATCTCGTCAAGATGAGAAGATGCAATGTTCCAACCGAGCACAACTCTTGGGAATTATGCATTCAAGATGGCGGACCAACTCTTCGAAGGGCCGTCCAAGAATCCCTTTCGACTTGCCTAACTTTACTAACGGGGGCCGGTTCCCGGCCAATTCACACCGTTACAGTACTGAATCACTCCGCTAGGGCCCAGCTGCTACAATACAGATATACTTTACAGGAATGTATAACGAACCATTTTAATATGACAACTCATTCTAAAATATGTTATTTTCAGACAGTTTGAAGAACTTTATGTTTTCATCAAAATCTGAGAGCCAGCAACTTTGAGTACAGAAATTAAAGTTTTGAGTACAGAAATTTGAAGTTTTGATACAAAGCGTTATCTGAGCCTGACATTGAAGGTTAAATTTGAAAAGATTGAGCATTCACTACATTGTATGTGAATGACTCAGCAAAACGCCATTATACATTTAGAACTCAAGCAAAAGAAAGTTAAATCCTACAAAAAAATCACACTATATATCTATATATAAACATTACCTTCGGGTTTTCGGAAAATACTGCGTGATACAAAATAGGTATATCTATACATAATACTCGGGTAACTTAGCAGTAATTTTCAAGTATTATGTAACATGATCTTATTCAATTAAAACAGCAAGTACATTTACATTTCTCAAAAAAAACCTATACATTTTTCAAAAAAGCTTTAGGTTGAATAATTATAACAGCAACATTTATGAAACTAGAGGTAATAGAAATGATTAAGTAAATTGTATATGTGAATGAAAAAACTAATGTGAAAGTAACCTGTTGCCGTACATGTATCACATTGACTTGCTTTTAGACTGCTTTTAGAAAACACTAAGGGGTTAAAAACGCGTGTTCTTTTATTGTCAACTTTCGTGTTTATGATTAAAATATAATGTATGTAGCTTCATAGCTAGTTTCATAGAGAGTCTATGAAAATTATTACCTTCCTAGGTGTTACAGGGATACTTGTATACTGGATTCAGCTTGTCTGTCTGGCCATTTCTAGTTGTGCATGGTCCAATTTTCGGATCACTAGGTCAAAGATAAATATCACATGGATTCGAGATAGTAAAATATTGTGCGCCTTTAATTTGAAAAAAAAATCTTTGTCAGACGTTTATGATAATTCACAGGAATATGTACTATGCCTAGTTGTGTCACATGGTTCAAGCTAATAAAATATTGTGCGCTCTGATTCTCTAAAACCCCTTGTCAGAATTAAATGATACTTCACATAAATGATAAGTACAATGCATTGTTGTACATGGTCCAATAATTAAAGCATCAAATGGGTGGTGTTCGGGGATAATTCATCACCTTCAGTGATGCTTCTAGTTCTTATTTGTTTGTTTATCGAAAGTAAAAATATCACTAACACTAGGAAAAAGACAACGCGAGACGGAATGACTATGTAGTGGGAAAACACCCATTTTAAGTTATTATCACTGAATGAACATGATGTATGCATTTACTAGGTTTTTTCTAGTATCAGTATCTTTTGCACACGTTTCCGATAAGAATACTAGACAACGTAAGATATGTATTATAGACGTTAATTCACGACTGAGTTGGACCCGGACTTATTGCTTATTGGCTAAAGCTCTCCAGGCATTATGTAGCTTGTGGACCGACTATCACGTCCCGGCCCGGGTCAGCCGTGAATTATCCTCTAATTATTTGCTGACCTCAGACAAACTGATATCAAAACAAAAATAAAATCAAACAGGGAATGCCACGTACCAAAAACGCAGCCTCCCCAAAACGAGCCCCACAGCACCCAGAAGTGCACACCACCAACACACACACACATACACAAACAACACACACACACACACACACACACACACACACACACACACACACACACACACACACACACACACACACACACACACACACACACACACACACACACACACACACACACACACACACACACACACACACACACACACACACACACACACACACACACACACACACACACACACACACACACACACACACACACACACACACACACACACACACACACACACACACACACACACACACACACACACACACACACACACACACACACACACACACACACACACTACCAACACACACTAGCATACAAAGCAAACACACGAGGACAAAACGAACAATTAAAGGAACACAGTGGGGCACCGCCTTGGAACGGTCAGTGGCAAAAACACCACTGGGGAGCTTAAACCGGTTTATGGTGCGCACCCAACCTCACTCTTACCCCCACCATGTTCCAAAATCACAGGACAGTGTAAATAAAAGTAATCCCTGCTAGGTGAATCCCTAACACACGCAATGGAAACAAAAGGCATGGTATGTAAAACACAAAAATGCTCGTGTATAAATATATAAAAAGCAAACCTTGAGAACCAAAAAACGTATGTACTCAATGCCTTTGCAGAAGGCAGAGCACCAAACCATCAAACCATGGTCAGCAGATTGATGCTTACAACAGTAAATTTTATGGGCTTAAAATACATGTATATGCTTCTTAAAGTGATCAGATCTATAGCTTCTAACACAACGGTAACCCTGGCTGTCTATACATCACATCACATTCAAGAATGTGCCGGTAATATTATACTGCTATTCAATGTGTAATCGGTAACTCCATGACATACACTTCTGGGGGAAATGGAAACTTCAGACAACTTTGAAGGAGTTGGTAAAATAGAAAAGATGAAGATGCTTAATTTTTTGTTTTACTATTTTTAATCATTTCGCTGGATTAAACGTATTCACTATTGTTCTCGTTCAGCACGAGATTTTCAAGATTTTAACATCTATTTGAACATTCTTTCTCCGTCATTTTGCATGTATAGAACTGAAAATGTCGACGTGAAAATCACCAAAACACCTACGCTCGAATGATATGACTGCCTAAGCTAATATTTTAAAGTCTTTCGAAGCTAACCCAGGCATTTATTCAACGGACGATGGCAGCTACTGGAGACAGTAGAAGAACCCTTTTCCGAGTCAGAAGAGAATTGCAGCAGACAGGGGCAATGATGACTCCGCAACAATTCAAACGCGGATCATACAGACCTTTTGACGGTTTCGATGAAAATGTGATCAGGGCAAATGTTCGGGATTTCTATGTGCACTGGCGTCAGCTATATACCAACTGTGAAAAATACCAGACTCAGATAACGGAAGCAGCACGGATACGGCTAACGACACAGCTAGTGAGACTCAATTTTGACGTCATTTTATGTTATTCCTGAAATGGCATGAATATCAAAAAAAAGTATTATCCCACATAAAGATAAAAACAAACGCAAAATATACACGCAATAAAACAGTTATAAAAATAAACAGAAATCATAGAATATTCGAAAACGGTGCATAAAACTTTGTCAAAAATTAAGCAAAAATAGCATTCCTCTTATAAATAACTTTTAAAAATGAAAATTATCTGGACAGGATTCGAACCCATGTAAGCTTTCATACCAGTTAGGCATCTTACCACTACGCCACTGTTTGTGCGGTGTGAACTTCAGTTGGTGAAAAGCATTTGTTCGATACGATAATCAATATTGAAATAACGAAAACACACTTTAACGTAACCGAAGACATTGGCGAAGATTAAGAAGAGACATGTGATCAAAAGCGATAATGGGATTATCCATTTACGTTGTAAAAATACCTTTATCATTTTTGGAAAGCAGAACGTAATACCCATTGTTCTATAAATAACTAAACTTTATCAACACTAATTGCTATAATTATTTTGGAATTTCCAGTAGTGTGGTTTATAATCTTATGTAATGAAAATATTTAAATTATTATTTCACAATGGACATGGATAACTGTAGAGAACTTGTATGTGGGTTACGCTCCCTCGGGCTTTTCATGAACAAAGTAATGAATGAAAACATTAACAAGAATCAAAGGCAGTTTCTAGTGGCATGTATAGTATCGCACAGAGAACTAAAGGAAGGAACTTTTCACTCCGTTTTGGCTGATGCTAGAAACGAGTTCATTTACAATCTAGATGGATCTGTAAAGGCGTCAAAAAGGTATTTTCGGCTGAACAGACTTGTTTTCTTGATGAACTTCAGAGATGATTCGCAAAAAGATCAACATACCGAAGCCAGACTTTTAGATCCAAAAGGAAACATTCTTAGACAGTTGAGTAACAATGCGCATGGAGAACCTGAAAATGAAAATGTAGAGGAATTTGATAGTTTTGACTCTGGTTTTCTCGCTTGCCTCAAAAGAGACTTCACATCGAAATTTGGTACGAATGAAAGCTACTCAATTGCCATGTTCTCTTATTTTCTGCCTTGTACACAACCTGATCATATGTGTGCAAAATTGGTAGGGAAATTTGCTGAACTCACGAAAACAGATATCATCGTGTCATATGAAATGCCTTTTATGACGACTGATAAAGAATCTTCCATCCAGTCGATGAATGGTGAATACGTTACTTTACTTCACCCAGAAGATTGTGATTATTTTATTTCAGAAAATTGTGCACTACCTGCGTATTCTTTTACCCCTTGGATGCGACGAGACTACAACCGTGGCTATGCGTTGTTCAACACAAAAGTTTCTCATCACAACATAGCTCTACATGATCATTTCGGGTGGTTAACTGGACATCGTGGTACTCCAACACTGCATTTTCTTCGTAACATTCCTATGTTTCGACACATTCCATGCGACTACAATTACGTGCCAATCCGAGCAATATGCGAGGGACCATATTTCGGAAATGCCATAAATAGACAGTGGCAATTTTATCATCAGCTTTATTAGAATAGAAATACGAGTGACTGCTATTTCGTGAGTGTATTTCTGTGGATAGATTGGCTTAGAGTTTTCTTCTGCACATAGGTGTAAATTGAAATCAAGATAAAATTTGAAAGACATTGATCATAAAACTGATGGAGAGTCTATTGTAGTTGAATATGGATTTACAAACTAAGGAGAAATTGTGTTCAGGGAGAGGTATATTATGATATAGTGATCGGTAGCAAAATAGCAGTCAGATATGTAGGATTGCTGTCAGCTAAAAACACGGTCATGAAACAATTACAGATAGAAAAAAAAAGAAAACACTTCATTTTAGAAATAACTATTACCACGGTTGTCATGACACAAGAAAACGACAACAATACTTTCCTATCAGCAGCAGGCAGGATACCGTTTTTCATGGTACAAAAAATCCTGAATCCTGTTTGTCTAAAACAAAATGAGCAAATCGTTTTATAATTTAACTGACATTCGAAACGTATACATGTACAAATGTTTGATAGCTTAAGAGAAGATATGATTCACATATAGACTTATTTTCATGTACCTGTTTAGAAGTATACTCTGTGTTCACCATTTGCAATAAAAATGCAAATCTGTTCTACTATAAGTATGCCCCTGTTCAATAAATAAGTTCAGAGGTCCTTAACTACTATTTACTGAAATGTAAGAGGGGATTGCAGCCTTATGTTTGTTTGATATACACTTTTTGTATGTTTAACATGACCAATGATCAATGAAAAAGATTGACCATGAACACACAACTTTGCATACATTTTATTAACTAAGGTACCCAGTACTTTGTAGTAATCTTTCTCCAATAAACATCTACTTGCTGTAGAAAGAATATTTATATGATCACTAAAAGTTTAATTTTTTCAGACTGATTACTGCAGATTACTGCATAAACATTCATACTGTTATTTAGTAAACTTACAGTATTTTAAAACTGATGTTCTTGTGTTGTAATGTTGCTTCATTTCATACTTGTTGATGTCAATATAACCAGTTTTGTTCAATGTTATTTGCGAACAAAATTTACAAAACTGTGAATATCCTGTAGCAAAGTTACGTTTTCCAATTATTTTGCTATTCTTACGTTTCATCAAATACAAATGTACATATTTATTCAACGGTGATTGTTAGTTAGTGAAGGATCCGTCTGGAATGAATCTCGAGAGCGATTAATATAAGTTGTAGGTAAGTACTAAAAAAAGAATGTGCAGAATGTTTGTAAATGTGTTGTAAATAAAAAAGCATGAATGTTAATTCTGTGCTTGAAAACTTAGATTATATTTTTTCCATAAGTAGTGTCAGACGCGATTATTTTACCATATCAATGTTTTTATTAAATGGAAATACGCCTTTGGACTTTTCTGGGCACTCCATTTCTTTTAAATCTTCGTAGGTTTTTAACATACAAGGGTATATTTATAGCAATAATTTCTCTGATTTTAAGTATACAAGCACTTATTTAACAAGAGCTGTCACATGACAGCACGCTCGACTATTCGAAAGGTTGTTGGTAAAATGGGTTTTTTGTCAAAGAACAGGAGTATTGTGTAATTGTCTGTAAGAATTAAGGTCAAAGATATGAAACTTGTTCAAAGACCTTTGTAAATGTACATTACATTCAAAGCCTTACTCTGGATTCTGTAAGCCAAGTGGAGGGAGGAGGGGATAATTTCAAAGAAATACATAACCTTGTAAATTTGATCATGAATAACTTTGTAACTTCTCAAAATTGAAATGTATAGAATTAAAAAAGCATGACCGCTGCTACTGCATAATTATTCTATGATATTTCAAAAGAAAGCCATTTCGAGTATTTCCATGTTAGTCTGGTAAAAACTGTGACAAAATTCTAAGTTAAAAGGGGCATAAATGTCAAAAATCAAAAACATTGGTGAAGATGTTGACAGTAAACATACATTTTAAGTCCATAAAAAAAATCAAAGTTAAAAAGGGGCATAAATCTGTCAAAAATCAAAACAGAGTTATGGGGATTGTTTCCTCAGATGTAGATGTTGATGGTAGACACATACTTTGAGTTTCAAGTCAATACCTTTGATAGTATTCAAAACATTTGACTTTATAAAATCTTTTACCAAATATTCTAAGTTAAAAAGGGGCATAAATCTGTCAAAAATCAAAACAGAGTTATGGGGATTGTTTCCTCAGGTGTAAATGTTGATTGTAGACACATACTTTGAGTTTCAAGTCAATACCTTTGATAGTATTCAAGATATTCGAATTTATAAAAATCTTTAACAAAAAAATCTACGTGAAAAAGGGGCATAAATCTGTCAAAAATCAAAATGGAGTTATGAGGATTGTTTCCTCATGTGAAGATGCTGATGGTAAAGATATATTTTGAGTTTCAAGTCAATACCTTTGATAATTTGCAAGATATTTGAATTTATAAAAAACTTTAACAAAAAATTCTAAGTTAAAAAGGGGCATAAATCTGTCAAAAATCAAAACGGAGTTATGGGGATTGTTTCTTCAGGTGTAGATGTTGATGGTAAACATACAGTTTGAGTTTCAAGTCAATACCTTTGATAGTATTCAGGATATTTGACTTTATAAAAAACTTTAACAAAAAATTCTAAGTTAAAAAGGGGCATAAATCTGTCAAAAATCAAAACGGAGTTATGAGGATTGTTTCCTCAGGTGTAGATGTTGATGGTAAAGATATATTTTGAGTTTCAAGCCAATACCTTTGATAATATGCAAGATATTTGACTTTATTAAAAACTTTAACCAAAAATGCTAAGTTAAAAAGGGGCATAAATCTGTCAAAAATCAAAACAGAGTTATGGGGATTGTTTCCTCAGGTGTAGATGTTGATGGTAAAGATATATTTTGAGTTTCAAGTCAATACCTTTGATAGTATTCAAGATATTTGACTTTATTAAAAACTTTAACCAACGCAGACGCCGACGCCGGGGCGAGTGCAATAGTCTCCTTATTCTTCGAATAGTCGAGCTAAAAATGTTACATTAATAATTGATAAAGTGATAGTACCTGTGTTAACATTACTAGTGTCATATAGATGATGAATTAAATTGTTTATGTGTTATTTTCATTAAGAATGTTTTATTGATTATAACTTGTTTTCTTTTCTTGTAGAATTATGTTACATGTGTTTAAAATAAATGTATCATATTATTTAATTATACATATCATTAGAAAATTAAGGCTGGTCTTTCCTTGGGATTTTTGTTGGTAAACCCATGTATAGCATACGCGTAGTTTTGTGTATGTACATTATACAAATGTATTTACTTTGTAAAACTTGTATACAGAACGCGTATTACCAAAAATGTTTTGTAAACTTAAGTTATGTTATGTATCTATTAACTGTTTGTGCTCATGTGTATGTGTATTAACTGTTTGTGTGTGCGTGTGTGTGTGTGTGTGTGTTGGTGGTGTGCACTTCTGGGTGCTGTGGGGCTCGTTTTGGGGAGGCTGCGTTTTTGGTACGTGGCATTCCCTGTTTGATATTATTATTGTTTTGATAAAACATTTACATGATGAAATTGCAAATAAATATTTATTCTGAGAAAAGTATCTCAAGTGATTAACAGCGGGGTAAATTAAACTCACGGTTGCATTACTGAACAGGGCGATAGCCATGTTAACCTACTACTTTAACAAATTGCACATTTCATGTGTTCAGAATAAGATATATCCAAAACGGGTAAGACCCAGTACAATAATGTTTTCAGCATTGTTATCACGAAACATCGACTTCTGTGACTGATCAAAAATATGGAAACGGTTTACAAGGCTATGCCCCTAATGGGCACTATTTCAAAACTTCATAAACTTAATATTTTCTTAATCTGTATTATTTCAGATTTATCAAAAAGAAGGAGAACATCCGAAGGACAATAAAATGCGATTACTTCCTGCATTTTTTAATAATATGATTGAAGTTGGGTACCGAAGTAATAAGAAACCCTTTCCAAGTGAAAAATAACCATATACTTCTCATTTTATAAACACATATATATTCAAAATGTAAAAAAGTCCTATGACATAATGACGTAATAAATTTCTGATCATTAAACTTTTCTAATAAACAACATTTTTCATAAGTGGGGCATAAGCATTAACAATAACTTTAACCAGTAATTTTCACTCAGGCCTAGAAATCGGCAAATAATACATTTTCAAAATTAAGTATCTATTCATACCAAAATAAATGTCAGTTATTAGAACAGTGTATACACATTTAAAAACAGTATTTAACATTAGTCAGTATACCAAGGAGTAAACATACCGATTGCGTTACATTAAAACATGTAGGCACTGAACAACTGTCCAAGTTTTGGTATAACGTCGTCCAACACTTTCTTCACATTTGGTTCTCTTGTTAATCTTGTAAACCATCTGCACCAGTGCGTTTATTTGTGGTTTTCAGGTGATGAATGTTCAAAAACCTGATCCTGCTATGTTTTCTGTGGTTTGTCGTTTACAGATTCCTTTATATATCAGTAAATGCAAGGTTCTCGTATTGGCTGATTTCTGATGATTGAAGAGTATGTTATTATGAATTGCCAAAGGTGAAATACTGTAGAAAAGGATTCCTTTATGGCACAAACTAACACATGCAAGCAGCTGACTAAGAGTCATAACGTCTGCCATAGCGTTATAGGCTTCGTAAGTGACACCAAGTACAGCATGTACCAGCTATTCTTGCTTATGTATATTGTTTTGGATACATATTTCTAAATATAGGAAGAGAATCAACAAATCCCATATCACTCTTGAACAATCTGTCTTTGAAACCAGATTGCATGACAGTGTGCATCAATATTGGGAAGTCAAATCTTCGTCTATTATTGACCACTAAACACACATTGGTAAAATCCTCTAGCCATGTACACAGTTTCAGCAAGCCTGCTTTGATGGATGTTGACTGAACTGCAGTTCCATTTACTGACATTGTATCTACACACATGGTAATGCCGGTAACGCTAGGCTTCTGTTGAAATTGGAACTTTCTGTGTTATGTGAGGCATTATGCAACCCCGAACTGATATGCAGAAATTATTTCTGAGTTTGATGATGTTTAGATGACTGAATAAAGTTTTACATGAAATTAATTGTGCAATGTGGTGAAAGAAGTCAAGTGGTTACTAATCACACTCCAGTCCAATTTATCGGAACCAACAAACACTGCCATTATTATAACACAAATGCAGCGACTGTTTATTGAACATGTAACCTCTGTGTCAATTGACAGTTACCCTACTACTAAGTCAACATGCCTTACATATGAATGGCTCTTGAGCAAGCAAGTCTTTATCAGTTACATATTCAGTTACATAAAAACAAAAATGAATTACGGATTTTTATGCCCCCGAAGGTCTGTCCGTCTGTCTGTACATGCCCAGTAGACATTACGGGGCTATGGTTTGAGTACAACTTAGTATTGTGAGGTTCTTTGAGTTCATTCCGTCATTATGGGGTTAAAAATGGCATTGTGGGGTTAAATAATTGCATTCTGGGGTTGAAAAAGATCAAAGGGATAACCTCACAAAGTCCGTCTGGTAAGTACGTCCGTCCGTCTGTCCGTCTGTGCGTCCCCACTTACAAATTCGTGTCCGGACTGTAACTCTGTCATGCATTGAAGGATTTTAAAATAACTTGGCACTAATGTCTAGCAAATCAAGACGACGTGTCGCGTGCAAGACCCACGTCCCTACCTCAAAGGTTAAGGTCACACTTAGAGTTTGAAGGTAATGGAATCCTGTATATATGCACACATTCGTGTCCGGACTGTAACATTGTCATGCATTGAAGGATTTTAAAATAACTTGGCACAAATGTCCAGCACATCAAGCCGATGTGCCGCTTGCAAGACCCACGTTCCTACCTCAAAGGTCAAGGTCACACTTAGAGTTTAAAGGTAATGAAATCCTCTATATATGCACTCATTCGTGTCCGGACTGTAACTTTGTCATGCATTGAAGGATTTTAAAATAACTTGGCACAAATGTCAAGCACATCAAGACAACGTGTCGCGTGCAATACCCACATCCCTACCTCAAAGGTCAAGGTCACACTGGAATCCTCTATTTATGCACACATTCGTGTCTGGGCTTAAACTTTGTCATTCATTGAAGGATTTTAAAATAACTTGGCACAAATGTCTAGCACATCAAGACGACATGTCGCGTGCAAGACCCACGTCCCTACCTCAAAGGTCAAGGTCACACTTAGAGATTGAAGGTAATGGAATCCTGTATATATGCACACATTCGTGTCCGGACTATAACTTTGTCATGCATTGATTGATTTAAAAATAACTTGGCACAAATGTCAAGCACATCAGGCCGATGTGTCGCATGGATTTTAAAATTACATACCACAATTTTTGAGCACATGGAGAGGACAAAGACTGTGAGACATCTCTTTTGGGGGCATTCGTCACTTGTGAAGGACAGCTCTTGTTACAGGATGATATACAAACAAGTGCATACCAAGATCAGTTGTTTCCAAGTCGAATGATATGATGATGGGTTCGACCGACTGCAGTGTTGTTGCCTGGAAATTCCCTCTACGAACTGGATCTGGCAGCACGTCAACATCAGGATTAGTCTCATGCGCAGTGTCTATAAATTAAAGATGCAAAACAGATGCCAATCACAATGAATGTGCCCATAGATCATTTACTCTAACAATGTTTGTACAAATCAAAACCCATGTGGCCTACATTTCCTTTCTGGCCAAAGGTAGTTTTTCATCATTTCTTTTTTATATCGCCCTTTGAAAAAATGACTAAAAATTGAATGAAGAAAATCTAGACTAGATATGACACCTATTCACAATGAATCAAATATATAAGAACATAAATGTGCGCCGCCATTTTGTTGCAACGAGATTTGCTTTAGCTTGTCTGAGTTGTCTGCGTTTCGTGCATTTGTTGGCATACTTCACACTGTGTACCCCTGGTGACAGGCCCATTTTGGAGTAGCCGTATGGAATTTATTGAAATGAGTTATGAGTTTTACAGGGTTTTGTTTGGTTTTTAACGCCTATAGCCAATGCATTCCTTCATTTCACTGCAAGCGACTGAGAGCTTTTCCATTCGAACCCCGGACTTTTGGAATAGTAGTTTAGCGATACCAAATATGCCTTGTAACCGGGATGGCTACCGAGTGAGTACATACTTAAATAGTTTAATTTATGCAATTCTACTGTGCTGTATTTGAAATGAAAGTCAGTCAGACGGATAACACAATAAAATCAGCACTTTTGCATATTGCAAATGAAGGTACTTGATTTCTGAAATAAAACCACACGTAAGAATAGAATAAAGATGTATATTACTATTTTCTAGAAATTCAAAATTACATCATTATTTTGTTACATTTACTTATATCTGGTTTTTCATTTCAATAGTTATCTTTTCTCAATAATCAAATAGTTTTCATCATTAATATTTATTTATTATGTTGTCAAAGACAATCAACTTACATGTACATCGACCTCTTGTAACAAACATCAAGACAAACGTCTCGGTAGAGGTAAACCATCTGAACAGAAAATGAACAAAACTTCTTTGAACAATGCAAGAATAAAACAGCCCAGTCTGTAAATGAAGCTTTTTATTCTGTTTAGGTGGACTGTAACAATTTTAGACACTACACCATGAAAACTGAAAACATTCAGACGTAAATTTGTAATAAACAGTTGTAACACACGAAACCCTTGAAGAACTCCTTTTTAAAATACATATTTTTATAATCATACTGATTTGCGATGTGAATGAGAGGCTCATAGGTTTCTGCAGACGTGATCTCATAACTTCGTCTCTTAGTGGTACTTTGTATGGAGACTACCGTGGACATAATATTCTCGAGGCCGGGCTTTGAAGTTACAGAAGTATCCTGCATATAATGAGTGGTAGCCAAACTGGTGTGGTATCAGTGTCTTCAGATTAAGTAACTCATAGACCATCGGAATCTCCTTTATTCTTTGCAAAAGCATACTTTAGATACTTTTCTATATGCAAATGTTTGCTCAGCTTCACACCTTTTTCACTATGCAAGGCATACAGACGTTTACCTACATTTTTAACCAAATGTTTTCCTTCGAACCATTGCTTCATGTCGATGTCCATGAATCTTTAGTCTCGCTATCAGTGCGGTGTCGTCATCCCCTTCTAGATAGTCCACTGGTGTTTATTCTTGTATCAATTCCTTAACTCTTTGAAACCTATTTGTACTTTCCAAAAGTTTTGCGCTTCCGGAATGGATCCTGACAGGCTGTCCAGGCTTTCTTCGACGCCACAAGTTGCAAACACCACATGTGCTGTGTGATTCACTATCGCCTTCACTACCTTTTTCCATATTTTGATTCGCTCATGAAGAACATGCGCGCTTAAAATATGAAATAAGAAGAATTTAAATACTGTACACTAAATCATTTTTGCGGTATACAATTTTCGCAGAATTGCCAATTTTGACTTATTCTCGTGGTCACCGTTTTATCCTAGATTAATCAAACATGATAATGATCATCTTGATAAAATCTCGAGCGAGTACTTAGTAATATATAGTAAAAAAAAACTAGCGAAAATAATAGAACTTTCAACTTGCAATATACTTTGTAAACTATATTTCACTTGCTCTACACGGAACTTGGTCAAAATGTTTGTCTTCACGAAAAACAGATCAAATTTGAATTTATGTAAGCTTTAATAATGTAAAAACTATGTAACTTTGTCAGTAAAATCAAAAGAAATTACATGTATTGTACTTATCATTTTATTGGCGGTTGAAAGGTTACCAATTTCCGATGACAAACGAGCTTAACACGGCGCCGGGTCGAAACACAGGTTACTGGATTAAAACCTCATACCTAACTGATTCTCTAAAGGTAATGTTGAAAAGATATCATCTAAGGCTAGAAACACTCTTAGATTTATTTAAAAAATGTACAGAGTAATAACAGAAACATAATATAAACAGCATAAAAATATATGTTTGCCCACAACTAGGATATTGTAATACAATTTGGCATCCGTGGCAGAAACTAACGTATGCAATTTAGGGCAACTAGATATGTAATGAATGACTATTCATGCCAGAGCAGCGTTACATCAATGCTAGAAACCACTCGAACATAGAAGGATAATGCATCACTAATAATGCTACATATAAAATTGCTAACAGTCTTGCCATTGTAAATCAGAGACATCTTACACACTCAAGAAATCTCAGCTATATTACCCCTTTTTCAAGAGCTCAAACACATCCTGTAACATAGCCTTCTGGTTTTAAACATTTATGTCCCAGACCTCTCGGTAATGAGCAGAAAATTATTGTTTGAAGAGTACTCCCGAATAGGTATGTTCTTGCATGATTGCATTCCTGCGTTTTCATTTCTTGCAAACTTTCTTTTTTACTTTTTTATTTGATAGTCCGTGGCACACATATTTTAGTAGCTCAACTCCACTTATGTCTGTCACGTACAAGTGCAAAGGAACACTATATACAATGGTTACTGTACACACTATGGACTCACTCGGAATGCCTTGGGTATTTTTGACATTTCGGTTGGTAGCCTTTTTAGTATTGGAAGGTAGAATCTACTGTGCATCAGAAATACCTAGATACATTTGTGAACGAGTTCCGACAGTAAACGAATCAACTGAAATCAACGGATTCGTTTACACATGTTTACGAACGTGACAGGTCTGATTCTTTCATGCTATAGGTCATAAAAGAACATTTTCCTATTGAACGGGGTTTATGTATTGAAGTGAAAACGATAGTATAACATACTACTGGGCTTATGTGTCCCGTTAAAATATTTCATATCACAGTACTGACAACCAGAGGATTAGAAACAAATAACCGAATCTATTAATCCGCAGGCAGACACGCAGGTAGTCAGACAGGCAAAATTATCACATTTAAATGCTGCCCAGCTACTAACAGAGTGCCACAGAGACTGTAAAGTTGAAAACCTATAACAACAGTGTTACTTGACGCAAAAGCAGCCGTTGGCGTAGTAAATCATAAAAATCTTATGAGATATAACCATATTGGTGTAAATAATACGCGTTGGAGTTTGATAAACAATCTACGTTCAAATGCAACAACGTCAGTCAAGTGGAATAGAAATGTGTCAGAACCGTTCCCAATTGAGCAAGGAATAAGGCAAGGTGGGATAATGAGTGTGGATCTTTACAAAGTATGTGTCGATCCATTACATACAATGAATAATGCTGAAATGAAGCATGTTCAATGTTCTGCACATCTGGATATACAATAAGTAAGTTCAACAAATGATACTAAAATGAAAACTGTTGAAGCGAACATTAAGAAGGCAAGAAACTTAAGTATTATTTACTTTCTGCTGGTCTACATGGACAAACCAGAATTGATCCGCAAACATCATTGCACCTTGTAAAGACATATGTACTACCGATATTACTATATTGACTTGAAATTGTTATTCCAACATCCAAGTATCTAAAACGAGTGGAACAGTTTCAATCAAAGCGCTGTGAGCGCTGAAGGCCTGGGGCTATAGATTAACTCCCCTAAAAACAAATTTTGACCTTCGTGATTTTCGCTGAACCTTACCTAAAGCGCTGGTCGAAATGTGCATAGGGCGAAATTTAGTATATGACACAGAATGAATGATTCACAAATATATGGGTGGCAGGGAAGTTTGTTTTATTATAAAACGTACATTAAATGAAAAATAATCACAATATCCATTGTTTGAGAGAACAATAAAAATAATACAATCTGCGCTTTGTTCAACTTCAAGCGATATCTGATGATGTGGATCGAAAATTATTGTGTACCAAGGACAATACCTTGAAACAGAAATAAACAAAGCAATACCAACAATGAAATATAAATACAGTACTGTACAATGTGTATAACAGGGAAAACCAAAAATGATTCTTGGTTACCTTGTAGTTGTAATCGGTGAAACCGTTCACTGGGCCTTGACATGCAGCGTCCTCGATAAATGGCGGGTGATTTTGATCACGTGAGTTCCTTCTCGGGAATGTACGTAAATTGTATCTGTTTTTTTAAAGAAATGTATTTTTAGGTAAATATATATGTGATCCTTCGTAAATAAGAAAGTTGTCAATGAAATAACATCAGAAATTTGAAAATCAAACTACAAACTCTTATATCGAATTCCGTACGTTTCCGTAAATTTCCGTAAATATCCGTACTTTTCCGTGATATGCATATGATTATCTTCCATAATCCGCTAACAGTGCAGTAATTTCTAAAACAGAAAAAATTGTGTAATGCAGCCCGTAAGCTATAGACATTTCTGCAATCGTTGTATGTACTGTTTTTATTTGTAATAATGTTCTTATCGTATGCGACATTCAAACAAAAGATTGATCTGGTCTGTCTTGCACTACTTTCCCAAAGCGCATGTTTACAGTTGTTATTCGCACATAGCACAGTTAAATTGTCAGCAGTGTTTGAAATGTGGTATGCTAACTTAGGCCTAGGGGACTTTCAGTCCCCAGGTCAAAAACAACTTCTTAAACAAATACTATTACTACCGCAGAATGTAGCAGATCAAGCACCATATCTGCTATATTTTTTGTATGTTTACAACATGAAACCAGTACTGAAAAACAGCTGGCCAGAAGACAATAATCCCTGAAATTAATTAGCAGTGCCAGCTGGTTTATCGAAGTAAAAAAGCTCTTCTGTAAATCCAGTCTGGGTGAAATATTTGATTCCCTGAATGAACCAATGAAAAAAGAGAAATGGAAACAGTTCGTATAATTTAATAAAGTATCTGACATCTTCAAAGAAAAAATAATTACATTAGCAAGACTATGTAATAGTTTAAGATATATGAATATCAGTTACACACCAGGACAAATCCATCCGAATCTAAGAACATATGGTAACTCAATGAGAGAAGTTTAGTTTAAACATAATTTATTGCTGAATATACATGTATATACACATGATTGTATAATTATACAATAAGGACATTTTTACTACATAAAATCAGCAAAAGGGTTGGGCCACAAGTTCTTCCAACATTAGTAAACGGCCCTTCCCTTAATGAGAGAAGTAAAAAGACTTCTGTGACACTAAAACTCCTGACTGGCACATATATACCTCAATTTAACAGAGTGGCATTTAACCAAAATAAAGTCAATCCAAACTGTCAGCTATGTGAGTCTGTCCCTGAGGATATACAACACTTTCTGCTGTGTTACAGCACTCTTCAAACCAAATGAACTCTAATCCTAAACGGCATAGCATTTGAATACCAATGCATCACAAATGAACAGTTTGACAACTTGTCATTCGAAGAAAAAATCACCATAATTTTAGACTGCACTTATATATACTTTGTTAAAATTGATAAATTTCGAGGTATTGAGTAACATTGTAGAAGACTTATTTATGCTTTACACACGTCAAGATAGACAATGCATCAAATATCGGTCTGATGAGACGCCGGGGGTATGGCATGATTTTCAAAACTGGTGCAGATAATTAAGTTGCAAACTAGTATTCAAAGAAAATAAATAAATGAAAGCGATAGTCTTTAACTTTACTAGTGGCATAGAGAAGTAAAAGTTCAGTATAAACGTGTATATAGATTACTCGGTGGATGATTCTGGTGAAGGGATTAGGATATTAAGAGCAATTCTCGGTAAGCACCAAAAAAATAAAGAAGGGGTCTGGCACGCATGGTCTCAGATTTTCAAGAAACTTTCAGAACTTGAAAGGTTCCATGCACTGATACTGTAATTGGGCGTTTTTAATTCCAAACAATTTTGATTGCCATGGAAACGTGGATAGAAGATTTTGGCCCAAAATAGCCAAAATTGAGAGTAAATTTTCCTAAAAAATGCCAATTTTGTAATTCAAATATAGGAAAACAAGAAATATCTGTTTTGTTTTAATGTTTGTAGAAAGAAAGACATGTAGTTAGTTAAAGATAATGACCATAAGTTTATTAACTGTGGTAACTGTTAAGCTCTCTATTCTCGGCTAAAATGTAGGTCAAAATGCAGATTTTCATTTTTGCTGAAAAATGGAAATATAGACCAACTTCAAATCAAAATAACAGGAAAACGCAGCGGTGATGGGTATAGTGATACATATTTCCTGAAAGAACAATCATTGCTCAGTTACATGAAAGAATAAAATCAGTGGGAACTTTATAAACAAAAATATTATAGATCATCAGTTTTACTGAAAAATCCAATTTTTCATACATTTAATATCGGTCATCTACAGGTGATCTATATTCATACTATTTCCAAGTAAACCTATGTTTTTTAATAAAATAATGTATTCTATCTATGGGACAGTTAAGAACACTTATTAAACCATCCATAGCTGAAAGCTAAACTTTGTAAAAAAAAAAACAACAACAGAATGGTTGCTATGACAACAAAATTGCAGATTAGGCCAAAATTGGGAGTAAATTTTCCTAAAAATGCCAATTTTGTCATTCAAATATAGGAAAACAAGAAATATCTGTATTGTTTTAATGTCTGTAGAAAGAAAGACATGTAGTTAGTTATAAATAATGACCATTAGTTTATTAACTGTGGTATATTCTCGGCTAAAATATAGGTCAAAATGCAGATTTTCATTTTTGCTGAAAAATAGAAATATAGACAAACTTCAAATCAAAATAACAGGAAAACGCAGCGGTGATGGGTATAGTGATACATATTTCCTGAAAGAACAATCATTGCTCAGTTACATGAAAGAATAAAATCAGTGGGAACTTTATAAACAAAAATATTATAGATCATCAGTTTTACTGAAAAATCCAATTTTTCATACATTATCGGTCATCTACAGGTGAGCTATAATCATACTATTTCCAAGAAAACCTATGTTTTTTTTATTAAAATAATGCATTCTATCTACTGGACAGTTAAGAACACTTATTAAACCATCCATAGCTGAAAGCTAAACTTTGTAAAAAAAACAAAACAGAATGGTTGCTATGACAACAAAATTGCAGATTAGGCATGTTGGTATAGATAATAACTGCAACAAGGTTGTCCAGTGGGACCACTGGCATATAGAAAGTATTTGTGATAGATTAGGAATTCGTAAATACAAAAAATGTAATACATCTGTAAATTGGACTCTGTATGGTGAAGGTTGCCACGTTAGCAAAGGTCAGTATCAGGGATTGAGGTCAAGAGTCAACAAAGGTCAGATAATATGCATTGGAGATTTACTTACAAAACAAAGGTAGGACAGAGTTCAAATGGGAAATGATTGATGAATCATTCTTGAATGGTCTCATTTATAGGAAACTGTAGAGCAAATGTACATTGGATGGAGATGGCCTTCCAAGGGTTGGAATTCACTAATAACAAAGGTCACACTCACCTTGACAAGATTTAATGTTCAGATCATGACAACTGCAAGGTCACAAATGAAATGTTTTAAATCTACATTCTTCAAACATATACATTTGTATAACATACATGATATGCAGATGCTTAATCTTGTTTTCATGGTAAGTTAAATAAGGCCTGGAAAAAAATGTTTGTTTAGTATTACATAGCCGTAAGAGTCAGTCAATTTGTTTGTTTCAAAAATATTTTTGTTTGCATCTGATTCACATGTCTGAGCTTAGTGAAATATTATTTTGGCCTGTAATTAGGCACTGTTAACATTAACAATTATATCATTATTTTACTTTACATGTACGAGTATTTCAATTTGACTCTTTATAATTACATTCTATATGAAAATTTGCAAAATCTCAACAACAAAAACACAAACCTTTTTCCAGGCCTAGCAGTTAAATTCACCAAATGTGAGAGTCACAATGAAAATCGGTAAAATAATCAAAGAATAATTTGGGGAACAGTCCTCAAAAGTGCAATTTGTTATAGCTAGAAATTGCAGAAAGATTAGCAAATATTCAGATCTTTATGATTATGATTTCAACGTGACATTTTAGATAAAATTTAAAATCTTCTCTAATGTGTACAGACATGATAAAACTAACATGTACATGTACCATAAAAACAGAATATAACAGGAGCCTCTGTCCAGTTTTATCCTTTATTATAAATAAAACCCAGAAGGCTATGATGGCTCCATATCACTCACCTGAGTGACATTGCTCTTAATGCAAAGGTCAAGGTCAGGTGACATTAATCCAATATAAAATGAGGCTTCTATTGCATACACAATGTTTTCCTATTATTTGACCTGGTGACCTAGTTTCTGACCCATGATGATCCATTATCGAACTTTATCTAGATGTCATTAAGACACTTATTCTTACAAAGTTCCATGAAGATCCAATGAGAAATGAAGCCTCTGTTGCATACACAAGGTTTTCCTATCATTTGACCAAACTTCAACCCTAAACTATATATCATAAACATAAACATTCTGCTTGACAAGGCAAACCTTTTGACCAATTTACATGATGATTTGGTTGTAAATGTCACCTGTATGGCATACACAAGGTTTTTAACCGGGTGACCTAGTTTTTGACCTCAGATTACCCATATTCATACTCCACCTTAATTTTATCAAGACAATCACACTGACCAAGTTTCATGACGATCCAAAGAAAAATTCAACCTCTATTGCATACACAAGGTTTTTCTATGATTTGACCCCGTGACCTAGTTTTTTACCCTAGATGACCCATGTTCGAACTCGACCTAGTTTTAATTAAGGCAATCATACTGACCAAGTTTCATGAAGGTCTAGAAACAAAATGCAACATTTATAGCATACACAAGGTTTTTCTATGTTTTGACCCTGTGACCTAGCTTTTGACCCCAGATGACCCATGTTCAAACTTGATCTAGATTTTATAAAGGCAATCATACTGAGGTGCCTCAGTCTGTGTCCTCTCCATGTACTCAATAAATGTGCTATGTCATTTTAAAATCCTTCCATGCATGACAGAGTAACCATGCATACAGTATTCCATTACTTTAAACACTAAGTGTGACCTTGACCTTTGAGGTAGGAACTTGGGTCTTGCACGCAACACATCCGCTTGATGTGCTAGACGTTTGTGCAAAGTTATTTTAAAATCCTTCAAAGCATGATAAAGTTATAGTCCGGACACAAATGTATGCATATATACAGGATTCCATTACCTATAAACTCTAAGTGTGACCTTGACCTTTGTGGTAGGGATGTTGGTATTGCACACGACACGTCGTCTTGATGTGCTAGACATTTGTGCCAAATTATTTTAAAATCCTTCAATGCATGACAAAGTTACAGTCCGGACACGAATGTGTGTATATATGCATATATAGAGGAATCCATTACCTTCAAACTCTAAGTGTGACCTTGACCTTTGAGTTAGGGACAAGGGTCTTGCACGCGACACGTCGTCTTGATGTGCTAGACATTTGTGCCAAGTTATTTTAAAATCCTTCAAGGCATGACAAAGTTACAGTCTGGACACGAATGTGTGTATATATGCATATATAGAGGAATCCATTACCTTCAAACTCTAAGTATGACCTTGACCTTTGAGCTAGGGACGTGGGTCTTGCATGCGACACGTCGTCTTGATGTGCTAGACATTTGTGCCAAGTTATTTTAAAATCCTTCAATGCATGACAAAGTTACAGTCCGGACACGAATGTGTGCATATATAGAGGATTCCATAACCTTCATACTCAAGTGTGACCTTGACCATTGAGGTAGGGATGTGGGTCTTGCACGCGACACGTAGTCTTGATGTGCTAGACATGTGTGCCATTTTTTTTTTAAATCCTTCAATTCATGACAGAGTTACGGTCCGGACACGAATTTGTAAGTGGGGACGCACGGACGGACAGACGGACGGACAGACAGACGGGCGGTGCGATTTTAATATGCCGCCCTTTGGGGGCATAAAAATGCAACATCTATTGCATACACAAGTTTTTTCAATGATTTGACCGGGTGACCTAGTTTTTGACCCTAGATGACCTATATTCATACTCGACCTAGATTTTATTAAGGCAATCATACTGACCAAGTTTCAAGAAACTCCAATGAAAAATACAACCTCTATTGCATACACAAGGTTTGTCTATGCTTTGACCCTGTGACATAGATTTTTACCCCAGATGACCCATGTTCGAACTTGACCTAGATTTCATCAAGGTTGTCATTCAGACCAAGATTCATAAAAATGCATCCTCTATTGCATACACAAGGTTAAGTGTGGACAGACGACAGACACCAGACGACAGACAGACACCAGGCAATCACACTATCTCACCAGGTGAGCTAAAAATGCAAGTCTGTAATGTAAACCAACAGTTCTAAAAATATGTCACATACTTGTCTACGTCCAAAGGCACATAACCCTTTCTAGTGCATTTGCTTTGTTTTTCTTAAAGAGGCACTCCCTATAACAGGTGTCAAATCAAATAACTTCAAAAGAATAAATAATAGAATATTTGCAAGTATTATTATTTAACCTAAAAGTTTAAGCTATACATTCAAGTTGCTATGTTGCTGAGAATACAGACTGATAGAGCTTTTGAATAACATACTCTAATAGGTTTGACAAATCATTTGGAAAAATAGTTTTTAGTACTAAGATAAGATAAATAACATTTATTTTGTGTCGGCGGGACATTTACAATTAACATAAGCTATCATGAGCTTTTACAAATGACTATAGTACTGACTTAATGCACTGTTCAGCTTTGTCAATATATCTTAATTGTGTTCTTTCACTTGGCACTGAGAACAGAATGATTATGTAATTGTTTCATGGGACTGATACTGTTTGTCTTTAAAAATTCATTTAATGCCTCTAATTTTGTTACATTCTCCAATGACAAGTCTAATGCCAGACTACAACATGGTTCACTGTAGACTGTGCACTGGTTAGTTTGTGATAGAGGGCCTTCATGATAGCAGCTTGTGTCAACATCATCTGTAATAACAATACCGGTATATGTAAAGCCAAATACAAGAAATGTTCACATTCCATGAAAAGTTTATCACCACTTCATTCATAGTTACACAAAGGTTTGTAGCGAACTTCCAAATTTCAAGTTCCATTGAAATCATCATTCCTAATTGAAGTTAATGAGAGGAAACAACTTCCTATTTTTCAGCAACAATAACACTGACGTAAGACCACAAATGAACCAAGTGTAAAAACAATTTACTTTCTGGAAAAGTACTTAAAAATGTTTTAGATAAAGTTTATGAAATGACAAGTGTCAGATTCATTTTATCATATGACCTTCCTTGGTTGAAACAAAAGTTTTTCAGCAATAACACAAACTTTGCGATGGCGCATTATATGTAACATACATGATAATATAAAAAAGTGATTATTTTACACTGGAAACATGGAACACCATGTGATAAATATGTCCTTGTGTATTACCATTCTTTCTTTCATACTAGGTTCTTAATAAACCTCCACTTCTGTAACATGTCCATGCTTGAATCCTGAAATCAGTAAGTTTTTGCCATAATATTCACTCTGAATGAACTATTGTAAAGCATAAAACCTTTTAATTCATAGATAAAAACTAAAAATAATTATAGATCACCTTCATGTATTAATTACCCTGCTAAATTTCTAAAATTTACTTTTCAATCTTTCCACGTGGCGTTGTGGACATTACCATTAATTTTTCAAGGCGGTTCAGTGAAAATTCACTGACAAAGAGCAACAGTGCAGATCATGATTGTATTGATGTGCATGCTGATCATTACTCCAAATGATTCTACGTGACAGCCAACGAGATAGTATTGTTGGGCCCTAACCATCATTTAAAGTAAAGGTTTGACAGTTCTAAAATATCAGATCTATGATGCCTTCTCTTTATTTTTCCCCATGGGTGGGAGTTCCACCGGACTTTAGACAGCCTTTTTTGCCTGACGGATGGGAATTCGACATGTGCTGTTGGCGCATGGGATGGGAATTTGACTTTAGTTCTTCAAGTTCCGGTACGGGTCCCGGAATTAGAACACATCCAACCCCGAGTATATGCTTCAGGAGTTAAGCAGCAATTTTTGCAGTTTGTAGGTGACCCCTTCGTTCATTCCCTGTCTCCCCCCCTCCACGCGGAAAATAATAAGTGCATGAAAGGTGTCAAACTGAATACTCAAAATCAATTAGGATAACTGATCATGATCTTCACTGGCTGCTATATAGGCAGAGTCACATAGCAATGATTGTCTCAGATCTGAATGTGTAATAATCAAGGAAAATGTATCTATCACTGTTACACACCGTTAAATTAGTAGTGTCTGACCTCTAGTTTGGACGGAATATTTGGTAGTATAATACCGTTTTATTTTTCACGGGAGTGCTTGCATATTGTTGTGTCCCTTGGGTATTTCCCCATGCCGGGAACCAGGGTGTGACGTCATAGTCCGGGAAATCTGACTTCCGCCTAGAAGTCTCACTCTTTTCAAGCTAAAACCTAGACCAGTACGGTCGTACAACAAAAGATCGGCAAGCATCTGCGCCTATCGCAGGTAAGCCATCACCATTATAGTCGGAAATGCTTCATTGGCGCTGCGAGCAGGGTATGGTTAAATATCTGCTTAGCATAATCAAAACAATATTGGAGCATAACATCCTGGCTGCATTTAGTCTAACTATTTCGACTTCGAAGGCAAACCGAATTTATAGGCTGATATTTTATAGTTGTTCACTAGAGGTGTGACAGTTATAAAATATCAGATCTGTGAAAGGGTCACACTGAAACGCCAAATTAATTAGGCTACGCTGCATTGAGCTTGCACTGCGATAGGCATATGGCCATTTCAAAAGGGAACACTCATTCCCACCAGAGGCCTATGGGTCGCCGTATCCGTTTTACCCTAGGTATGACGAGAGATACGAGCATTATGCGTATGACTATGTTCCAGAACATCGGGAACCATACCGCATTGAGGGAACAACATTCCAGTCATGCACCACATACACAGAACACAATGGATCAGATAGCTCCAGCTGCCAATCCAAGCCCCACCAAGATCACGCAAGGATCTACGCCAGGCATGGGATTACCTCATGGTAGACCAGACAATTCTGACTCCAAAAATGAGAGGAAGAGTAGCAATAGTCACCAGAATGCTAATCCTAGACCATACCGGCGGCGTCCGAACCATGACCCAGACAGTTCTGATGGTGGTAATGACGGGGATGGGGATAATGATGAAAACAGGGATAGAGACGCCAGACGTAGGGACCGCCCTTTTAATGTCCCAAAAACCCTAACGTATGATGGTACAGGGAAGTGGCGCTCATTCTTCACCAAGTTTTCTTCATATGCTGAAGACAATGGGTGGAACAATGGAGAAAACAAAAATCGTTTGTGCTGGTGCCTTCACGGTAAAGCCAGTGATTTTTATTCTCACATTGTGGAAATAACTCCAGATATTCAATATCTGGATTTAGTTAGCAAATTCCGTACAAGGTTTGACTATAGGGATGTAACGGAAACCTTGATTATGGAATTTCAAAGCTCCACCCAGAAGATCGGCGAAACTCTTAGTGAATGGGGAGAAAGAGTAGTGGATCTGGCATACAAGGCTTACAGAGACCTACCCGATGAGAGCATGATCCGGTTGGCAGTTGTCCGGTTCTGCCAAGGGTTAGTCGATAAAGAGGCAGGTGCATTTGTATCTAACCAAAGACCTTATTCCATAAAATCCACCATTGACAAGGTTCGCTGGTATCAGCACAATAAGATGGTGATGTTTGGAAAAGGCAAAAAGAAAGTTGTCCAGTTTGAACATGACTGTGCTAAAGGAATCAGAACTGTACAGTTTGAAGAACATAGGACACCAAATGCACTAAATGCTGAGAAAAGAAAGGACCTCAAGGACTTGTCTGAGGTGACAGATTGCCGTTTTAAAGTCCTGGAAGACCAGGTTGACCTCTTGGCAGACACAGTAGCCAAAGTCTCGACCATTTTAGGGCAACTGACCGTTCAATCCAGTTACACCAACAGAAGCAAGGTGACAGGTCCTTGTTACAACTGTGGCAAAAAAGGGCATTTTAAGACTGATTGTCCAAGTCTTAAGGACAAATCAGTAGCCCAAATAAAAGAATTCATTGATACATTATCCAATGACTAGGGTTCGCTAGGGTTAAACTGAACCTTGGTCCCAAAAACTGAACATGTGTTGCGCTACAGGTCACATTCACTAAAGTTGCACATGATTCAAATCAGATCCATGATTTTGACTATAGATAGATAGATAGATAGATTTATTTCAACATAAAATGTACAATTTACATGGCAACTTATAATTAAAACATACAATAAAACAATAAACAAACATGTATGAATTAATATAGCCATGCCAATCAACATTATATGTTAAGGATAACACAAAAAAGAGCTAAAACAAACTCTTATTTCCATTGTGGTCCTTAAGATATAGTATTGTATGACATAGGAAGATACAATTTATCACAGTAAAAAATCACAGCAAAATGCCTTAAGAGAAGTTTGTATAAAAACCCTGATTGAAAGACATTAAAAAAGTCAAGTTAAGCTTAAAAAATGTTCCTTAACCTTGCATTTAAATGAATACATAGTAGTTGCATCCCTCACATTTTGTGGCAGACTGTTCCATAGACAACAACCATTGTATGCAAATGATTTTTTTTCCAAAACTTTTGACCACAGGGAGAGCATATCTCTTACTATCTGACATAGAAAAACCTGTACCATCAAAGGAGGGATATGCCTTTGCTCTAAACCTTGTGGGATAATCATGAACAGTATTGATAGGGGTAAAGTGTTCACTTAAATATGAAGGGGCAACATTAGAATTAATTTTATAAACATGACAGAGAGTTATCTGATTAACTCTACTTGAAACTGGTAACCAGTTCAGACGTGAAAAATGCTCAATTCCAATATGTGACATTGGATGTAAATTCAACACAAAGCGTATAAGTTTATTTTGTGTGACCTGTAACTTGTTTTTTAATTCCTGTGTTAAACTATTAAACCAGGTAGAAGAGGCATAGTCAAAATGACATTGTATAAGTGATGTAACTAACAGTTTTTTTGTATGCAGAGTGAGAAATTCACTTTTACGGTACAGGAATTTTAACCGAGCATTGGATTTCTTAATTACAGACCTAGCCATAGACTCAAAAGACAAATTTTGATCAATGGTAGCACCAAGATATTTAACTGAAGATTTGGATTCAATGGATTGACCATTGCAATTTATTTCAAGATTTGCTTGTTTTTTTAACCTTTGCGTTGACCCAAATAAAATAGATTCTGTCTTACCAAGATGAAGAGATAGTTTATTACATATGAGCCATTGACTGACAATATTCAGGTCCTGACTTAAGAAATTTTCAATATCATACTTGTTTTTGGCAGACACAAGAATTGCTGAGTCATCAGCATAGAGAAGCAGTTTGTTTTTTACAACAGCTGACATGTCATTCACATAAATAAGAAAAAGCAGAGGACCTAATATAGATCCCTGGGGCACACCACATGTTATATTGGCAGATGAAGACAAAGTACATGATATTTCAACCAACTGACGTCTATCAGACAAATAGGAAGAAAACCATCTGATAGAGGATTCTGTGAGACCCAATGCTCTTAGTTTCATTAAAAGAATTGAGTGATTGACGGTATCAAATGCTTTTTGGAGATCTAATAGAACCATACCCACAAGATGACCTTTATCCATCTGAAAACGAATATAGTCTGTGAGGTGAATAAGGCATGTATCAGTTGAAAACCCATGTCTAAAACCTGACTGATATTCATACAAAAGACTATTTTGGACAAGGTACTGTTCTAATTGATCATATTATGCCATTTTAAGACTGATTGTCCAAGTCTTAAGGACAAATCAGTAGCCCAAATAAAAGAATTCATTGATACATTATCCAATGACTAGGGTTCGCTAGGGTTAAACTGAACCTTGGTCCCAAAAACTGAACATGTGTTACGCTACAGGTCACATTCACTAAAGTTGCACATGATTCAAATCAGATCCATGATTTTGACTATAAGGTTGAGCCACATACTGCTATTTCTTGGAAGGTAATGAGATAATTTAGTTTGAAAATTAGGTACAGTTTTTATTGATGTCTCATAAGTTGTTATATATTATATGGTGTCAGTCGAACTTTTAAGTTTAATATTCTATTCAAATGAATATGACCATTTAATGTTTTTCAAAAGTTGCAGTAATTGGTTCATTTATGTTTGAAATGCAATAAGTTAACATATTCGTGACTGAGATATATACTGGCAAGCAAGGAAAAGCCGATGGATTTTGCATGTTTTTTTCGTTTATTTTAGAAATAGACTAGACAAAATAAAAACGTTGACTATTTTGCAAATCTTGGCCTTGACCTCCGTCGATGGAGATATTTTTTGTTTACATTGGTCGCGCATGCTCGTAAATATGGGGCCTTAAAGGGGGTACTTAAAGCACACGAAAAATCGGTATTACAGCAGGAAATGTCGGCAGCTTGCTTTTATCGCTGATATTCAGTTCATAACGCGCATAACACAAAAAATATTTGAAAAGTATTAACAATAAATTGTGTTTGAGAAATTATATTAATTTGCAGCTTGGCTAGTAGGTCTGTATATCTACATGTGTCATTGTTGCCGGGAGTAACGGTTTTCTACAAGTGTAGTCAAATAGTTGCAACTTCATCTGCTAAATACCTTGCACAGCCTCCAGTCGTAGCTAACATCACAGTAGAACTCTCGACATTTGTTTCTGTGTGTTTGTTTGGCAATATAGCCTATGATTTCCCTGCATTGAGCCTCCCTCAAGCAAAGGGGAAATACTATACAATCAGTACATATTACTTCCCTTGAAGAGTCAAATCATCCCGATATACTGGTGTACGGTTTGAATATGTTATCGATACCTTCTTATTGCGTGTTGAAATGTATTTAAACATGATTTTCTAATGTTTTAAGAAAAATTGAAGTAATATGTTCGCGCGGAAATCAGAAGTTTGACAGCCGTCACATGACCCCCACGTGACTTTGTTGACAACATATGTCAAGGTTGGGAGTACGCTGAAATGAAAAATCGATATCTTAGTAAATATTTAACACTTTGACTCATGATTTCTGTCAGTCAGCTTCAAAACAAATCCTCCGATAGATTTTGATCAAAACTTTCTTTAAACAGACCTGTTATAGAGGCATGTAACGGGAAAACTAAAAATCCGCCGACAATTCCTTGCCATCGGCTTTTCCTTGCTTGCCAGTAGAGCTCAAGTAATATTCATGGTAACATGTCAAATACTTTTAAAAGTCAAATTAAAAACGTTGTAACTACAACTACAAATGTACATATAAAATAGGCCACAAGTGCAAAATGCGACATGTTATAATTTTAGGATTATTATACATAGGTAACTATACAAAGTTTGATTCCTTAAGATATTCGTATTACTTTATTGTTTTAAAATCTCCTTACATGAGGGAATATTTTATGCTTGGTTTATTTCTGGGTAGACTGGAAATACAATAATTCTATGGTAGACCTATCCGTTTCCAAGTAATCTATAGTAGATAAATCGATAGATTGTCTCAAGCAATATATAAGGTCTTCATTAATTGTTTCAGCCAGTGAGTCTCATCTGGAACAGGTAGATTCCATATCATTTGGAACGAGTTCCATGTCTTTTGGGAAAAGGTTCCATGTTATTTGGAACAACTGGTTATCATTTAGTTCCATATCACTTGGAACCAATTATAAGGGATTATGAGTAAACTTGCTCATATAGTTTGTAGTAGACAAACTTGTCTAATATCTATGAACTAAGGTCAATATGGTTTAAAGCTATCTCAGTGAGGACTGTTTCCATATTATATGGAATTGTCTTGCTACTAAGCTTAAACCCAGAAAATTCAGACATTATTGCTGAGAGCTGCATGGTCACCTTTATAAAGTTGGGAGGAGTGTTGTGTCCCTTGGGTATTTCTCCATGCCGGGAACCAGGGTGTGACGTCATAGTCCGGGAAATCTGACTTCCGCCTAAGAGTTCTCGCTCTCTTCAAGCTAAAACCTAGACCAGTACAGTCGTACAACAAAAGATCGGCAAGCATCTGCGCCTATCGCAGGTAAGCCATCACCATTATAGTCGCAAATGCTTCAATATTTTTTTGTTTTTCACCTGTTCTACTGGAAGAGCGGTTAGGTACGTAACTGAATTGAAATATATCAGAAAATCATGATGTTACTGCAAAATTGCATTAAAGCATTCAACGCTTTAGGTTTGCATTTAAATGTTTTCAAAAGGGGTAGGTCCCGGATAGAACTGATTTAGTCTAAATTTTAGTTTGACATGAAATGGTTTGTTTACTGCCTGGGGCAGCAAATTATGGAACGCCAAATCTACAAATATCAAATATTTGATGAGCTCTGCAAATAATATGAAAATAGGCAATACCTATATATCAGGCGAAAGCATAACAGGAATTTCATTTTTAGAAATGGTACAAATTTTCAGGGGACACAAAAACGGTTCAAGTTCCGAAAATTATTCGAAGTGGAGTCATGCATCGAGGGTTGATTGCGAAAAGAAATGGAGCTTTTTATGGCGTCGCAAGAAAGAGCATCAAACTTTAGGAATGTGTATAAATAGGATCTCTTTACATTTCAAAGTACAAAGCTGAAGTGTTGCGTTTTCAAACACAAAAATTGCAGACATTTAATGACAACAACAACAGAGTACCACAGTGGTGCAATTGTGGAGGCACAGTGGTAGTGCGTTCGCCTCAGGATCGAAGGGCCCTGGGTCCGATCCCAATCATCGTCATGTCGGTAGTGTCCTAAGGCAAGACTCAAATCATTCCACATTGCCTTTCTCTCTTTGAGGTTGATTCCATCTGGAATTAGTCTCTGGATCGAAATGCAATAACTGCGTTTGTCATACTTGAAATATTACGAAGGTGCCGAAAACTGTCGATGATTATGCAAGCGCGCCATCTGGTGTAATAATGCGAGTGCACGTTTCAGTAGTGCGTTATGACATGCATAGTTCGTCCAACTGACATGCGTTGTTTAGTTTAGATATATTATGCCTATTTCAGTATAACGTAGATATATTGGTCTATATTAGCAGTTGGCTAATATGTTAAAAGACGTTAAAATCATACATTTCAAGTATGACAAACGCAGTTATTGCATTTCGATCCAGTATCATTAATAGAATGTTATGATGAGGGTATGAATGACAGTCAAACAATGCAGTCAGGTTGTTCAACTTAATTTCGACCGTTTACTCAATCATCTTTAAATATAAGTTCAGTTTAATAGCAAATACAGAACACTGATATATGAAATAATGTAGAATACAACAATTCATCTCTCAGAAAGGTGTAATAATTTCTCCACTTTTAATCATAGAACATATCAAAAAGAAACATGAAATATCAGATGGACAAGTACACACGTAACAACGCAAGATGGGATGTCAGAAGGCTCAATGCAATTTTTGCATCAAATCTGTTCCATATTTATGACAGGCCATTTTCACACATACCATGAGTGACATATGCAAAGTGGAAAATGAAAATTGACCAATTACGGCGGATATTTCACGGAAATTAATATTTTAAATCTACATGGAGGTTCAGATAAAAAATCACTTCTTGAAACGATGATATCAAAAATGCGGTAATAGTATAGCGATGATTCGCATCGAAAATACTGCGGCGGTGATGTGTGAATCAATCCTTGGGATTCAAAGAATAAAATTGTTACAGGACACTTTTACAGGTGTATTTTATCAAAATTTTAATTACATGATGTAATAAAAAAAGTCACTCAAAAGTACTTCAGGGCTTTTTCTTGCTCTTTTGGGAAAAGGCCCCTGGTCCCTAATTGGAAAAATTGGCGTTTTTCTGATCAAATTGGGAATTTATGTATGAGTTTATTATCTATTACCTTGAGGCCAAAAAAAATATCTGTGTTTAGGGCAACGGTCCCAAAAATTTAGGTAGGGGGAGGGGCAAAGTTTTTTTTTGTTTTTTTTTTAATCTAGAAACATTTTATAGGTTGGGGAAAAAAATCTGTGTTAAGGGCAATGGTCCAAAGAATGCTATGTAGTGTAAGGACAGATTAAAACAAAATTTATTTTTTTTAATTGGGAAGAATGAAGGTTATTTTCGATTGGAAACGGGCCCGATATTCGGCCCCTGGTGATAGGGAGAAAAAGCCCTGTACGTAGAGAAGTGCGATAGTCCCATGATCAATATTTTCACTCCAAACTCCACTCGGAGTCACATTTTTATGCCCCCGAAGGGTGGCATATTAAAATCGCACCGTCTGTCCGTCTGTCCGTCTGTCCGTCCGTCCGTGTGTCCCCCTTTAAATTCGTGTCCGGACTGTAACTTTGTCATGCATTGAAGGATTTTAAAATAACTTGGCACACATGTCTAGCACATCAAGACGACGTGTCGCGTGCAAGACCCACATCCCTACCTCAAAGGTGAAGGTCACACTTAGAGTATGAAGGTTATGGAATCCTCTTATATGCACACATTCGTGTCCGGACGTACTTTGTCATGCATTGAAGATTTTAAAATAACTAGGTACACATGTCTAGCACATCAAGACGACGTGTGCTGCAAGACCCACGTCCCTAGCTCAAAGGTCAAGGTCATACTTAGAGTTTGAAGGTAATGGATTCCTCCATATAAGCATATATGCACACATTCGTGTCCGGACTGTAACTTTGTCATGCATTGAAGGATTTTAAAATAACTTGGCACAAATGTCTAGCACATCAAGACGACGTGTCGCGTGCAAGACCCACGTCCCTAGCTCAAAGGTCAAGGTCATACTTAGAGTTTGAAGGTAATGGATTCCTCTATTAAGCATATATGCACACATTCGTGTCCGGACTGTAACTTTGTCATGTCTTGAAGGATTTTAAAATAACTTGGCACAAATGTCTAGCACATCAAGACGACGTGTCGCGTGCAAGACCCACGTCCCTAGCTCAAAGGTCAAGGTCATACTTAGAGTTTGAAGGTAATGGATTCCTCTATATAAGCATATTGCACACATTCGTGTCCGGACGTCTTTGTCATGCCTTTGAAGGATTTTAAAATAATTTGGCACAAATGTCTAGCACATCAAGACAATGTGTCGCGTGCTGACCCACATCCCTACCACAAAGGTCAAGGTCACACTTAGAGTTTATAGGTAATGGAATCCTGTATATATGCATACATTTGTGTCCGGACTATAACTTTATTATGCTTTGAAGGATTTTAAAATAACTGTGCACAAATGTCTAGCACATCAAGCGGATGTGTCGCGTGCAAGACCCAAGTCCCTACCTCAAAGGTCAAGGTCACACTTAGGTTTAAAGTAATGGAAACTGTATGCATGATTACTCTGTCATGCATGGAAGGATTTAAAATTACATAGCACATTTATTGAGCACATGGAGAGGACACAGACTGTGAGGCACCTCTTTCGGGGGCATTCGTCACTTGGGAGGGACAGCTCTTGTTTTTTACATTTCTTTGCATAGTGAATTTATAGTAATTATTGGTGAAAATAATTTGGTCCAGGTCAGTTGACCTCGGGCCAAGTGAAGTCTAGATGAGGTGGTCCAACGGTCCAATTAAGTTTTCAGTCCTAAGTCAAGCCCTGAAGAACCAAGCTAACAAAATATGATCTTATTTTCCCCCGCACTTTACTTTTATATTTTACCACTGAAGTACCTGGTAGACTGAAAAAAAGAAAAGGAGTGACATACTCCCGACCTTGAGCTCTTTCGGTAGATATCTCCAAACATTTGTTGCTCTCAACAATGGAATTGTAGATCTCTCCAAATGATTTGGAGATATCTCCAAATCAATAATGAGGGCAACAAATGTTTTGGAGATATCTACAATTCTAACAAATTTATACTTATCCGTAACTGATTTGGAGATATCTGCAAATCATTTGGAAAGGTCTCATATTCAATTGTTGAGAGCACTAATATTACCCACATTGATTTGATAATGATCAATAAACTCCACCTTAACACATATCAGTGTTATACCTGAAGTGTGATGTAACCATTATCAATGCCAGTATGAGCCAATGCGAGGGAAGTTGGAAAGTCTTCTCAAAGCCTCATATGCTGATTGCATAAGGTCACTTTACTGGCATCAATGGATGTGTCATCAATGGATGTGTTTCAAGTATAGGGCATGCTATTGTTTTAGCTCACCTGGCACAAAGCATGAGCTATTAGGATTGCTCACTCTGGCTCACTGTCTGTCATAGGTCAGGCCACCATTTCAAATAGACAACAACTCTGCAACAACTAAGCCAATGGGGATGAAACTAGGCAGGGATGCTCTACCAAAAGTGTTCAAAGAATTCTATGCCATGCAGAACTCTGGTTGCTTTGGCAACAAATAGGCAAAACTTTAATCTTTTTAGGAAAATGCCATTTCAGGTCATCTGATTCTCGATGGAGTTAATATTTGACAGAAGTTTTTGTGAAAATCTTACGAGGGTCTTGCTGATTCCAAGAGGATATAAAATGTTTCAGATGGATGGACAGTGACGATTCTGAAACCACGCTCCAACTTTTTAGTGAGGGATAAATAGTACTTGCACTTTAGTCCTTACTAAGAATGATAGTAAGGTACATACTGCCTGTCTGTGAATAACTGAAATACTGTTGAAATCTGCATTAAGTCTTTTGCAGAATTTAAAGTAGGGTTGAGCATAGCTTTTTAGCTCACCTGGCTACGCCAGGGTGAGCTTTTCTGATCGATGATTGTCCGTCGTCCGTCAACATTTTGATTCAAATGACATCTCCTCTGAAACCTCTAGGCCAATGTTGATAAAACTATGCAGGAATGTTCCTTGCATGAAGCTCTACCAAAATATTGTTCAAAGAATTCCATTCCATGCAAAACTCTGGTTGCTATGGCAACAAATAGGAAAAACTTTAAAAATCTTCTTCTCTGAAACCACAAGGCCTAGAGCTTAGATATTTGGCATGTAGCATTGTCTAGTGGACCTCTACCAAGATTGTTCAAATTATGACCCCACGCGGGTGGGCACTTAGTTTTTGCATAGGAAAATATAGGAAAAACTTTAAAAATCTTCTTCTCTGAAACCACAAGGCCTAGAGCTAAGATATTTGGCGTGTAGCATAGGCTAGTGGACCTCTACCAAGATTGTTCAAATTATGACCCCCGGGTCAAAATTGACCCCGGGGGGGGGGGGGGGGGTGGTCAATTAGTTTTGCATAGGAATATATAGGAAAAACTTTAAAAATCTTCTTCTCTGAAACCACAAGGCCTAGAGCTTAGATATTTGGCATGTAGCATTGTCTAGTGGACCTCTACCAAGATTGTTCAAATTATGAGCCCCGGATCAAAATTGACCCCGCACGGGGGGTCACTTAGTTTTACATAGGCTTATGTAGGAAAACTTTAAAAATCTTCTTCTCTGAAACCACAAGGCCTAGAGCTTAGATATTTGGCATGTAGCATTGGCTAGTGGACCTCTACCAAGGCTGTTCAAATAATGACCCTCGGATCAAAATTGACCCCGCACGGGGGGTCACTTAGTTTTACATAGACTTATATAGTAAGAACTCTAAAAATCTTCTTCTTTGAAACCACAAGGCCTAGAGCTTAGATATTTGGCATGTACCTCCACCAAGTTTGTTCAAATTATGACCCCCGGGTCAAAATTGACCCGGCGCGGGTGGGCACTTAGTTTTTTTGCATAGGAATATATAGGAAAAACTTTAAAAATCTTTTTCTCTGAAACCACAAGGCCTAGAGCATAGATAATTGGCATGTAGCATTGCCTAGTAGACCTCTTCAAAGTTTGTTCAAATTATGCCCCTGGGGTCAAAATTGACCTTGCCCGGGGGGGGATCATTTGTTTTACAAAGGCGTATATAGGAAAACTTATTTGGTATATAACATTATCTAGTGATCTTCCACCAGGCAAGTGGACTTGTACCAAGGTGAGCGATATAGGGCCATCTTGGCCCTCTTGTTTAATTTTTTAACATTTAAACAACTGCACATATCATGTATATCAATGAATGTAGTGTTTTCTGCTTTTCAGATTTGCAATGGAGTGGAAAACATTCTTCTGTTTTCACTCATTTGAGGTTGCCTATCTAGTCGTACTAGCTATCCTGCCATTTATAATTGCCAACAGAATTATAGCCACTCTTCTCATAACATTCTTAATTTCCTATGGTGCTTTCTCAGTTGTCAGAAAGTTAATTAGGCGAAGCATCAATGTCAAGGGACAAACTGTGGTCATCTCAGGCTGTGATACAGGTGAGGCAGATTTGTTTAATGGCTCGATTTTGACCATTGCTTAATTATTGCGATGGTGTTTCAGTGTGATAGTGGGGGCTGGAATACATGGTCACTGTTTGATGTATAATACAATTAGTCTAAAGTAAGTTTTCTAGTCATCTGGAGACTGTGATACTGAAAAGATGCATTAGTGATCTGACATAGGCAGAAATCCAGGCAATATACAATTCACAAGATATTAGAAGATTGGCAATTTTTCTTTCCTTTAAATGGGGCCGGTAAAAGGACCCTTTCTGAAGTGCATAAATAGTGTATTCATTTTTTTTCTTTAACCGAAATTAACCCCTTTGAATTTGATACTTTACACTAAGTCTTAGATGTCCTATCATCTGCCTGCCATATTTGATGTAATGTTTTTTATCTGTTTTGTTTCACTTTTTATCAGGTTTTGGTCATGCATTAGTGAAGAGGTTAGACTACTTGGGGTTCACTGTAATAGCTGGTTGCCTTGATGAGAATGGTGATGGTGCTCACACCTTGCATAAGTGGAGTGATTCAGGAAGGATCCATGTTGTGCAGCTCGATGTTACCAAGGAAGAATCAGTCAATAAACTTCTCTCTTATGCACAAAAACATTCCATTGATGGTGAGTATATCATCTAGTATCAAGTATTTTTTATTATATTATTGCGTTGTCATTATGTTGCGGAGCCGTCCTTTTATCTACTTTACTTTGTCCACTCTTCATACCCAAAACCTTGTTGGATTTTCATCAGACTTGATGGGAAGCCTCAGAATTAAGAGTACTTGTGTATATTACAATTTGGGTCATATAGTCAAAGGTTTAGGTTAAAAAAAGTATTCATCTTCATCTTTAAAAGCCTGTGTTGAATTTGCATCAGTATGAAGTGTAGTTGTAATTCGGGGTCGGTCAAACTCACAGGGGCTTGTACATGTAGATAGAAAATCTTGTATGCTTTTCATTTCCAAAACCCCTTACTGGATGTTCATCAAACTTGGTCTGAGGCATCAGTATAAAATGTAGTCATTTATGTTATCACTATGGTCACTGAGGTTTCTTACACCAGTGAGTTCAATTTATAGGAGGGGTAGTTTTCTTTGGGTAAACCGGATGGGTGACACTTTGTATTTTGTTGTGTTTTTTTTTTAAACAACGGAATAGTTATATTAAATTTTGATCTGAAATATATTTTATGGCTTTTTATTGGTCTGTGTGTTTTCCACTGCTGTGTTTTGTAATTACAGTGACACATTTCAGGTGTTTGTCACAAAGATATTAATGCATTCTGATTTGTTTCTACATGTTCTAAGCCATTCTTTTGAATTAACTTACATCTCTGTTATTGTTCTTTAGATACTTGTTAATCAGAATCTCCTTGGCATTTGGAGAGATGTTTTACACGTTCATTGTACTGGTACAAAGCATTACTGATAGATGCACAGTATACTTGATTTTGGAGAAACAAAATCTGTTTACATACAAAGTGTATTTTTAACAGTTTTAAATTATAGTTTACATATTATATAGTCAAAAAGTAACCATTTGCAAGATACAATGTACTTGATGGTTGAAGTTGGAAGATCTTTAAAACTTAAACTATCACTCTATATCTTACTCAGGTGTATGGGCTTTAGTGAACAATGCGGCAGTCAATTTTGTTGGTGATGTTGAGTTCTGTACGATGGATCAGTACAAGCGTATTGCTGAAGTCAACCAGTTTGGGGTGATCAGAATGACAAAGACATTCTTACCATTAATTAGGAAATCAAAAGGTATCTTACAGTGCTATTTATTCACAATTACTTATTTATTGACATAGAATCTGACAAATTTGATAGAATTATGCAATACAATGCATAAAAAAGGGAATTTGATATACACGTTTACAAGAACAGACATCAGGACTGTTGTCTTAGTAACCACATACATGTATTACCTCCTACCCAACAAATTGTATGTTTCTGTCAGTCTTATTGTAACTGGCTAGAGACATAGTCTGGGATTTTCAGCTTGATGTTATATCGATCAACAGCAAGAGTTTGCTCCAAGGTCAAGGTCACAAGTTGCTGTATCTGCTCTGGAAATTCGAAAATGACTGTTTTAGTATATTAACACTTTAAATGTATGATCAATGTTTTGCTAATGTATGTTACAGTTAATGAATGTTTTTTATTTTTTATATTTTGCTGTTTGTATTATGCAGGAAGAGTAATAAATGTCACAAGTGGCAAAGGTCGTATTTGTCTTCCAAGCAATGCTGTGTACGGAGCAACCAAATATGCGATAGAGGCATTCTCCGATGTTCTAAGACTTGAGATGCGGAAGTTTGGTGTAGATGTGGTTATTGTTGAGCCGGGTGACTTTGGGGGTACAACAGGAATGCTTAGTGCGAAAACAGTGAGTCATAGCATTATTAGAATAAATAGCTTGTATCGGAACAAGATGTTGCCCAATGTATATAATATACTTCTTCATGCTAATTTGCATTTATTTAAGTATTTAAATTTATTTAATTTATGTATTTCATAAGAAATTCATGTACACAATGTTACTGCGCTTATTATAGTTACATGGCCTGTTGAATTATTTCACTTACAGAGGAAATAAGTTTTTTCTTTGCTTATTTACCATTGTTGGGTTACAAATGATATTGTTTTCCATGGATATGGATTGCAGATATCTTGTACCATTGGTAGATTGAAGACAAGTTTTCTATTGGGATTGCACTAGCTATATGCTGTTGACTAGTTGCAGAAATGGTATTCAGATTACTATCTTCAGTGATCTGGCATGTCCTATTGTTGTCGTATCCGTTCATAACAGAGTCCTACGGATTGGGAATGGTCCGGAGTTGTCGGCCAGGCACTCCAGACAGTAAGGTGCATCCCGTAACATTCGGGAAGCTTAGCCGATTTTGTCTAGGGGGATTACAATAGTGACTATGTCGTGACAGATTCTGCTGTATCAGATCAAATGTGTTACTGAGGCTTAAGGTGCTATTAAAGGATTGGATAAAAGATATTACTTTAATGGATTTTAGAAAATGAATGCCTCGCACTGAATACAGAAATTGTATACCAAAACAATTACAAAAGGTATATACCACTGATGTATTGCACAAACTACCAGAAGATAATATTTATCATATATGTTTTACAGTTACAGTGGTTGAAACAGGAGATGGATACAATGTGGGATAGTGCCTCAGAAGATGTGCGATCCGCCTATGGCAGGGAATATTTTGACTCTATCTATACAGGAACTGTTGAAGCAGCCAAGGAAGCTGCCAAGACCACCGCAGCTGTGATAGACAGCATGGAAGATGCCGTGACAAACACAAAACCGCGTATACGATACCTGGTAGATGGAAGCTGCAAATTGATTGATCTCAACAACGTGAGTTGTTCATGTTTGTTTGTTATGTTTTGCTGAAAAAGAATTCTGCTGCCTTGTTTTGAAGCATAATTATATGCAGCACCATCACCAGTGGTTTGCTGTGATTATTCATATGTTAACAAACAAAACTTTAATTAAATATTTCATATATTTCTGCTGCAGCACCATTACGATAAGGCTGCCTTAAAATAATATTGCAGATATTGTGACCATAATTTAATAAGGTACACAAGTTGCTGTGACATACAATGCATGTCAAAATCAGCTACTTGTATATAAAAGTGTTCATGTAAATAAACTACATTAAGATACAGGAAGGGATATTACTCATGTAGTATACTGATAATTACTGCTGTACCATCTTTCCAGATGTTGCCTTACAAGTCAGATTTGTTTTGAAAATTTAAACATTGCTTTGTGTAGTGGGGATCAAATTACAATGAAGTATTACTTCAAACATATAAAATTACGGAAAAGTGTAAGTATGTTTTTGTGTTTCAGTGGTTAATAAGAATTCGTTGGTTCCTACCAGACAGTTGGTTGGACTTCCTTCTTGATTTCAAATACAACAGAGGTCTTCCATCAGTTGCACAAAAGTCAGCGTGATTCACAGACAATGAAATCCTGCAGCAAATAAGCATAATTTAGCACTTGGCAAATTAAATAATTGCTTTCAGCCAGAATTAATTTTAGCTTACCCGAGTATAAAATGCTCAAACATGAGTTACTGTGATCAATGTTTGTCCTGTATCTGTCTGCCAGTCTATCATCAGCTATTGGCTTATTGGCTAAGCTAGAGACCATAATTCAAACGTAATTTTAATGAAACTTTGTGAGAATATTTACTTAATAGAATTTCAGAAAAGATCCATACAGGAATGAGTATACTCAAAAGCTATGTCATTGGGTCAAGTAAAATAAAAAAAGTCTAAATTTCCAGATTTTTCTCCCATTCAGGATGAAAATTGATGAATGTTTGTCTTAGTAATGTTATAGCAAGTTCCAAGACCATATCACATTGAGTTAGAACCTTGGATATTATGTTAAATCAAAGGATAACCTTGTGAAAACACTAAGAGACCAAAATTTGGAATGTTTAAGGAATGTTCTAAAAGATCTTAAGACTATATTATCAAATCTGGTCTCTGTTGACTTGGGTGAGCAATATTGGGTCATCTTGGTCTTTTTATTTTCAGAATTATTTTATGTTAATTGGGACGGTTGCTTTTACATTGTAAATGTTTTTTAAATGGACTTTTTTCCTTCATGTTAATTAAGATTTGTCTTTATTGCTTCTTTACATGAGCTGGTGTTTAGTTTTACCCAATTTATACAAAGTCAGCTACAAATATGGCAAATAATTAATTTTCTGCCATGGTGGTTTGACCTTTTTAACTTTTCCTTGATAACGCTCTACAGGTCACATTTTTCATTTGAGTTTCATGAAACTTGTTGATGAGGATCCCTGCAACATGTAGATGATCCCTATTGATTTTTAGGGTCAGTGGGTCAAACGTAAAGGTCACAGTGCCCTTAGAGAGATTTCCTTGATAACACTCTACAGGTCACAATTTTCAGTCCAACTTTCATTAGACTTGCTCAGAAAGTTTCCTGCAACATGTTGATGTTCCCCAATGTTTTTAGGGTCAGTGGGTCAAAGGTCAAGGTCACAGTAACCCAAACTTTGAAAATCTTTTCCACTCCACATCTTGATATCTATTTGACCCACAATCTTCAAACTTCAGTACAGGGCTGGAGAATAATGCCAAATAATGGGAAGTATCGAGTATTTCACTCCACATTGCAAGTCCGGAGTAATTTGCTTTTCTGTGGAGTGACTTAGCGTGGTAAGCGAGTGACTGAAGTCACTTTAAGTCTGGAGTGATTTCACTTTACTTCTCAGGACTAATTTAGCAGGACTTTTGAGTCGTTTTACAGGTAAATGAAAATTGGTTTTAAGTTTAAAAGATGTACATGTATTTATTTACAGTCATCTTCGTTGTACATGCAAAATGGGTTAGTTAACATATTTCTATTACGTCACTTATAATTGTCAATATTGACATGTTTACAGTTTAACAAATAACTTATCTACAGGTCCATTTTGTCAAGTATGTTTTTTTGTTCTTTATTTTTTACGACTTATACCCTGACCTGTTATCATCATACTGTCCAAGACGGCGTCTAGAAAATATCATTTGTATTTAAGTAGTTTTGAGACTAAACCAGCATAAACATTTTTTTCAAACAGTCTGTATTTTATTAAAGATTGATGAAAGTAAATGTAGTCTTCATGTGTAGATAGATGGCGAGTTGTGATACATTTATACCAGAATTTAAGCATTTACAATTTGTTATATTGTTATAAATAACATCTAATCAGTCAGTCTTTCATACCGGTACGTTTGTGTAATGAGAAGAGCCAAATCATCCAATTTTTAAATGAATAAGTTTTACTTATAAACACATGTTGATCTTTGACATTAGGTACCTTTCCTATTTAAAGTGTTACACATTTTGTAAGTTTATATTATGTTATATTGTGGCTCAGTGGCATCACTATGGAGATATTCAGTCATGCTTAAGTTTCTGAGAATTGACATTGACATTTTCCTGCAGGATTCTTTGCTTGACTTTCCCTGCTTGACATCAGCCTCTCGTTTGCTAATGCAGTGTGTGTCTGTGTTTCTGGGAAAAAGAAAGCTAGGTAACAACTAACTTTCTAACTGGATCCAACTCCTTTCTGCAAGTCCAATATTCCAATTGAAGGTGAAGCCCGAACAGGCAAAGTGGCCAGATCCCTTCATCTGTAAGAAAAGGGTCCTGACAAGTTCCTCACTCAAGATCTCGGTGACTGGCACCGTTGTCTGCTCATTAGTAAGGTCCATCTGTAACATCAAAAGGCACCACATGCGTGCCACAAGCAAAGGCTGACCTTTCCTTCTAGCCTGTTCAAGTGTGCCGACATTTCGTCGCACGCTTTGAAACTCCCACCACAGTTCTCTCCATATCTGACATATACATGCATCAACAGTGCGTGCGTAGAAGCCAAGGATGGCCAATTTCTGTTACCTCTAAATGTAAGTAATGAAGGACTATTTGGAGCTTCATCCTAGACTTTAGTCTGACTCTGGTTCTCATTCTCATTTGGCGGTAGTACTTCTGTCCCTTGCATTCCCTCGCTTTCAGTGGGAGTTTCTAGCCTTGACTTCTGCTTCCGTCTTCGTTTCTTTTGCCTTTAACTACTTTTGTGATAGAACATGTACTTGCCTCTTCATCCATCTTAAAGGAACCTCTTACCTGGTATTTTCCATCATAATCGTACTGCATCAGATAAAAACTAGGCCCACTTGTAGTAATACATGTAATTTGTCTAACAGTTTCTATAATATCGCAAAAAAATAAACTTAATTATATAAAAATATATCCAAGATTGTCAATTATCGATATAGCGGAAACAAAGATATGTAGTTGAACTTAAAGACTGAGAATGGTTGTGTTGTTCAAACTGTATGAATAGAAATCAGTTAGATAAACTGTTCAATAAACTTTAACAAATGATGAGCATTTAATGATTAGCAACTAATTAACTACTTGTGTTGATTGTGACATCTGGAACATCAAAACAAAACCAAAAGTATGAACATTTTCTAAAAATCAGTCATACAGGCGTGTTAAAACAGTACTTTCTAACAAGGAAGAAATTCACTCGAAGTCACTCCAAAAGTCCCGCCAAAGATATTTTCACTCTAAACCGACGTGAAGTTACTCCATTGCAGTGGATTAATTGACGCTAAGTCATGTTTTTTTCATTCACTCCACACTTCGCCTTTTTTGCATAAACTTCCAGAGCTGTACTGTACATATGATGATTGGTCTTACTGAATAGATGATCCCTACTGTTTTAGGGGTCATAGGGTCAAGGTCATAGTGACCTCTGTCAGCTTTTCATTGATAACATTGCAAAAGATTTTCACAAAACTTATTTAGTCAGTCTAGTAGAGCGATACTGGCCCTTTTTGGGGCCTCTTGTTTAGTTTGATTTTACTTTTGGTAGTGCAAAACTTCCAATACCTCACTGTTGAACTCTAGACTAACATTTCTAATCTCTTTTCACTAATAAGTTTTTATTGATAACATGATTTATACAAGTACACAAGTTGATTAACTACTGTTAACTTTAAAGTCCCATTTTCTTTGATTTAAGGAACTTTACATTTTCTAGTCAAATCATAAGTCAGTTTTTTTATGCAAATTAACATACATGTTAAATATTAACTTGACTTTTTATATTAAATGAAATGAAGCAGGGCCATTTGATTTTGTGTAAGGTAGTTGTTATATTTAATTATGTTGATTTTTATAGATGATTGATTTGCTTCGCAGTATAAACATTCCTTTTTCTATATTTTATAGAATTTTTATGAGGACCTTCAAAAATACTGTCTATTTTTTGTATATATTACAGTCATCATGATCATTTCAAATAAAAAATATGTTGCTGTTGTCTGCTCATTTTATACATTTTAAGCCTCTGCCATTCGAAGAATCCCACTTGATTATTTATGAACAGAAGAGTTCAACACTTTGGTATATTTGAAAAAAGATATGTGTTTGTTGTAGTAGGAAATTTTGTAAATAGGTGCCAGTAAATAGAAGTTAGAGAATAATTGTTGGTTACAGTGTAATATCAGGTTATAGTTTCACCAAGTGGGCACCAAAAGTGATACTTTTACGATTGGCAAAGCCAAGAGTGAAAATAACTACTTTCAGTGTTCATGAGTGAAATTATCGTGATGTTACATCAATACCAACAATTTTTCTGTTTATTTTATATTAAAAAATCTACTTTTGTTGAGTTTGTTTCAGTGAAATCATTTCAAATGTCGGGTTTCAAGGGAAATGTCATAAGAAAGGATAGCACGTCATTTTAATGATGACATCATGATATGGTTTCCGGCATTAATTATGCTGGGTATACATTTTGACGTTGATCCAGGTAGAAATTTGGATAATTTCACCGAGTGAAAAGCAAGTTCATGGGATATGATCCACTATGACATTTGGATAAACCACCGAAAATAAAATGATTTAACTATGACATAAGTTGTAGCATTAGATCATTTGTAGTGTAAATAGAGTAACAGGGCTACTTCAAAATGTTTTGTTTCTCTACATTTTGCTATTAAAGTGCTTGAAAGTTAATATTTATGTTATATACCTAGTCAATCTTGTAATAGAACGTATATTATGGAGACACCTGTTGTATAAATGTAGCTGCTTTATTTGTTGTGCTGTACTGTGATAGCTTATTGTTTTTCTTTGGCCAGTGTACTGAAACTGCATCTAGATTTCTGCATTATTCCAGTTTAAATGATTTTAAGGTTTAGTTTTAAACATCAAACACTTTGCATGATGTAACATTATTTGTAGAATATAATGAACCTTTTAAATGCAAAGGTCAGCAACAAGTTACTCTGAATTTTTAGAGCTTTTTAGATAAAGAGGATAATAGTTGGTTTCAGTGTGATATTGCATTATAATTCCTCCAAGTCAACACATAGAGAAATAAATGAAAATGACTGTTTTTGATGTTCATGTTTAAAACTCTCCTTTTAGTGAGATGTTGAAAATAGCAGGAAACATCATCAAAATGCATAGAACCCATGACATCATTTTAATTGTTGTTTGATTTCGAGCATTTATCCTGGTAAATTATCTTGATAATTTTGTTGTTGTATATTGTTGTAGAGCTGTAGTAAGCTATTGTTCTGTGGTATGGGAACTGTGAGCATACTGTTATCAGCACTATACTGATTTCCTGTATAGCTTTTGTGAATGAAAAATGGAGGAATTAAAAATATAGCCCAAATGCACACAATAGCAACATTTCTCACATAATTTTTGCATGGGCTTTAACTGGCTATGTGTTAGTAAAGTTATATATGTACACTTCAGTTCTGACTGGCAGTTGGACTATCCATTATTATTTTTCTTATCCAGCAGTTACAAAGTACATATCAGAAGCTATTCAGTATATCTACATTTAAAACTACAATATACATGTATAACAGATACACAAGTTAAGTGAATTTTTTAGTATATTTACCAGTTGAGAAATCGAAAATTATGTTCAATTTGGGCATGCTGTTTTAAAATATGCCAATGAAGTCACAGGATCTTAATTTTGCTGCAAACTGTTCATGGCAAAAAGTACATATTACATGAAGGTGTCCCCCATTTATCAGTGGAGTAAACAAGTTAATTGCTACTACTCCTGATACATTGGTTTGCATCTTTGCTTTTCATGCAACTATTCAACAGCAATATGAAAATGACTTAGTCACCTCACGAAGATAAAAGAAACATTTTCAAGCACATCACTCCACTTTAAAAATGCAGAAGTGTAAAAAAATTGAACCAGTGTTACCAGGTCTGTTTCAAACTCGGTCACATTTTTTTGCTTTCATGTTTGGTCAGTTTTTATGATAATGCCCACAATGTCAGTTCCATGTTTTTATGACACAGTCAACCACCTTGATAGTGGAGATTCCCTTCCCTTTGATGTTGCTCAGTTCATCTTCTCCATGCCTTTTACGTTTTACATATGCCAAGAACTAGAACTCTGCCAAATATAACTCCATGTATTTCCTTTTAATATGCTTAGCTGGAACATAACTAAATAATATTCCAAGGTTAGTTTAAGGAAAGTGCAGTTTTACTTATTTGAATTGTCTCTCTATTGTATTTAATTAAGCTGACCATGCATACAAAATAGCAAGTGCTAGATCATAGAATGTCACATTGTTGTATTATCTCTAAAATCTTTTCTTTCTTCATGAAGTATCCATCAATCCTTAAGACGTATTTGTTTTACAATTTCCATATTTATTATTATATACACATTCAGATTTGATAGATAATTACCAAAGAACTTTGCACTGGGTTTTTTTTGTGACATATTGTGACCCATGTAGACTGTGTTTTCTTCCGAATGACACATTTAATTAGTCTATTTTTACCTAGTCTGTGTCAGATCTTCATTCTTATAAATTTGTCAATTCTTAGTTATGTTGTTTATGTTTGTGAACTTTAAATTGTGTGCACCTTACATCTCAGCAATTATTTGTGCTCCCTGAAGCACCAATGTAGTGTTGTCTAATGTATTTCTGTGTTATTTGATTTAGCTGTGATTAGCTTTTCAGTAATTTACTACAAATAATTTTACTTGCCAAAAGATAAATCAGTATTAAAATTTCAATGATCACTTTCGTTTATTTTTGTTAAGACCAATTTGCTATACCTCCATCTTACCCACTACACAAAACCCAGGTTTTCCAGTTACTGATGAAAAATTATTGTAAGTTGCCTATAGGGGCTCGTCTACAGGTCACGTAATCCTCTCTTACCAGGTTCAATGACCCCCATCTATAACCTTTCAAAAATCGTGAATTTTACTGCACTTTGTAAGAATTCAAAATATGCCTATAACCACATTTTCACTACACAGTATCAAAGTTATTGCCGAAACACAATCTTGATTGATGTAATGTAGTTCAAGATAAATGTGATGCACAGCTTGCATCATGAAGTTTGACTGAAATACTAAAAGCTGCAACTACAGTTTCTGACTTCAGCCTCAAGACCAATGCTGTGTGCAACCCATCATATATTTAAGAAGAGCAGTCTTTCATAAGTAACCAATGCCCCAAAGAGGTGTCTCAGTCTGTGACCCAGACCTTCAAGGTGTAGACACTACTTGGGCATGCCTCTATCTCTATGTGCTTAACAATTGTTTTAATTAATCTTAAAATCCTTTCATGTGTAACAAAGTTAAGTTCGCCTTCAAGGTAAGGACACAGGCCTAACATGCGACATGTCTCGAAGTGCCCAACAATTGTGCTACAATGTACCATATGTTTACTCCAGCGATGACAATATTTCTGCGACTGAACAAATGCAGGAACAAAATCCTCAGAATATTTGACATTATTTTGTATAGGCTCATGTGCTATTGCAGAGAGAAACTAGCACAAATACATCTGGTTCACAGCTTTATACAAGAGGGCCATAATGGCCCTATATTGCTCACCCGAGTACCAGTGCACTTACCCAAGGAAGACAATTGTTGCTAAAGGGAGTCGGAAGCTGTGAAAGAAGGGGAAGTCATTGGTTGCTAATGAAGTCATATGTTGCAATGGGAAGTCAGTGGTTGCCAAGAAAGTCGCAGTTGTTCTAGGCACTTAATGGATTTTAGGTTTCTGCTATAACTCTATATAAAGACAAAGTCCCCCAGTGGGTGTGGTCAATTTTGACGTCGAACAAACTTTGTAGAGGACCGCTTGACAATGTTACATACAAAATATCTAAGCTCTAGGCCTTATTTTTGGAGATTTTTTAATGTTTTCCTATACCAAGACAGCCCTGGGTAGAGCCAATTTTGACCCCAAGGCATGCACTGAACAAACTTTGAAGAGGTCCAATAAGACACTGTTACACACTCAATGTCTAAGCTCTAGACTTTGTGGTTTCGGAAATTTTAAAAAAGTGTTCATATATATAATTATGTCTATGTAAATCACATGACCCCAGGTGCATGATTTGAACAAACTTGGTCAAGTCCACTAGACAATGCTATTTACTAACAAGAGGGCCATGATGGCCCTTTATCGCTCACCCGAGTACAACTGCTTTTAACAAAGTTGCTAGAAATCATCGAAACAACCTGACAAATTTCCAGGATATTTGGGCTGAAAATGTTACCTCTAGTGTTAACAAGGTTTTTCCACATTTGGGCTCTGTGACAGTTTTTGACCCCAGATGACCCATATTCGAACTTGAGCTAGAAATCATAGAAACAACCTTTCTGACATATTTCCAGGATATTTGGGCTGAAAATGTTAATTCTAGAGTATTAACAAGGCTTTTCCATATGTGGGCTCTGTGACCTAGTTTTTGACCCCAGATGACCCATATTGAAACTTGAGCTAGAAATCATCTTAACAACCTTTCTGACAAATTTCCAGGATATTTGGGCTGAAAATGTTACCTCTAGAGTGTTAACAAGGTTTTTCAACATTTGGGCTCTGTGACCTAGGTTTTGACCCCAGATGACCCAATTCGACTTGAGCTAGAAATCATCAAAACAACCTTCCGACAAATTTCCAGGATATTTGGGCTGAAAATGTTACCTCTAGAGTGTTAACAAGGTTTTTCCATATTCAGGCTGTGTGACCTAGTTTTTGACCCCAGATGACCCATATTCGAACTTGAGCTAGAAATCATCTTAACCTTTCTGACAAATTTCAAGAATATTTGGACTGAAACAGTAGCCTCTAGAGCCTTAACAAGATTTTTCTATTTTTGGGTCATGTGACCTAGTTTTTCATCCGAGATGACCCATATTCAAACTCGTCCGAGTAATTACTGGGACAAACATCCTGACCAAGTTTCGTGACAATTGAGGCAAAAATGTGACCACTAGTGTTAACGAACTAAGTGTGGATGGATGATGGACATTCATCGATCCCAATAGCTCACCCTGAGCCAGCTCAGGTGAGCTAAAAATCTTGGCTCAAGGCCATGTAGTTTTTTTAAGAAGATTTTTAAAGTTTTTCCTATAGAAACCTATGTAAAATCAAACAAGAGCTGTCCCTCACAAGTGACAAATGCCCCCAAAAGAGATGTCTCACAGTCTGTCAACTCCATGTACTCCATAATTGTGCTATGCAAGTTTAAAATCCTTCCATGCATGACAGAGGTACAATGCATACAGTATTCCATTACTTTTAAAACACCAAGTGTGACCATGACCTTCGAGGTAGAAACATGGTTCTTGCACACAACACATTGTCTCAATGTGCTGAACATTTGTGCAAAGTTATTTTTAAATCAATTGATGCATGACATCAATGTGTGCATATATACAGGATTCCATTACCTTCAAACTCTTAGTGTGACCTTGACCTTTGAGGTATGGATGTGGGTCTTGCCGCGACACATCGTCTTGAAGACATTTGTGACAAGTTATTTCAAAAGGTTTCAATGCATGACAGTGACAGCCCAGACACAGAAATGCAAGGCCAGACGGTGCGATTTTAATGCCACCCTTGGGGGCATAAAAACTAAAACTGACCTTGACCCTAAAAAAACTGGCATCCTCTATTCAGCAAGGACTGATCTCAAGATGATAAAAGTTCGGAAAACTGTGGCCTTGACCCCAAAAATCAATAGGGATCATCTAAATGTTGCAGAGAATCTCATCAGAAAGTTGGATGAATGTTGAGTGACCTATAGAGCCGTATCAAGGTAAATCAAATGTAGGTCAGTGAAGGTACCTTCACCTTTGACTCCAAACACAATAGGCATCATCTACATGCAGCAGGGGACCTTCTGAGCAAATTTGATGAAAGTTGAATGAAAATTGCAACCTGTAGTGTTATCAAGGAAAAGTTTACGGACAATGGACAAATCACAATGGCAAATGCTCTGCTGGACTTCATCCTGCAGAGGTAAAATCTAAGGATAGACGGTGTGATTTTAATTTGCCCACCTTTGGGGGCATAAAAAGGAACAAGGACGGCAATATCTGAACAAATGAAAAAGGCGTTTACTATATATGTATTCTTCTGGGGGTATTAAGATGGTCCTAAATCAAAGTGGAATCATCTTCAATTCGAGTACGTCATTCTCAAGTCTGAAAAACCAGTAAGAGCGTTCAACAGCATTCACTATCAGACAGAAAAATGACAAATTATTACTCTGGCAGGTTTATTTACATTTGTAACATTAGAAAAAGAAGCCAAGAATTTTTCCACCGAGATGTTTTCTTCTCGCTTCTTCATGATCCATAATCCCGCCTGACGTCGTCAATACCAGGAAACTGAAAAGACAAAAATACCTTTGCTTAATTTTCTTCAAGAACTAATATAAATTAACAAGCAATCATATTATATACCATATGCACATTCTGTCAAAATACTCTTACCACCTGGGCACTTATCCTCAACTGTAAAGTATTTCTATGTTCCCTATATGGTTTATCTCCCCAGTCATTGTTACATAGTAACTCTGGGAAAGTTATGGAATATACAGGGTCTAGCTATCCGGACCATTTCTGGACTGGATGCCAGTTGCTCTACAATGTTGTGGAAAGGGAATATACCTCGAATCCTGTCAAGGATATTCAGCTCCCATTTGCCACTTTGACAGATTGTGGAGTCAGGACAAGCCAAACATCCTCAACTATCAACATTGATGTTGAAAAACTTTCAAAATTTATGTTATTCAAAGACAAATGTAACAAAGAGCAGTCAAATTCATAACTAATTTAACTCCCCATCCTGATTCAATATAGTAAACAGTGATCAAACATGCCCCATCTATGCTGTCCATCCTAGTTCAATACTAATGTTATTCACTTTGTGACTTTTCATTCCAGATGTTAATTTCCCATAGGTTACAGTTAAATTACAGAAAACATTTCTAATATCATTGCACATGGTTTTTATTTCAAACAGGTTTTATCCTCGACCAGCTGGTAACTTTTGCTTTACACAATATGTTTATGTTCCCTATATGGTTTATCTCCCCAGTCATTGTTACATAGTAACTCTAGGAAAGTTATGGAATATACAGGGTCTAGCTATCCAGACCATCTCTGGACTGGGTGCCAGTTGCTCTACAATGTTGTGGAAAGGGAATATACCTCAAATCCCGTCGAGGATTTTCAGCTCCCATTTGCCACTTTGACAAATTGTGGAGTCAGGACAAGCCAAACATCCTCAACTGTCAACATTGATGTCAGTACACTTTTGAAGTCTTCAATTATACACAGACTATGTAACAACCTCTATAACCAATGGTTAACTCTATACAATGGTTAACTTTAAATTATCAATGCTGTTTATCACAGCCCGACAATTGCTAATCACTTGGCGTTTCACCAAACACCCTACAGTTATGTATGCACATGGTCTTCCTCGAAGGTCTATCCTACAAATTTACAAGGTCAAGAATAAATCAACCCAGTTATACTAGTAATAATATATACAGAACATCTTTTTTGAAAACCTACTCTTTTTCTTTTAACATATGGCCAGTCACTTTAGCTGAACACAAAATTTTATGTTCCCTGTATGGTTTATCTCCCCAGTCATTGTTACATAGTAACTCTGGGAAAGTTATGGAATATACAGGGTCTAGCTATCCGGACCATTTCTGGACTGGGTGCCAGTTGCTCTACAATGTTGTGGAAAGGGAATATACCTCGAATCCTGTCAAGGATATTCAGCTCCCATTTGCCACTTTGACAAATTGTGGAGTCAGGACAAGCCAAACATCCTCAACTGTCAACATTGATGTCAGTACACTTTTGAAGTCTTCAATTATACACAGACTATGTAACAACCTCTATAACCAATGGTAAACTCTATACAATGGTTAACTTTAAATTATCAATGCTGTTTATCACAGCCCAACAATTGCTAATCACTTTGCGTTTCACCAAACACCCTACAGTTACGTATGCACATGGTCTTCCTCGAAGGTCTATCCTACAAATTTACAAGGTCAAGCAGTGAATAATCTAGGTTTTTATTTATATGAGTCCCTGGGACGCACATTTTTCAAAACAATGAGTCCCAGCTATGAAACAATGAGTCCCTTTCCGAAAAAGTCAGAAAATAGAATCGAACATCCCCGCCGAATTATTTTCGTTGCGAATCGCCGCTGTGGTGTTTTTTTTTTTCCAAATATAATTGTTTCTAAAAGTTTTGAGTTACTGAAAATATTAATTACCTTTTACGTAGATTTTATATATTTATTTCCGTTAAAAATCTGTTGTAATTAGTTGAGGTTTATTCTCCAATTAGCATTTGTCACTCGCGAATGTTGCGGTAGGTGTGACAAATACGAGCATTCATAAAGGATGACAAACTAACTACGTCAACCTATGTGACACCACTGAGTAACGTTTGATAATTTGTGAATGCGAAAAGTATTTTCAATTGACTTTATTAACATTAATAAGTTCCAACTATTCTTTACTTAAAATAAACGTTAAGTTTATAACAAACTCGCGGCGCTTCAAGCCGATTTTTTCTAAGTAACAATTTTCTTCTACAATGTATTTATTTTAAAGAATTAACTTTGTCCAATAAAATAATTTCTACAGCGACTTCTTTTACTCATAAAGCCGCAGCTGTTACGAGATCAAAGCACGTACGCCAGCGCCGAAGTTTCGTTTGATCCGAGCGAAGCACATGGCATTAAAAAGACCGAATATTTTGACGGGTCTGATTACGGGTCGTACCGATGATAGCCTCTTTAGAGGATGGTGGACCCAATAAGCACAATTACAAACGGGTCTTGGTTATGCACTATATCAAGCTATACAAATGTTGGTCGGCAAATATTTTCAAATTCTGTAAATGTACAAAAGTAAAAAAAATACGTGTATACAATTGTTCACGGAAAATAATTCTAATTTAAAGTCCTGTTAACTGTCTGAAACACCACTCTAAGTACCGCGATTTAACACCATCGAAGTGCCGCGATTTTTTAACGATTTCATGCAAAATTCTTCTAAATACTCGCAGGAAAGGCAAGTTCGTGGACGATATTCTTTTAAACAAACTGCCGCGAGCATATACCCAAGTCTCGCTTTTCACGTGCTTGCGTCCTAAAGGACGCACATATTTCAAATCTTTGCGTCCTTTGCATTTTTTGTGCGTCTATGACGCAGGACGCACGGCTAGATTATTCACTGGTCAAGAATAAATCAACCCAGTTATACTAGTAATAATATATACAGAACATTTTTTGAAAACCTACTCTTTTTCTTTTAACATATGGCCAGTCACTTTAGCTGAACACAAAATTTTATGTTCCCTGTATGGTTTATCTCCCCAGTCATTGTTACATAGTAACTCTGGGAAAGTTATGGAATATACAGGGTCTAGCTATCCGGACCATTTCTGGACTGGGTGCCAGTTGCTCTACAATGTTGTGGAAAGGGAATATACCTCGAATCCTGTCAAGGATATTCAGCTCCCATTTGCCACTTTGACAGATTGTAGAGTCAGGACAAGCCAAACATCCTCAACTGTCAACATTGATGTTGAAAAATTTGCAAAATTTATGGTATTCAAAGACAAATGTAACAAAGATCAGTCAAATACATAACTAAAAGCCAGTCACTTTGGCTTTACACAAAATGTATGTTCCCTGTATGGTTTATCTCCCCAGTCATTGATACATAGTAACTCTAGGAAAGTTATGGAATATACAGGGTCTAGCTATCCGGACCATTTCTGGACTGGGTGCCAGTTGCTCTACAATGTTGTGGAAAGGGAATATACCTCAAATCCCGTCGAGGATTTTCAGCTCCCATTTGCCACTTTGACAAATTGTGGAGTCAGGACAAGCCAAACATCCTCAACTGTCAACACTGACGTTGAAAACTTTCAAAAAAATGTAAGTATTCAAAGGCTTATTTAACAAAGATCAGTCAAACACTCCCTATCCTGATTCAATATAGTTAACAGTGGTCAAACTTGCCCCGTCTATGCTACCAATCATAGCTTCATACTGATACTGATGCTATTCACTTTATGACTTTTCATTTCACACCTTAAGTATGTATGGTATTGTTCAATAGGTTACAGGTAAATTATAGAAAACATTACTAACATCATTGCACAGGGATTTTTTTCAAACAGGTTTTATTCACAACCAGCCGGTAATTTTTGCTTTACGCAAAATGTTTATGTTCCCTGTATGGTTTATCTCCCCAGTCACTGTTACATAGTAACTCTAGGAAAGTTATGGAATATACAGGGTCTAGCTATCCAGACCATTTCTGGACTGGGTGCCAGTTGCTCTTCAATGTTGTGGAAAGGGAATATACCTCAAATCCTGTTATGGATTTTCAGCTCCCATTTGCCACTTTGACAAATTGTGGAGTCAGGACAAGCCAAACATCCTCAACTGTCAACATTGATTGTAGTACACTTACATAGTCTTCTATATGACAACCTCTAGAATAAGTGTAAACAGTGGTAAACTAAATTATCAATGCTGTCTATCATAGCCCGACATCTGCTATTTACTAATCAGCTTTTCATCAAACACCCTACAGTGATATATGCACGGTCCTCCTCGAAGGTCTTTCTTATTACATATTTTGCAAGGTCCGGGATAAATCAAAACAGTGTATTATAATATTGCTAACAACAATATACACAGAACATTATTTTAAAATTCATCTCTTTTTCTTCAAACACAAGGCCAGTTATTTTTGCTTAATGCAATATGTTTATGTTCCCTGTATGGTTTATCTCCCCAGTCACTGTTACATAGTAACTCTAGGAAAGTTATGGAATATACAGGGTCTAGCTATCCGGACCATTTCTGGACTGGGTGCCAGTTGCTCTACAATGTTGTGGAAAGGGAATATACCTCGAATCCCGTCAAGGATATTCAGCTCCCATTTGCCACTTTGACAAATTGTGGAGTCAGGACAAGCCAAACATCCTCAACTGTCAACATTGATACAACAAGTTTTGTTTTTACTATTTTTTCTTTTGCAACTAACAAAAGAACTCTATACCTTTGCGAGGTCACTTGGGTGTTTAGAAAATGACTGATATGAGAGAAACTGCTTGATTTCTACAACATTTTTGTTGCAACTTGTCAAAGTTTTGTCAAAGTTGCTTAAAACCTTTCTTTTTCACACATGTCTGCATTCAATTTGCATTCTCAAATACCCATTTCCTGCTATATTCCAATTAGTTATTACTAATTTTTTCAATCTGTTCACATTAAGAAATATGTAAAATATAATTACCCAAACTGTCTTGAAGGCAACAGGTTTGTTGTCCATTTTTCTAAATCTCTCAATGCAATGTCAAATCTTGGACTGATCACACCACACTAAAATAAGGCAGAAAGCAAAATTTGGTTAACAACATTTGTCATATGTAATCACTGACAGGTTTGATGTACACATACAATATATAATCACATCACATAACCTAAAACAGTTGGAGAGCCCCGAGGGCGGATGGAAACATTTTCATATGAAGTCTTTCAAGATTTTCTTGGTATACTGTTACATCTATATAAAATACTAATCAACAATATGAAACTGTGATGATTTATGTGCCCAATATTCTTTGTAGATTTAATAAAATAAGAATTCAGAAATAGCTTGTTTTATTGTTAAATTCATGTTCCTTATACCTGTTAATCCTTTTTACAAGCATATATCTGCCAAAACAATGTCTTGGCAACCCATCTCTCAATTGAACAGAACAAATATTGTATGATCTAGAGTCTGTTTGTATCAAAGCACAAAGTATTGGTGGTGTAGTCAAACTTGTAAGTGGGCCATGTAAGATTGGAGCGCCTTTCAAAACTTGAACATGATTAGAGTGCCATTGAAAACTTAATGATTACAGCTTGGGCACCCGAATAAAAGGCCATATGTGGGTAAAGCTTGTTTGAGGTATTTCCATGACAAATCTAGGCTGCACTAATTCAACTGGTGAAAAACCAGACTCTTGAATACACAGTTGATTACATTTTTGTATGTGGATCCTGGGTATGTGCCTCACATTGTATGAGCTATGAGCAATCAGATTACACAAGTACATCCCATAATAATTGATCTTGAAAATGGGATTAAGTCAGGTGAATCATAGAATTATATTATCCTTAAAATTTCAAACCACATTCTCAAGTTTTAATGCTGCATCAAGCATGGCTAAAGTAGTCCTTTCAACATTTATATGTTCAAATTTGTCAAATCAAGACAAGTTTTGAAAGGGAAACATTTTCTATGAGGAAACAGTTTCAGAACAAATTCTATAGCATGCATAACCAACTCCTTTAAAGTGGCCTCTTTTACACATCCCACGGCTGGTGCTGCTTAAAGACAGGTTTCACTGTATACCCAATGGTAACCAGAACTATGACTAGCATAGTAATGAAATTATGAACTGTCAGATAGGTTATTGTTGTGTAAATGACAAGATAGTGCCAGTGTATGTAACCTATCAATATGTTTGATACACTAACAAGACTGATCGCGTGCATTTAAATTACATACAGATAGAAAGACTTAGTTAAGCCATATTTGACGTTAAAATTAGACTGGGGGTTCAAGTTACAACAGATGAGGAAAAACCATTGAAAGCAACTCTGTAATATACCACTATAATTCATCTATTATAAACATCAGTTTTACATCAAACGCGATGGGATTTATCTGTGTAATTTCAATATTTGTAGCTCATACAGTAATTGCACATACCCAAAACCACATATAAAGAGTAATTGACTGCATATTAATTAGTCTAGTTTTACCATCTAATTTGTCAATAAAACACCTTTAAAACACTGTAAAGAATTTTACGAAAACAAGCTGTAATAATTTAACTTTCAAAGGCATTCTGTATCATTTTCAAATACATGGTCCACTACCAAGTTCTTCCCCACTAACAAAATTCACTCAAAGTGCTTTGAATCAAGCAGATTCTGCCCGATACGATATTTTATCTGTTCTATTGGAGATCTGTTTTCTTAAGCCATTGCTTTTGCAGTTTAGGTTTGTATACATGATTATCAACATTTCAGACACAAAACTGAAAATTTAACAAGCCACTTCTCAATTAATATTTCAGCAAATCTTAATGTACAAAGACCTTAGGACACAAAAATCATCACAGTTTCATCCTGTTGTTTAGTATTTTACACAGATTAACAGTGTACATAGAAAATCTCGAAAAACTCACGCTCATACAAAAATCTTCCCATCTATCGTAAGGCGCTTGAGCTATCAAGTCTCTCCATCTCTATCAGGTTACCCGTTGCAGAAATACTGAAAAGAAACATGTTCTGCATTAGTTAACATAACATTTGCATGCAAGTTTAATGTGGTATCTCAGATCGGACTACACTGTACAATGAAATACTTCAAATATTGAATCCTTAAACACAATTTGCAATGCGAAAATTTAAAACCATATTGTGCACGCTTTCCTTAACAAGAGCTGTCAGTAGGACAGCGCGCTCCACTTTTTAGTGCTTGCCTATAAAACAAAACTTTGACAGTTAAGGGCACACAAGACTTTAACTAGGAATTTCTAAGTATAAATAAAGAAACATTTTCACAGAGTTATCTTCTCTTGCTTACAGATAGGTCTCATGATGGTACATAAGTACTCCAACTTTCAAAGTAATATCTCCAATGGTTAAGTCAACAAGTGGACAAGGATGAAAATTTTAACTGAGTTTCTAAGTCAAAAAGGGCCATAATTCAAATAAAATCCTTGACAGAATAACCTTGTCCTACCCATGTTTTGGGATCATGATGGTTTACAAGTATTCCAACTTTCAAATTAATATCTCAAACAGTTTAGTCAAAAAGTGGACTGGTATGAAAAACTTAACCAAGATTCTAAGTCAATAAAGGGCCTTAATTTTTAAAAACAAATCCCTGACAGAGTTACCTTCTCTTGCCTACAGATGGGGGTAATGATGTTAACATGCATTCAAAGTTTCAAAGCAATATCTCAAAGGGTTAAGGCAATAAGTGGATTTTACCCATATTCAATGTATTTTCTAAGTAAAAAAGGGGCATAATTCTGTCAAAAACCTTGACAGAGTTATGTGCTCTTGTCTGTTGATGTAGGTCATGATGGTAAACAAGTATGGTTAGTTTCAAAGCAATACCTCCAATGGTTTTGAAATAAAGTGAGGTGGTACAAAAAACTTAACCAAGCTCAATACACTTTCTAAGTCAACAAGAGCTGTCCCTCCCAAGTGACGAATGCCCCCGAAAGAGGTGCCTCACAGTCTGTGTCCTCTCCATGTGCTCAATAAATGTGCTATGTAATTTTAAAATCCTTCCATGCATGACAGAGTAATCATGCATACAGTATTCCATTACTTTAAACACTAAGTGTGACCTTGACCTTTGAGGTAGGGACTTGGGTCTTGCACGCAACACATCCGCTTGATGTGCTAGACATTTGTGCACAGTTATTTTAAAATCCTTCAAAGCATAATAAAGTTATAGTCCGGACACAAATGTATGCATATATACAGGATTCCATTACCTATAAACTCTAAGTGTGACCTTGACCTTTGTGGTAGGGATGTGGGTCATGCACGCGACACGTCGTCTTGATGTGCTAGACATTTGTGCCAAATTATTTTAAAATCCTTCAAGGCATGACAAAGTTACAGTCCGGACACGAATGTGTGCATATATGCTTATATAGAGGAATCAATTACCTTCAAACTCTAAGTATGGCCTTGACCTTTGAGCTAGGGACGTGGGTCTTGCACGCGACACGTTGTCTTGATGTGCTAGACATTTGTGCCAAGTTATTTTAAAATCCTTCAAGGCATGACAAAGTTACAGTCCGGACACAAATGTGTGCATATATGCTTATATAGAGGAATCCATTACCTTCAAACTCTAAGTATGACCTTGACCTTTGAGCTAGGGACGTGGGTCTTGCACGCGACACGTGGTCTTGATGTGCTAGACATTTGTGCCAAGTTATTTTAAAATCCTTCAATGCATGACAAAGTTACAGTCCGGACACGAATGTGTGCATATATGCTTATATGGAGGAATCCATTACCTTCAAACTCTAAGTATGACCTTGACCTTTGAGCTAGGGACGTGGGTCTTGCACGCGACACGTCGTCTTGATGTGCTAGACATGTGTACCTAGTTATTTTAAAATCCTTCAATGCATGACAAAGTTACAGTCCGGACACGAATGTGTGCATATATAGAGGATTCCATAACCTTCATACTCCAAGTGTGACCTTCACCTTTGAGGTAGGGATGTGGGTCTTGCACGCGACACGTCGTCTTGATGTGCTAGACATGTGTGCCAAGTTATTTTAAAATCCTTCAATGCACGACAAAGTTACAGTCCGGACACGAATTTGTAAGTGGGGACGCACGGACGGACGGACAGACGGTGCGATTTTAATATGCCACCCTTCGAGGGCATAAAAAGGGCCATAATTCTGTCAAAAACCTTGACAGAGTTATGTACTCTTGTCTGTAGATGGAGGTTATGATGGTAAACAAGTATGGTAAGTTTCAAAGCCATCCATACCTCTAATACTTTTGAAATGAAGTGGGGTGGTATGAAAAACTTAACCAAGGTGTGACACAAACGCCGACGCCGAGGCAAGTAGGATAGCTCCCCTTTTCTTTGAAAAGTCGAGCTAAAAATCAGTAATATTGTTCTCATATCTTCATTTTACTATTTGCCATCCAATCCTGAATTTATAAAACTCACCTTGTTTAGTCTTCCTGTCAAATTGACCACAATCTTGCCATTTCTGTGATCATCAACTATCTCAAACTCTCCAATATAACCTGTAAAGTATTATGGAAAATTTTTGGGGGGTTTTATACACAAAAGTACACATGTATCCATATGTCGAAGAGTTACAATTTTGCGATTATATGCAATTCATCAACCCCTCTTTGTTTTCCAAAATATTGATGCATAGTGAAGTAAAGAATCTTGGTTTGTTAAATATCAAGAGAAACTGCACAATTTTTATGGCTAATTTTCCAAAACTAATTTTAGGGCCGTTGTTACATGTCTAGATCATGAATATATACTAATTAACTTATTCCCAAAGTCAATATAATGGCGCTATTTTTATATGCAAAGTGACACCTCTGATAATTTCAAAGACATTTTCAAGGGGCTCTCCTTATACCTACCATGCTTCATCATCACTGTAAGGAAGCGAACAATAACTTTGGAGCATGGTCTGATGAGCACTTGTCTCTTGCCACGTGTCTCAGCTGTATGTATTGACCTCAAGGCATCTGCCAGCACATTCATGCGAACCATCTTGGTCGCTGAAATATATCATGTAAGAATATTACAGAATCTATTTTATTGCTTTGTTGTCGTTCTTTACCTTAAGTATTTGCCGGTATGGTGGTCTAGAGTTATTGGAGCAATTTTTTCAGATTTTGCCCTCACAAAAAATAAGCTAGACAAAATGAGGGTCATTGGCCCTATTCGGTCACTGTTCGACAGAGAAAATTTCACAACCTATGATTAAACAGCATGCCCAGTCACGCAGAATCCTGCGTTTTTCACGCAGAAAACACGATGTGCACGCAAATTTTTCAATGTCCCTGCGTGCAGGTACGCATCTTTGTTGTGGCCACCAAGAGAACGAATTCGGCTCATAAATTGGTGGTCGATAACCTAAAATCGGGAAACACTTGCTTTTCAGTTGAAAATCAATAAGCGCCCCGCGGCAAACATCTCTTTAATCTAGACTACTCGTATTACGTCACATTTTCAAAATGGCGAACAAATGAACCTAAGAAGCTTCCTTCAGACTCAGGGTCGAAATCAGCGCAAGTTGTCAAAGATCGTATTCCAAAACGACAGTATATAGATTATTTTGCATCTGTATAAACTACCCACCATTGCAAGCTAAGCCTAGCGCATATCAATTGCCGGGGATTTACCGCGACGCTTGTGTTCCGCTTCGATCATGCGGAAAGTTTGCTGTCAGTGTCAGCTGACTTGTCATATGACCAGTTATTTTTTTAATTATTTTTTAAAATCTTTTTAGGACATTGGACCTGTTCAGGCCATGTATGATTTGTTTCTTTGCTTCATGACTGTCAGTTCATTTAACAACAATGAATTATGTGAGAGTGTCTGGTCTTTGGTCCTAGTCCTATAAATTAGACCTCACATTAAATATTACTTTAAGTTTTGATACCTATCCATATCTTCATGTTTTAGGAAATAAGTACCAGTGTACCCAGATTTTTGAGCCTGTACCCACTTTTTCCAAAACTAGTGGGTACAGGTACCCACATTTTAAAAATCCTGTGGGCATGCTGTTAAAGATCTAACTGTAGTATAAAAACCCTGTGCAAGACAAAAAAATTAAAACTAAGTAACAGATTTTCAAGATTTTAAAACTTTTATCTACTGAAGATTATACTGGGAAAACAGTGTAAACGCACCAAGGCCTCGCTTTTTAGGAATCTTCATTTTAGCAATTTTGGTATAGGGTTATGAGAATGAGATCTAAGATAACATTTATTGTCAAATGAAATAAAATTCTGACCAAGTTTCAGTCAAGATTTTAAAGCAACAGGCCAAGTACAACTCCCTATCGGGGTAAATGGCCCAACTGAGCTAAAATAGCCTGATCTAGCTGAAATACATAAATAATAGAGAAGTACATTTTTTAAATAACTTTTTTGCTAGGAAAAAGGGCAAGTTAATTTTTCCAGTGCATGTTTTATATTATTGTAAGCAGTAAGAAAAAGCAAATTTCATGTCAGTATCTTGTTGGTGAAATTTTGCTTTTTTTCCGACTGCAAAACCAGAAAGTAGTTTTTTTCTAGCGTAATTCATGAATCGGTAACCTATTTTTGGATTTGGTATTATATAGTTGTCAAACCTCAGAGCCTAATTTTAATGCCCTATAAACCCCACGGAAATTTGTTGTGTTCAACCAGCCAGTGCACAGAGTTCTCAAGAAGCCCAGCGATATCACCGAGTCCTCGAGAAATGAGCGCCAGCTACTTTTGCAAGTAATACAAAAAATGTTTTCACTGAAATACTCTCATAAATACTGATAACTAGAGCTATCACTAAATGTGATTAATACCCCCAAAAGACTGCTTTATAAACTGAGGAAGTTTGTAGTAACAGAATACCTTGCAAACAAACTAAAGAGAGATATTGTTCTTGGCAATAACTCTGTAATTTTTCAAGATAAAGTCATGGTTCTTGTACACTGCACTTTCTCTCAATGTACTTGACCATTGTATGAAGTCGTATTAAATTCCAACTAGTAGTTATCGAATTATGCTCCGGACAAGTAAAAGTAACAAAGGGCAATAACTCTGTAATGAGTAAAGATAGAGTTACTGTTCTTTTGCACTGCACTTCCTCTCATTGTGCTTGACTATTGTATGAAGTTGTATTGAATTCCAACCAGTAGTTTTCAATAATGCTCCGGACAAGGAAAAGGAACAAAGGGCAATAACTCTGTAATTAGTCAAGATGGAGTTATGGTTCTTGTGCACTGCACTTCCTCTCATTGTGCTAGAATATTGTATGAAGTTGTATTGAATTCCAACTAGTAGTTTACGAATTATGCTCTGGACAAGGAAAAGTAACAAAGGGCAATAACTCTGTAATGAGTAAAGATAGAGTTACTGTTCTTTTGCACTGCACTTCCTCTCATTGTGCTTGACTATTGTATGAAGTTGTATTGAATTCCAACCAGTAGTTTTCGAATAATGCTCCGGACAAGGAAAAGGAACAAAGGGCAATAACTCTGTAATGAGTCAAGACAGAGTCATGGTTCTTCTGCACTGCACTTTCTCTGGTTGTGCTTGATCATTGTATGAAATTGTATTAAATTCTAACTAGTAGTTTTCAAGTTATGCTCCGGACAAGGAAAAGTAACAAAGGGCAATAACTCAGTAAATACTCAAGATAGAGTTATGGTTCTTGTACACTGCACTTCCTCTGATTGTGCTTGATCATTGTATGAAATTGTATTGAATTCCAATTAGTACTTTTCAAGTTATGCTCCGGACAAGGAAAAGTAACAAAGGGCAATAACTCTGTAATAAGTCAAGATGGAGTTATGGTTCTTGTGCACTGCACTTCCTCTGAATGTGCTTGACCATTGTATGAGGTTGTATTGAATTCCAACCAGTAGTTTTCAAGTTATGCTCCGGACAAGGAAAATGCAACAGACCGCCCGACCGACCGACCAACCACCGGGTGACTCCTATATACCCCCCTAAACTTCGTTTTGGGGGTATAAAAATAAAGCGAAGCTTCATGTACTTGCTATCTCCTGGATGTTTTGGTTTAACTGCACAACTGGATGCGCAGGTCGGATGCAGATCAAATAATGCCGAGCATCGTTTTCAGAAACGGTCTTTACTATGCACTTTTCGTCTACCGTTTATCGGCACCAGTTATTTAGGGAACAAGAGGGCCAAGATGGCCCTATATCGCTCACCTTGGTACAAGTCCACTTGCCTAGTGGAAGATCACTAGATAATGTTATATACCAAATAGGTTTTCCTATATATGCCTTTGTAAAAGAAGTGACCCCCCCCCCCACGGGCAAGGTCAATTTTGACCCCAGGGGCATAATTTGAACAAACTTTGAAGAGGTCTACTAGGCAATGCTACATGCCAAATATCTAAGCTCTAGGCCTTGTGGTTTCAGAGAAAAAGATTTTTAAACTTTTTCCTATATAAACCTATGTTAAACTAAGTGACCCCCTGTAAGGGGTCAATTTTGACCAGGGGGTAATAATTTTAACAATCTTGGTAGAGGTCCACTAGCCAATGCTACATGCCAAATATCTAAGCTCTAGGCCTTGTGGTTTCAGAGAAGAAGATTTTTAAAGTTTTTCCTATATATGCCTATGCAAAACTAAGTGACCCCCCGTGAGGGGTCAATTTTGATCCGGGGGTCATAATTTGAACAATCTTGGTAGAGGTCCACTAGCCAATGCTACATGTTAAATATCTAAGCTCCAGGCCTTGTGGTTTCAGAGAAGAAGATTTTTAAAGTTTTTCCTATATAAGCCTATGCAAAACTAAGTGACCACCCCGCAGGGTCAATTTTGACCCGGGGGTCATAATTTGAACAATCTTGGTAGAGGTCCACTAGACAATGCTACATGCCAAATATCTTAGCTCTAGGCCTTGTGGTTTCAGAGAAGAAGATTTTTAAAGTTTTTCCTATATATTCCTATGCAAAAACTAAGGGCCCACCCGCAGGGGTCAATTTTGCCCCGGGGTCATAATTTGAACAATCTTGGTAGAGGTCCACTAGCCAATGCTACATGCCAAATATCTAAGCTCTAGGCCTTGTGGTTTCAGAGGAGAAGATTTTTAAAGATTTTCCTATTTGTTGCCATAGCAACCAGAGTTCTGCATGGAATGGAATTCTTTGAACAATTTTGGTAGAGCTTCATGCAAGGAACATTCCTGCATAGTTTTATCAACATTGGCCTAGAGGTTTCAGAGGAGATGTCATTTGAATCAAAATGTTGACGGACGACGGATGGACGACGGACAATCATCGAACAGAAAAGCTCACCCTGGTGTAGCCAGGTGAGCTAAAAAAAACGCTGCACATTCGTGCAGTTTTTGCCTTATATATACTGAACAAAAAAATAAACTTCCGATTTCTATACATAAATTTTTAATGTTATAAAAATAATTCAACATGTCCAATGCCCTACACATGTTCGGGCGAACGATTCTGTGTCATATAAAACCAATTATAATTGGATTGTACGCATTACACAAAAAGAAAAAGTTAAAATAGATTTTCTCGTGCATGCACGGACCAGTATAATCCTTGTTTATGAAATCAAACCTTTCAGTCTGATTTTATAGACTTTGTCGTCAATGAGAAAAAGACGTTGAAAAAATAAAAATTTTATCAAGTTTTCTTTCTTTTTGACATGCCTAGAATACCACCGATTTTACGTGAACATGCCAACGGCATGCTTAATGCTGGTATGGAGACGAATGAGGTTTCTGGGGTTGCCCAAAATGTACGCAATCGTATGCGCGGGGGTGGTCTCCGTGGACGTCGTCCTTACATTGGCTGTGTATAGACGCGACGTCACCGGCAAATCAGGTCAATTCGGTATACACACCATTGCTGGATAAGGCAACAATGGAATAGCGTTCTCTTCTCAGACAAGTTGAGATTTTGCATTCATTGAATTGATGGCAAGGTTCGAATACCTGTGGAACAATTTAGACCAGCATGTTAGACGTGGCCCTATTCCATTTCGAACATCAATGAACTTAAACAAGCCTGAATCCAGGAGTGAAACAACATTCCACAGGCCGAAATGAACACACTTGTCGGTTCTATGCGCCAACGATGCCAAGCAGTTCTCAATGATCAAGGTGGCCATACCCGCTATTAATGTGTGATTTTGGTCTATGACCCCTACCACCTTTAATCAAACATTTTATCAGTTTTCCGTGAACGTAGAGCGATAAAAATTTACACACAAATTCAAATTGAAATACTCTTAGAATACATTTATATACTTATTTTGTTCAGTATATAAAATTCACATTATAAACATTGTCGTGTTCTACAAAATTATTATTTCAACTCTGTTGAATCTCCCTTTGATGTTGCCTAAATATAAGGGAATGAAATTGTTCGGACAAAAAAACAAAAGCATCGACATTATATTTACAAATTATGCCAAGTTATATGTTTTATCAATCCAAGAATCAAGTTTATATAGGAAATTGATGTAAACACAGAATTTCCTAAACTATTTTCCGAAGGTATAAGTTGACCAGGGCTGTAACGATACATTCTAATATTCGATTTAGTCGAATACAGTTTTGTCCAAATTGTATTTGCCGAACCGATTATTTACGAATATACATAAAAATTGCTTGATTTAAAGTAATTTACGTAAAACAGAAGAAATCTATTGAAAACGCTTCCGTTTCGACGTGCATTTCGTACTATTTCGACGCAATATCCCACCCACAACGGTTGACGGTTATTTTTACGACATTTATTTCACAAGTCGTCGAGGCGATATTTGATGTTGGTTTACAATTGAATAAATGATTTTCATTACTTTCTGGTTTTAAATTGATTGAATTCATTTAAATTTCACTTCAACAAGTGGGATTCCCATTTTACGACATCCAAAAACCGTCTGCATCAACAAGATGTCTAGCATCATAGAAACCGTTGAAATCGTAGATCCTCTTTATAGTCGTGTCTAGTCATTTTTTACTAAACAGTAACTGTTCTAGTCATTTGAACTAAGAGCTTTTACTAAACAGTTCTAGTCATTTGAACTAAGAGCTCTTTAATTGTTTCGAGTAACAAGAAAGTACTATCATCTAGTCAGCAGACTAATATATTGTTGGCAAAAGCGATGTAAATTTCACTTGTTCAATGATTTTGGTATAGTATTCATATTCATGAATGAATATTCGTATTCGTCACCCTGTATTCGTGCTACGCATCGTATTGCCCTAGTGTACTCATTACAGCCCTAGAGTTGACTAAATCAGATACGAGTTGACTAAGGTACGAGTTGACCGGTTACCTAATAGACCTATTCAAACAGTCAAATCAATGTTTTAAGGTATTGTTTTGATATATTTATACTTATTTCTGCACATTTCGAACTTCGAAAACACACAACTTGAAATTAATCTGATACAGTTTACACACGTGTATCCGAGAAATAGTCTGCACAACTCGGTGTAAAACTGCGACTGCCATGTTTATTAGAAGAAATTACTAGGGGAGAAAAAACAACTGTTTAACCCACATCTAGACCAAAACATGTCTGTGGTATTTGAATCTGAATAAAACTGTACAATGAGGATCTGCATTATCATTGCACGAATTTCATTAAGCCAATCAAGACCAACTCCTAAAATAATAATGAACACCATGTCTGAGCTTTCGTCAATCATTAAGCACTTTCATACGTGTATTCCTTCCCACATTATTAACAGCCAAGTTTCCGTTCACTGCCTTTCAATCTGTCATTCTTGCACTGACTCGCACCTACCAGAAATACCCGAAAAGAGAGTTTAATCAGTATTGATATTATAAGCAGCAAACATCCACCATTCAACTGATTATTGTTGCTCGTGAAAGACAAAACTGTTGTATGTTTCGCAAAAATTAATATATATTTTGATAAAATGGTACCAATATAAGATAATGAACGTTAATTAGAACACAGATTCGTTACAGAAATAGAAGATTGATTGCAATTTTCATAGGCTAGTGTAAATGTGTTTTACCCGAATAGATTCAAAGCGGAAAAGGAAGTTCATTCGGGATGGTTTTGAGCAACTTTTCGCACAGGAAAAAGGGCGCGTTCGATAAGGCTACCAGCAGAACTAGGTTTGAATGTAGTTTCTCTTCCGTTTTCATAAGTCGCCCGAATACATAATTTTGGGAACTTTATGTCTCGAAAGGCTACTCTATTTTGAAGACCAACTACATGAATGATTGTACATGGAAAAAAGTACGTTCAGTCACGTCAGTCATGAGAAAGTACTCCTGAAAATGCACACTTATGGAGTCAGAGGTCAATCAATAGTGGTTTAAAATTTTTCCAGATTACAGACTTCAATCAATTGCTCTACATGGCACCAGTCCAGATGCCTTCCCTGTCTCCTATGGTGTTCCACAGGGGCCTGTACTAGGACCACTGCTCTTTTAGCTTTTTAGCGACCTCCAACATCATAGCAGTTCCAAAGTTCGCCTCTTCACTGATGATATCTAGCCTTGTCATCTGCAAACCAATCAGTCACCCTCCAAAATGACCTCGTAAGTTAGAAGAGTGGGAGTTGGAGTCGTTGTTGCTATGCAAACTTGGAATTCTATACCAGAAATCATCAGAAACGCAGTTTCCTTAAATGCTTTCAAAAATCAATACAAAACGTATCTGCTTAATGTTTAATATGCTTTATAATCACTGGTTTTCTGCTCATTTCTTTTGTGTGTGTAATGTATCTTTTTTTATATTTTGGCCTATGCAATGTATGTTGATATGTTGTTGTGATATAGAAGGCCTCATTGAAAATATGTATGTACATTTCATTTAATATAATTTTGATGTATGTGCGTAATGAGTTTATACCTTCTGAAAATAAAGAATTTATTATTATAATTATTATTATTATTATTATTATTATTATTATTATTATTATTATACAATGTTTTGATTCCAAAACTATGAATGAAAACGTTTACGTCATCACACTGACGTCATTACTCAACGTTAAAACGTTGCACAGTTCAAATTAACGGTTCGCATTTAAATCGATTGGCTACTTTGTTATGTTCTGAATCTGACGTCTTCTGCATAATGTCAGTCAGGTATTTCTTTTTATATTTTATGTATTAGATGATTAAACTAAAATAAGTTTGTATAATATAGTTATGTTTGATATCTTGAATGGTTGCCCGAATAGGGGAGTGAATTCCAACAGCCACTATTTATGCTATTTTACACATTACCGCCGAACTGAAAAAAAAAGGCCCGTAGTAGTTACGGTAGTTAAACGATAGTTTTCAAAAAATCGGCTTCTAGAGAATCGAAATAATCTATGTCTTGGATTGCTTTATCGAAATTGAAGCATTTCCCGTCGGCAATGTGCCTGCGTAATAATTCACTCAGGCTTCGCCCTCGTGAATTATTCCTCTAGGCACATCACCTCCTTGGAATGCTCCAATTTCGATAAAGCACTCCAAGCCATCGATTATTTCTGAAGGGGCAACTGAGCTATATAAACCACTAGATGGCGCTGGGGCAGGTTTTTCAATATTTTCAAACATGTTTCAGATCAGAGACCCTTTTTCTTAAATTTTGACAAAGTTACAGAACTGTTTCCTTTGAAATTTGTTACAAAGGTAAACTGTGCCATTTCAAAACAATTCATCCAAAAAATCTTAATTTCATATCACTTCTAAAAGTGACTTTGAGAAAAAAAATGGAATAAAGTCTATCTTGCAAAAGTACACAGCAGGACATAACTTCCCTTGCACTTCAAATATTTTGTTCTCCCCCCATTCGTCCGTACTTTACTTCAAAAGCCCCTTCTGTCTATAGTCAAAGACCTATAAACTATAGGTATAGTATAAGTCCTTGCTATAGTACAGTTCAGTATTTTCAATAATAATTTTTTGTTGTATGATACTATTTCCAGGTTCATATGTAGTCTTCTATTTCTTAGTGAAGCTTATGAGTCTGCAGATACAATAAGGCAAACAATAATCAGTGTTGGTATAAATTAATTCAAATGTATATGTGACATAGACGAAGAATCCTTACTAAACCACTGCAAGGATCGCACCAGCAGGGTCAGTTAGTATTATCCTGACTCTTTATCTATTATGATCCATTATTATCCAAGAATGAGCCTTTTAGATTGATTTTACTTTTGATTTTAGTAATTTCTCCATTTTATTTTTTCTTGATGGTCTATAATTTACATCATCCCGTGTTATAATCGCTATGAATTTTGAAATCCGTGTCAAGAACATTAAAACTAACACAAATAGCTCTCTCTTTTGATATAAACAATACATGTTTTTTTCCCATACACATTGTAATTGTGTTTTGAACTGCTGTGATAATTTCCCTCCTTTTTCTGACACATATATCAGTTTCATGTCTGGAAATACACAAATCAGACCTGCATGCTGATGGCATCTAATTACCAATTAATTTTGTGACTCTATCTTAATTGGGTGCTGACATATTCATTTTACCACAATGTATTTACTATTTATATTGTAGGAAATTACACAAAATCAGGCCTTGTGCAAAATTTGACTCTGTGAGTTAGGTGTGAAATGTTGTATTTATCTTTTAATTTTCTAAAAAGGGAGAATATGAATGAAAGTCATGGGATAAAAAGAAGTGAGAAGAAATGATTCAGGAGGTGGATAAATTTTCATCTTATTCCAAAGTGCAATAAAAAACGTAAAGAAGCCCCAGGTCAGCTCAAGAGCTAAAATCATCTGCTTGCTATTGTGATTACCAACCATTTTTATAATGTATAATAGTGTAAGTAAATACATCCTTTGCTCAGATCAGCTGTTTGTTTACATTTCTCCATTGCACGTTAATGTAGACACTCCCCATATACTCGCTGCCGTGGCAACGATTGTTGCCAGTTTAAACATAAAAGTTAAAAATATGCATTCCAAGTCATTATCGATAAAATCAGCAGTTTAAAATATACTGCAGTACCGTTAACCATCCAATAATCTATGTAGAGTTGTTGTTGTACAATTAATGGGTGGATGTGATTTATTAAGAAAGCCTCTTTTATTGATTGAGGCATTTTTCGCCATAAGTTCTTCTTTGAAATTGTATTTATTTATCATTTACGTTCATTGAATCTATGTTTCGAGAATATAATTTGCTAGATGTATGGAGTGCCTCTTTAAGTCGATCCAAATCTCGATTGTGTTACAGGTTCAATCACCCGCTCCTCCACTGACATAACTTATGGTCTTTTCGATGAGACCTAAAACCGAGGTCCGGTGTATCGGTGCTGTACACCGGGCATGTTAAAGAACCTGGGGTGTCTCCGAAACGGGACGTGTTCTGTATCTTGCACTATTCTCCGAAACCTAAAGTAACTAAACTATTCTGGAGCGTTGGCCATATGGATTATCCGGTACTATCGATAAAACTCTAAATTCATACGGGCGGAAGAAGGAAGGGCGCGAAGCGCCCTTCGGGCGAAGCCCGACCATAGGTAAACGTATGTACGAGTATTTACTTGAATACTGAAAGCAATTAATTATGTGATTTGTGATTACCCATGGAAGATTTCAAATTGTCTGCACCTGGACGATACGAAAACATACTTATAACGATGCACCGTTTTTTAACTTCCGCTGCAAATGACCAATCGGAAGTCCTCGGCAGATTCCGTTACCCTACATCAAACCATTCTGCCGAGGTGTTCCGATTGGCAAATGACGTCATTTATGTGACGTCATTAAATGTCAGCCATTTTTGTTTTGAAACATGCAACACATTTCCGTTTAATGCAGTTTTGTACTTTGGAGTTGTAAAGAGATTCTATCTATGTACACATTCCTAAAGTTTGATACCCTTTCTTGTTACGCCTTAAAAGGTAACATTTCTTTTAGCAGTCAACACCTTGATTCATGATTCAATGGATATTCGATATCAATAATTTTCGTAACTTAAAACGTGTTTGCGACTCGTAACATTTTTAAAAGTAAATTACTGTTATGCTTTCGCCCGATATAGGTTTTGCCTATTTTCATATTACATGCAATAAAATTTTGCTAGTGGGGCAGAACCACTTGGCGGCTGTATAGGATACATACAGATACATACTGTATGTCCCCGGGTAAGAGATGCGAATACGTCAAGTCACATCATGACGTTTAATCTTTACGAATACACCGGACACCGGAAATATACAAATGTTGCTAGCAGGTGTCCTTATTTTCTATTGAATTTTTATTGTTTTAAAATAAATAAAAAAGTGATAGTAACGGCATGTGGTTGAAACTTCGATACCTGAGAAGGTAAATGTCAATATTCATATTTTATTCTAACCAAAGAGCGTGCCCATCTTATTTCGAATTTGCAATTAAAAACATCCAACACTCCACAGTCTCCAGCCTCCTGTTTGGAGCATGGAAAGTGACCCCCTACTACCTGGTCCCCACCTCCCTGGCTGGCATATTTTTATCACCAGAGTACAATTAGAGCCGTACATTAATCATATGTCGGCAGAGTTTCTGATGGAATACACTTGGCATCAGAGAAAATCTGATATCTTGCACATAGACAGACCAGAACAGTAGGCGGACACTTTTTCCGGCAACCTACTTGTTGTGTCAAATCTATCGAGGTTCAGACCATCTGGTCTTCATATCTATTCAGATAAGTCCTTGTTCGAAAATTTACAGAAAGTTGTGCGTGTAAACAACGCACTGCACATGCGCAGTCTGACTCTGCACGAGGTACGGTCACGGCCTTTAGCAATCAAACGATTTGACCAGTATGCAGACACCCTCTTGTTTGAAGAAAACGGAATGAAACGAATAGTCTAGATCCTTGAAAATATTTGTTAATGATTCTTTTTTTAAGAATTCAAGTGTTTAATAATTGAAAAAAAAGATTTTGTCCATTTGATTTAAAAGTCACATGAGGTACGCCATCACCCAATTTCCCATGAATTTTAATTTTACGTCCATCAAAGTAAAAAACTTGTCAATTTATGGATTATTGCTTTTTTCTAGAACTTGAACTATGCATCCAACAAGTCAAAAGAAGAAGAAAAACTTTGTGTAACTGGTGCAGATGCACCTAAATGATCAGCATGCCGTTCTCAATTGACGCCACATTTTAGGCTTCGTGGTGAAATTTTTATACAATCTCTTTAAAAAAGAGCTATCATCATTAAAAACTTCGAATTTTCTTACAATAGGGTTATTTTTAACCCGATCGTTATTAATATTACTACTTTATTAGCGAAAACATGATTTTTTACATTTACCTTTTGGGTTCCTCTCTGTTTGTTTGATTGCCAGTTAAAAATCGGGAAATGTAAGAATACATTTATTATACCGGAAGAAGAACTGATACTCTACGAATAAAATTGTGTAATTATTAAAATAATGCAAGAAAGATTCTTTGATTTAAAAAGTGTCCGCGTACTGGTAGCGTCCGCGTACTGGTCCGATCTGTCTATCCTACTTTCATATATCCTATCATGTAATATGAAAATAGACAAAACCTTTATCGGGCAAAAGCATAACAGAAATTTCTAGTCATGAATCGAGAGGTTGATTGTGAAAAGAAGTAGTGCTTTTATGGCATCACAAGAGAGACCATCAAACTTTAGGAATGTGTATCAAAAAGATCTCTTTACATTTCAAAGTACAAACCAAAGTTTATAGACGGTGCAGCATTATAAGTATGTTATCATATCGTCCAGGAGTCGACACTTTCCAATGTTGTATGGGTATAGGGTCAAATCATGTATTTTATTGCTTTCAGTATTCAATTAAATACTCGTACATACGTTTGCATATGGTCGTGCTTTGCGCCCTTCTAGCTTTCGTCCGTATAAGAAGTTGTGCACCTAAACAGGTAGCAACTGGTATTGATACTTAAACTAACCGTTTGCATTAAAGCTGCTAGCTCACAGTTTCAGGGTTTAAGTAATGATAGGACAGTGCTAGCCAGTACCTGCAGGTAGGGATGTAATCGATTCAAACGATATCGATATATCAACGATCAAACACTTCGATTTGATATCGATTGCCGTTTTGAAAAATCGTATATCGAATAATGTTTTACTGTGCCATGATCTACAGTTTCACGTTCGAAAATTTCATCAAAACTGAACCGGAATATGAACAATCACTCTACCCAGAGTTCCGTGTTTTTCTCACGAATGGTGATTTAATGAAATGTGGTCTTATAGGCAAAAATATTTCATCACTGCAAGGGTTGATATATTTTATAGACCAGAACCATATGTTTAGTACAAATATAGTCCAGAGATTTGGTAGAATATATAGTAAGTGACTTTTTTACGCCCGTGTATCGATATATCGCTGTATCGCCGATATTTCTAAATTGATATATCGATACAAAAATTTTAATCAATGACATCCCTACCTGCAGGTGTTAATTTGCAAAGTTTTTGACAAAAGACCAGTACCTTACTACAACAGGAGACCATACATGCCGTTCTCCCGATATTCGTTGTGTTCTCCTGTTATTTAGACCCTGCCCCGGCGAAGCTCACAAAAACACTTAAAACTCCCGGTCAATTAAAATTTTGGAAAAAAACTACAAGGTTCATAAAATAACAATCTATACACATGGGTCAATACCCTGACAAGTGATATTGATAATGAAGAAGTACTAGCACTGTAAACAGTCGATTAGGTGACAAAACTGCTGTGTTGACAAAAGTTTTAGTTAATTATCACTATCATCTAAGGTAAATTGCCCAGAGGGTAGTTAGTGGCAATTTGTTAACTTTTAAAACAGCGATGATTAGCTGAAAATTCAACCCTCAAACAAGTCACTCGCTCCAAACATGCCGCTAATTAAATCATTTAACCAAATTTAAGAAAATTAAAAGATTTAATGTTTTCGTAACAGTGCCAAAACAAATTTACACATCGATTGTTGGGTGTCCATGCGATCATGCATCTATGTTGTGATAAATTATCGGAAACCTTTTGCGGTCTGATTTGATGAGAGTGCATAACGAGTGACGCCTTCAAATTTATAAGCTGTCAAACGGTGTGTGACGTTGCGGATCGCAATAGTTAGTGACCCGCATTTCCTCAAAGTTTTGTGCAAACTGTGGAATTGTCCTTGGATTATTAGCATTCTTTCCAAAAACGGTGTGTAAAAAGATATGCCGATTTAAGCATTTCTGTGAACCATTACTACGAGAATAGTAAACTTATGTTTGAAATAAGCGTTTTTTTGGTGTAAATACACAAAAAGAAAAGTCAAATACGTCCTTAGAAATGCATGATTACCTGCTAACAAAATATCTCCCGGGGAGTTGTCCAAAAATCTGGCGATTTTGCAAAAATCTCCCAGCATTAACTCAATCCTTTGTGGCATGTATGCATCTGGAGTTTAGTCTTGACCAGCAGATGACCCCTATTGATTTTGAGATCAGTAGGTCAAGGTCATAGAGACCCCTAAAAGTAGAACAGTTTCCGGATGATTACTCAAAAGCGCTTAGGCCTAGCATCTTGATACTAATGTTGGTCATGACCAGCAGATGACTTCTATTGATTTTGAGGTCAAAGGTCAAGGTCACAGTGACCAGCAATAGAAGAACAGTTTCTTGATGATAACTCGAAACTGCTTGGTTCTAGCATCTTATTATGCTATTCTTGGTCATCCATTTGAGATTTGTAACCTTTGATGAATGTATGACAATGGTTCCTTGCATAGTTTTTCCACATTACTGATTGCATCCACCCAGGGGGGCATTTATGTTTTATAAACATATCTTGTATTAATAAGTATAGGGATTTTGTAGTTTAATAATGTTATTTCTAATGTTTACAGGAAGTAAGGATGGAGAGGCCTCTAACCATGAAGAGTGTGAAGAGTGGAAAAAGTGGTGTGGCACTGAAGTCAAACTATTCTGTACACCACCGTTCTGACATTCTTATAGAGGAGCAGGTCAGTTATATATTTTATAATCATGTTGTTAAAATTTGCATCTATTTCGTAAAGCTGTTCGCTCTCAGATTTTGGTAAAAAAAATTAAGTTCTTCAAACCGTATGAAAATAACATATTTTAGAACATAATTATAGTCATATAAAAAGGTTCCAGTGTAAATTCCTGTCATATATATCTGTAGATTTGAAATAATTTGCTACCAAATATTAAAGCATTGCAAAAGCTTTTGAAATTCCAATATAAAATGAACCTAACATGTTCATGAGTTGTGGATAAGGAAATCCCACCCGAGGGTTGAGATAGTAAAACGAGGTGGGTGAAGACACAACGGATGAGAAAAGAAACAAGAAAAAAAACCAAAACGAAAAAAATTGCTTTGTGGTTTTTTTTTGTTTACAATCAAGGATTTTAAAATAAGGGAAAATAGTCCGGCGGTGTGAGATAAGGTGGAGATTAGAAACGGTGGAAATCCAGAGGGGAGATAGTGGGGGGGGAAAGGGAGGGGGGGTTTTTTTGACGTATCTCAACCCGAGGGATTTCCCCCCGATTTTTTCCACTTTTGAATCCATATTCTCACAATAAGACAAATAGTTAAATACAGGATGGGATAAGAAAGAAAACAACTTTTCCCAAACTCAAAACTATTGATGGTGAAATTTCTAAGAAAAAAACCCAACCTTTCAAAAAAAGATTTTACAGCATTTATTTTAGTATTCAGGTGTGGAACCTATGTGAAAAACCACCTGCTAAAATGATTCTGTTAAAAGTACTCAATGGGAAATGGGAATCTACAGGTGAGAAAAACTTGTGAAATTTTCAAATTTGAAATTCCTACCTATTCTATAATTGTTGATTCTATCCTTTAGTTTTATATTTATGTATTAGTATGTCATTTTTTTTTTTTTCAACGTCAACTGAGAGCGAGCACCTTTAAAAGTAAAATATCCTACATGTTTCAGAAGCTGATCTTATTTTCATTAGCCTTAGTTAAAATATTCCATTGATATCAGTTCTGTATTATTGATCAAGAGCTGGAATAGATGCATGGTGAAGCAAAAAATGTCTTTGCTACGTTTTTTTCATGTGCTTTATAATATTTACAGTATTAAGATGTGCAACTTGCCTCGCCTCATTAACCCAGAGTAATGACAGATTTTGAGTCCCTGTTTCATGTTTAATTCTTAAAATTACTTTTACTTATCTTCATAACAGCAAATAAATATTGAACAAATTCTCTGTTTTAGATTCAGTCAGTTAAGAAAGGACAAGAGGAACTGAAGAAAGCATTGTCTGATCTTCAAGCATCAAAGACAGAGGAAGATGTTGACAAGTGTCGCCATAATGTACAGGAAGCAAAGGAAAAGTCAGAGAAAGCCATCATGGTGTTACAGGTATTGCATTGGCACCTTTTTCAGGAGTATTTAGAGTGGAATTGCAGAAAAAATTTACAAAATCTTGGAATTATTAAAATGTTGTTTTTTTTGTATCACATGCCAATCAAAGATTAAAAGAACACCTATTGCAATACGTGCCTTAGTCAACCCAACTGAAAATTGGGACCATTGATAAAAATCATTAACCCTTTCTCTGATTAGGGATCCGTTTATTGGATTATGGCGGTCTGAAAGAAAAAGACGGTGTGTTTTGACAATTGAGCTTATTTAAAAAAGTATAAACTAAGCTAATTGGCATGAAAATCTCAGTTACATCATAGTTACCTTGACAACGGTTTCTGCTTGGGATCCCTCATTGAACAGTTACATTAGTTAACTGCCCCGCCCCCTTCAAAAGATTCTTGGTGTTTATATAGACAACACATTATCATGGAAGTTACAATTGCAAACAGTTTGTTCCAAAATTAATAATAAAATAGCGCTATTCAAGAAAATAAGTTTTTATCTAAACAATGATATGAAAATAATGTATTACAATGCATATGTATTATCAACACTTGACTATTGCTGCACTGTGGGGAGCAGGAAGTAAGAACATTCACTCGATATATAAACTACAAATTAGAATGGTGAAATTAATTCGAAAAAAAGACTCAAATAATTCTAATTCGTCATAATTACATGAAGTTCAATGGATGTCTTTTGCAGACAGGTGTCAATTATCTTACGGCAGTCTTGGTATATAAAGCCCAGAATAACATGGCACCTGTTTATATAAAAGATTTGCTCACCTTTTCCAGTAATAATGTATATTGCCTTAGATCAATTACTACCAATGACTTGGTAACACCTAAACAATGATCAAATTACATGAAAAGCTCATTTTCCTATATGTCTGCACAATACTGGAACAATACTCCTACAAATATTCGCTCAGTTACATCTTTGAGCTTATTCAAACAGTCACTGAAAAGCTATCTTTTAAGCAGATGTAAATTAAATATTTTTATTATCCGATAGATGTTTGATAGGTATAAATGCGATTATTTATTTTTCAATTTTTGAGTGATTGTCGTTTCAATGTGTAAATGGAGTATGAAATCATTTTTCCTTTTCTATGTTACAGAAGGCCATGTTTGAACTAAGATGTTGTAAATATTTTGTTTGCATATCTGTACATGTTACCTTCTAAAAATAAAGAATTTATTATTATTATTAAAATTATTATTATTATTATTATTATTATTAAAACAAAACAAAAAAATGTAGAACAAGCATTTTCCAGTGTGAAGATTTCAGACCTAAGTATCATTCTACAGGAATGAAGTTATGAAAACTGAAACATGTGGGTTATTATGACTGTAATACTGCTTCTGTCAGGTTCTTACAAAAGTGAATACAGAGCTCCAGTTTGCTCGGAATGAACTTGAAGAAGCCCTGGAAAAGCAGGAAGGTGACATCAATGAGGCAAGGAAGAGAGTTATGTGGCTTGAGGATAGGATTGGTTTACTATGTGGAAAGGCTAGACTGAGGGTAAGTGTTTCAATTAGTAATGGTAATTGTTTGTAATTTCAATATACCGGTATGCTTTCTTTTGAAGTTGAATATGACATTAAATTTCAGATTTTACTAAGGTAGCCTGCAAGTTTCCATGAATTGCAGTCTACTTGCTTGTGTTTATATGTTTAGGTTCAACCCACTCAGCGACAAAGAGCAAAGAGTTTCAGATCCCCTGAAAGGTCATACAGGTCAAGATTAGGTAGTGCAACTGATAGTAGTGATAGTGACGAGGGGTACGAAAAGGGGCATCCTGTACGTATTGGTCGCAACATGTCCATTGAAGTGAGCACAGTGACAACACGTCGTGCAGGGATGTATTCCCCGAGTGAGTCTGGCTCGGATTATCCTCCCTACCAGCATCCTACACAGCGAGGTCTGACTGACACACCATCCTCTGGTACACAACTTTAATATCTAAATATATATAAGTATACATGTACAAAATTTATTTCAATACATCAATATATATTGGCTTTATATCTCATGTTGTAGGAAATATAATATATATATATTTCAAGTGTTTAGATCAAGACTACAGAAGATAATCAAATTCAGATTCATGGTCAAGAAATTCTTGACTCTTTAATGAAATGTTAAGATCCTGGAGATGCTTTGCAGAGATATGTTTCTGTCTAGTCACTTAACAGGTACCAGGTGTTATTTTTGTCAATACCATATTTCCTAGACCCTTTTGAAAGAATTTTTCATGAAGCACGATTCAAGTGTACTTGTATATATTCGGGTGAAGTTTTAAGGTCAGTCTTCCAAAGTAACAGTTAGCACTTGTCAGAAATTTAGCATGGGAGTAGGTTAGGATCTCTGCATTTTCAAATGTCATTGTGTTAAACAGATGCAAGTCAAATGATGAAAGGACCAAGGATGATGCAGGGACCAGGGATGGGAGACAGTGAGTCTGAATCTGATGATGACATGCCCCCTGGGATGCCACCAATGTCTGGCCCAGGTATGACTCAGCAAACACGCGGTATAGAGGACTCTGAGTCAGAATCAGATTCGGAGTATAGTGGTCCGCCACCTCAACCCACTGTACATCAAGGAGAAGGATATTCAGTCCTGAAACAAGTTGGGTACACAGAGCCACAGGAAGCTGAGAGTTCAAAATATGAGGATGAGGTTAGAATACAGTAGTCACTCAATGTTGTACTTTCTAAATTTTTATATGCCTGGGTCAAAATTTACCCCACCCAGAGGGTCACTTATTTCACATATATGCTTATATAGGAAAAACTTTAAAAATCTTCTTTTGAGAAAATTATGTGCCTAGAAGTCTGTCCTGAGTTAAGAGACTATCTGTGGTAAGAGACCACTATTTCAACTTCCTATGTGTGGTCGCTTAAGACAGTTTCAACTTTATAAACAACTTTATTTGAAATTAAAGTCTGATATTATCTTCCTTCAGACTGAGACAGCAAAAAGTGAAAAGAGTGAAGATGAATCTGAAACATACAGACAGATGGATGAGCAGGCTGACAGAGGGATGGAGCATACAACACAGCAGGTGCAGAAACAAGATGAGGACATTTCAGAAGAAAAGGAAGATGAAAAAAACTTGGATAGAGAGAAGAGTGAAGAAGTCCTGGATAGAGAGAAGAGTGAAGTCTCAGAACAAACAGAGACAGCAAGTGTTTTCAGTGAGGTCAGCAGGCAGACTGAAGAGACTCAACAAGGTAAATACAACAATCCACCATTTAACATGTATCTTTTTAAGATTTATGGTTCAACTTACCATTATGATTTTAAATAGCATAGCACATTGACCACTCAATTTTACTACTAAAATAATGAACATTGTCATAGTTTTAACAAAATTCTATTCCCATAGAATATAGAGAAAATCTGTAACAATCTTTTTTACTCCTAGTCAGAAATTGAAAATCCAGCCCTTCTGTCAGTTATATTTTCTCTTACATCTGTCAATAAGACGAATAACTCGACATAACTACTTTCTTACATGTTGTCAAAGCATCCACTGTGTTTTAAGCTTCACTATTGACCGTTCTCTGATATGGCCATTTGGATGGGTGGAATAACTTTAAATTTGGATGCAACTTTTTATTTGGACTTTTAAACTTCTATTCTTCCTCTAACAACTCTTGTAAATTGACCTGTACAATAAGAATGCATGCTACATTCAACTGTGCAGGGATCACGCTAGCCCAGGCTCATAGGGAGAAGTGACTTCTCCCTCCAGAGACATTAGGGAGAAGTTTTTCAGAACAGGGAGAAGTTTGTACAACGCGTTGACAACATTAAATGTAAAATCAGTACATGTGTATACCCTTGTCATACCAAAACAACTGCATCAAACAAACTTCTTTTATTCATAAAAAATTCTTTCTCATTAATAAACATTCTTGAGTGATTTTATTATGTTCGTGGGTTCCTTGGAGCTTTTAACATTTTTACAGTGAAATGCGATGTGATTGCATAAAATATTTTATTAAAACTCTTTTTCCTACTATTTTAATCGCCGATTAATGAATTGATTACCGCGAGGAAAATGCAGCAGCAAGCGGTCAACAACTAAACAAGCAGTGTCCGATACTGTTTGCATAAATAAAAGTGTGTCAATACGATCAAAAGAACTAACTGGCATCTTTACGGCCAGTTTAATTGTAAGAATGTGAATTGGTCCTTATTGTTACCAATCAATGCTAATCCGCTTAATAATCGATGTTTACTCAACTATTAAATTGACAATAAACGTACACATGTCAAAACGCACATGTCAACCTTAACATCGCTATACTGTTCGCCGATTTTGATTGGCTTACCGTTTTTTATTGACCAATGAAAGCTGATGTAACAAACGGTAACGAGTAGGCGGTGCAGTATCGAGATTGACACTCGAAAAAATCAGAATGTGCAACATTGTCATTGTTTACGAAATATAGAGCGACTTTGTTTTCGCTTTTTTATGCGATCACGGCAAAATGGCCGGGGATACGGCGACTATTTCGCCCGCCCTCAAACGTGATCCCTGCTGTGAAATTATAAATTATTTTCAGGATTTGCATATATCATCTCAGATGTAAAGTTTAGAAAATGTTAAATAAATTATGAAAGGGTAGGAAAAATAATTAGCTGACTGTACAAAATCCTGGTACTCAGTAAAAAGCAAGACTTGAGTTTTGAATATTTAAGTATGTTATGATTGTGTAATGAGTAATTGAGTAATTTAATAGATTTCAATTTGAAAATATAAAAGTTTTTCATATATTGAATAGTTATACACTATAGTCTATAGAACTGCAGCATTGATTTTAAAAACAACACTTCACATAAAACTTCATGTACAAAGAATGTGCAACATTGTCATTGTTTACGAAATATAGAGCGACTTTGTTTTCGCTTTTTTATGCGATCACGGCGAAATGGCCGGGGATACGGCGACTATTTCGCCCACGTCGCCCTCAAACGTGATCCCTGCTGTGAAATTATAAATTATTTTCAGGATTTGCATATATCATCTCAGATGTAAAGTTTAGAAAATGTTAAATAAATTATGAAAGGGTAGGAAAAATAATTAGCTGACTGTACAATAATCCTGGTACTCAGTAAAAAGCAAGACTTGAGTTTTGAATATTTAAGTATGTTATGATTGTGTAATGAGTAATTGAGTAATTTAATAGATTTCAATTTGAAAATATAAAGTTTTTCATATATTGAGATAGTTATACACTATAGTCTATAGAACTGCAGCATTGATTTTAAAAACAACACTTCACATAAAACTTCATGTACAAAGAATGTGCCCCCGCCCCGTTGCCATTACGGTAAAGAGTATTATGGTAATTAATCATAGTTCATTGTGACTTTTGATGTCAGAACCCGTACTTACTATATTACAGGGGCAGATCCAGCATTTATGACAGAGGTGTCATTTCAGAAGGAGAAAAGTGTTACAATAAAGACCCCAAGGAGACAGACAAGGCGAGGTAAACAGGCAGTTTTGTTTAGAATCATGCTGAAAAACCATGTGAATTTTTCAGTCCTGTTGAATATTCATTTTGTGTTGTTGAACACATCTTTAGAAATTTAAAACTACAGTGAACATGTTAAAAAAACAGCAGTAAAATTGTTTATTCCAAGAGCATGTAGAATCTACATGTACATGTAAAAATATCAAAATTCCTAGAAATTGGGCATCCATGAATGTATAGAAATCTAAATGTGTGTGAAAAAATACTGGTTTTCAGTGTACATTTGTATCTGGTAAACTACAAAATCTCCTTTAAAGACTATGATACAAATGGTTGTTGTATTACTTGAATTTTCTTATTTGCTAGCTAGATACATGTATATAGCATATAGTAAACATTTATAGCATTGCTACCTGGAAATTGCTAAATAGTATTTTCTTAAGATTGTTTTGCCAAAAGATATCCAAAGGCAATACCAGTTTGTGCTTATTCAAGTAGTTTCAGTGCGAGTCAATTGAACAAATGTCTTGTAAGCCTTGTACCTAGATATTTTGCTCAGAATAGTAATTATAGACTCTTTTAGTCAGAACTTGATGGTCTTTCAGAACTGGTAAACTTCCAAGGTTTTGACTTCATTTCCTGTACAGAATTCTTCCTTCAAAAGAAGAGTGCATGCTTAAAGCTGCTTGCCCAGTTTCTGGTGAAAAATTTAAATTTTTCCAAAATTGTATGTTAAAAGATAAAATGAAGAAGTAAACTGATCATTGGTTTGACAGCACTGCTATACTATATCTGTATATGGTTATATTGGGATTGCAAATGTATTTGCAACACTTCATAATTTGGTAGCGTATTATTTCAAAAGTACAGAAATACTTCACTGGAATTAATACTGGAACCTTTTTATGAAGATTCATGCGAATATATGCTAAATTAAGGCAAATCGATTAACCTTTTTTTTCCACCAAAATCTGGCAGCGAGCAGCTTTAATATGAAGTGTTAAATTAGCTAGATATGAAAAATCACATTTTTTGTTAGAAAATGAAATGTGGTTTTAGATGGACAATGTTTTTGGAGCTATATGAACATGTATATAAGGCATTTTCATTTTTCTTTTGATTGAAGGCAGTTTACAATACACATATATATATAATATCCTAATCCTGAATATTGGAAAAAGTCACTGTCATAGATTCTATTCAGATAATCAAACAGTCATTTTAGATTTTTGAAATGTTCTGATGTAAAATTTAGGAGCACGTAGAGTAACATTTCGTGACATGGGTAAGTATACAGTGTGGAAGGAGATCAAGAACCGCATATATATGTCTCTTGCATGTTGATGTCCTGTAAATGCATGTGTTGTTAATGTACAAAGTCATATTCTTCAGACACTATTGAATGCTTACAAAAATTGCATGTAATAAACAAAAATGAAGCTTCATACTGTGAAGAAATATATAACATTTCATATCAAATACTGAAAATAGTATGATATCAAATATAATTTGGTATAGTTGTAATAGATTTAACAGAGTTTGAAATATGTTGATGGAAATATGACTTTGTTGAAGAAAACGGCTTATGTCCTGCTTATGCCAAGGATACCTTGTTTGCATGCTTAATGGGTCATTAAATGTGTTATAACCCCGGAGAGGATTGAGACATTTGTGGAGATATGGGTTTAAAACAAATATAGTTGACAATGGACTTTTCTATATAATGAGACCAGAGTCATGATTAATAATGGATGTAAAGAATTGCTTAAAAAACGATTAACATCTAAACACTTAAAGTCTTGAAGGTACCAACTGAATCCATGTTTTACATATCTGTTCAACGTTTGGCAGTAATTGCTAAAAATAAGGCTAAATCTCAGTACTGCAGTAGTCATTGCTGACTTTTGGATTATTTTACTGTTCAATATTTTATTTATGAAATAAATTTTATTTTTGAATGATATACCGGCTAGTATATCATGGTGCAGAGTTTAGATGGGTAGTAATCTAATCACTTTAAAGGCCGAAGGTCACAGTAAAATGTATGAAATTATGAAGATTTTGTGTCTATTTGTCTAACAAATTGTTTTCAAGCGACATTGCTATCATCATACTTTAATTGCTTTGTCAGTTATAACAGTGTGATTTAGTATGATTTATTTAAAAGTCTTTTGTTACAGCTGTGTTGAACAGTGCCATCCATTGCTTGATTGTTTTGGTGTTTATTTTTTTTTTTGGTATTTAGTTTTTTGTGTTTAATATTTTTTGTATTTTTGTTTAAAAATCTGAACATTTAATGTACCTGTAAACATCTTTATTTGACTGTACAATAATGAATGTGTGTATGCAACAAGTGATACATTACAAAGATTTAGTTGAAAGTAGGTGAACAAGTTTATTGACACTGAAGAAGTTACATGTGGGAAAAAATGGGACTCGTGGGTTGTGGGCCAAAAAACTGGCTTTGGGTCATCAAAATGAAGCGCTGTTGGCTAGCTACGGAAGAAGGGGGCTTAGAGCTATCTGATAACGCTGGCCTCCTTCGTGTCAGAGGTAATGATAAAAATATAAAAAGAAATATGATGACCTCGCGAATTTATGTTGACCGTTTAGTTGACAGCTTATTTCTTGAATTCACATTTGCACTGCCTAACACAAAACCGTACGATAACACGGTCTAACAACTAAATTTGGCATGTTTTTTGGTTAATAAATTTTGACTACATGGTGCATCTCAAGGTGCAAATGTCCTTGAGAAATTTTTCTCTACATAATAATCTTGGCATATTCGGCGCCTTCAAAACCTTCATTGATCTACAATACTATTTTAAACCATTGAACATACTTTTGACAAGTATTAAACTGTTTAAATGCTAAAATAAGAAACATTAATGTACAAAATAAGTCACGGACATGCGAGGTGAAATATTCAAACGAGGATGCACTTCTCTTTGGGTTCTGTTGCGCAAAACACGAACAGAAAATTATGAATGCAACCTAGAGTATCTGTGCCAAACCATTGAAGCCTCATCCTGGCTCAGAAAAAAAACTTGACCCTTGAAAATTTACAAAAAGTTTGAAATAAATTTGATCATTTAGATCATATACAGTGTTTGCTACATGCAATCAAATCTTACTACAAGTGGTATGACTCCTCTCTCCTCCAGGGTTCTGTAGCCTTTGAAGACTATGGCCCACTTGGAGCCATTGGCGCAAACTTTTTCTGATTGGCGAATTTGTTGGCGCAAACTAAAATTGACCCAGAGGGAACCCTGTACATGGACCTTATTGAACATGGATTTATGGAACCAAATCTTAATTTGTTTTCACCTTCACCCATATTTATGCTAGGACACCAATACAAATAGTCACAGATCATTGTAAAAGATCCCCTTTCTGTTTTACAGCAAGCTATTTTGTTTTACTGTTGATGTAGATGAAAAGCGAAAAGTTTTCATACTGATAACAGGCAACATTTAATCTCTCTACTACACCATTACTATCATGGTATGATAGGACTGATGGTTATCTTCTAGGGGACTAGGACCAGAGGTTACAAAATAAAAAATGTTTGCATCATTTCCTTACCCAAGTACCATAAGAATATGCAAAACCAAAAATCTGAACCAACTTTGTTGTGGAAATAACATCAACTCAATTTAGAAAAAAAAATCTCCACCTGTCAGTATTTTATAAAGTTCTTAGAACTTTGTTGAGTTAGTTAAGTAAGTTTTGCAGTGGACAGTATGGTTCACAATGAGGATATGTTTGGTGCATGAAGCAGAAAGTTTATCTCTGTGATGGTTTGACTTGAAAATGTTAGGCCATTTTCTCCACACCTCTTATCTCATGTGGAGAAGTTGTATTTTACAGGTATAGAACTATTGTTCTGCTATTTGGTTAAATAAGGTGGCTACAGTACCATCAGTATCTGTTATGAGTGTGAAAACTTGACAGTATAGTATGATCACATTGTCCAAAGGTAGAACTGTCACAAGAATCTAGATTATATTAGGCACTCACAATAATTGTTGCTTTCACAGAAACTTTATAGGTCACTGGTTAAGTGTTTCCAGGCAAAACATTATGAAACATAGAGATTGTTGCTGGAAAAAAAGTGTTAAGTTGATGATCATAGATCTTAAAGACACCAGGTACCATACTGCTGCAGTTTCACCAGGACTAGTGCCTTGATCCCCTAGTTTGATCAAGTGGCTTTTGTCTCAAGTGGTAAACTGGACAGAAATATGCAGGGAGACAAGTTAACAGTATAAACATTTAAAAAGACAACTTTGAATTTACTGTCAATCAGTTTCAGTGTTTTAAATTGCACAGATTAAATTATTTGATAGGAAGGAGGTTTGGCATGATAATTTGGTTGTGCTGATTTTGTAAACATAATTGTGTATACTAAAGTGACTACATGTGTTTACAGTGAAGGATGGCGCAGGAGAAGTTTTAGAGAACCAGGATGAGAGTGGTCCAGAGGAAGAGTTGGATATTGATGAAGCACGTGACTACTGGTTTTCAGAACATCATAGGTTTGAGTACTCACAGTATTCGGAGGTGCTGCTGGAATTAGACCCTCTCTCATATCACAATGTTGGTCTAGCTTTGCCAGGAACTTTCATTGAAAAACGTATGTACATGTTTAAGCAAGTATCAATTATATGTGCTTAGATCTTTGATGAAAAGTTGCACAGGATCTTAACTATTAGATGACCAACTGAGTAAAGAATTGTCAGACTGATCTTAAATAATGAACAGAATTAGCCAAGGGAATTAAAAAAGATAATTTTTTAACTGGTGATGTCACTTTTTTGCATCGTGAATGTAAGCATACCAATGACATAATTATATAACATTATTTAAAGAAAATTTGATTTGGTCCTGGTAATGGACCTTTAATGTATATTATGACACCAAGAGACTTACAAAACTATATGTCACTTATATTCTTAGGTACTATAAACTTGTGTAGCTTAAAGGTACTGGTATGATATATTCTCACAAAAATGTTCATTTTATTTGAAAGACTTTCTGTTTTAAATTTTGCTAATTAGTTTATATTTATCTGAAGAACTATTAGGTGATTCAATTTAACCAGGGCAATTTTGATGGACCAGTATATTATACTAAGTATATACTATTAGGTAAGACAAATTTTGTACTTTCAGCAAACAAAGGTTTTGAAACACTGCCATGGAGATCTAGAAGAAAAGGAAGTGACATCAATGATATACATGTAAGTGTATACATGCTTTCAAATGATTGTCGTATGTGCCATATTCTTTTATGCCCCCAAAGGAAGGCAAATTGTAATCACACCGTCGTCGGTCTCTGTCTATGAGTATGTCCATCCTTTCATTTGCTTTTTTGTGTCCGGGCTGTAACTTTATCATGCATGAAGGGATTTTAAAATCATATGGCACAAATGTTAAGCATGTGAAGATGACATGTCACATGCAAGACCCATGTCCTTACCTCAAAGGTCAAGGCCACATATGTTTTAAGGTCATGGAATCCTGTTTATATGCACACATTTTTGGCCGGACTGTAATCCTGGGATGCATTGAAGGGTTTTAAAACAACTTGGCATGAATGTTCAGCATATGAGGACATGTCACATGCAAGTCATGCATCCCAGGCTTAGAGATCTTCGTCACACTTAGAGTTAAAAAGTCATGGAATCCTTACTGCATGGTAACTCTTTCATGCATTGAAGGATTTTAAAATTATGTGGCACAAGTGTTGAGCACATGGAGATGACATGTCATGCACAAGTCCTGCATCCTTACTTGAAGGTCAAGGTCACACTTAGAGGTCAGAGGTCTTAGAATCCTGTATATATGCACATATTCATGTCTGGATTGTTACTTTGTCATGCTTTGAAGGATTTTTAAAATAATGGAAATATGATGTGTGCTTTCTTTTTGTCTGACAGTCTGTTCAGAGTGTAACTCTGTTAGATGTTGAAGGATTTTAAAATAAGTTGGCACAAATGCGCAGCACAAGAATATGAAGTGTCACATGCAAATACCAGGCCTTGGAGGTCAAGGTCACATAGACTGTGAGAGACCTCTTCTGGGGGCATTGGTCACTTATGAGGAACCGCTCTCATTTGATATCCAGTTATTTACAAAAACGCAGTTTTATGCATGTCTCCAAACTTCAGATTGTGTCACAGTCCACATACATTTTGTGGTCTTTAATTATCAATATCTAAAATATATTGCAGAAAATAGCCCTGGACAAACTGGCAGGTCGAGTACACACAATGTTTGACAAGTTTTATGATGCATCACTGCTATCTGTGAAACCTTCACAAGCAATGGAAGGGAGAAGGGAGACAACCATGTTCTCAAACTTTGATGGTAAGCTAAAGCTGCTCACTCTTACATTTTGGTGAAAGAATAAAGTTCTTCAGACTGTCTGAAATTTCCATGGTTTAGAAGTAATCATCATCTTAAATGGTTTCAGTATAAATTCTTGTTAAGTATATCTGCATTTTTGAAATTACATGCTAATAGATCGAAAGCATTGCAACATTTTTGAAATTTCAATATAAACATATATATAATATAGTGGTGCCAACATTTTCAACAGATTTTTTTCAACTTGCTATGTTGATTTTGACTTGACGTGTTGTTGATTCTAGATTTTACTATTATAGTTTATGTTTTAATATATCCTTTTGGAGAAATTAAAAAGTTTCACCCGAAACTGTGGGTGAGCTACTTTAATAAACTTTTACTTAAAATTTCATTCTTATCTGAATGTAAAGAATTTTCATTGTCAGTGAAATACCTTTTTGGTAAGATAGCTGGATTTCATTTTAAAGTTTCAATGTTATACCATATTAAACAGATACTTTTGAGACGTTTTGAGATAAAAGTGGGTAGTGATGATAAATGATCTAATTAAGCTTGATATAAAACATGATTGTTTACAAAGCTCCACAGTTCATGACTAAGAGCTAAATCACTTATCTTAGATAGTTTATATTGATTAGTTTACTACAGGTAGTACATGAAATTATGATAGCAAACTCTCAGAATATTTTGATAATTACTCTGATTCTGTAACAAAAAAAAACAGGTTAGATTAAACAGTCAAATTATCTAATCTCTTTAAAGCATTCAAGTTCATTTCCGTTGCTTGTAATTTGTTACAGTTACTAGACTTTCTAGTACTTTTGCTCAGTCCTTCCTGCTAGGACTTCATGGCTGTAGGATAAAATAGATACACCACTTTTACTTAATGCAGTAGAATAGTAGAATGTAGCCATCCCTTAGCAACAATCATCCTCGTGTGTTGACACCTTATAAACCCTTCCTTTGTCCAGTTTGATAGATAATGATGTAACGTATTCTATCACACAGACAATATCATCTTCAGGTAGATGTACATTTTCGATGTAGATACTGATGTGACACCATTTGGTTATTTTTGTTTCTATGGATTTGTGTAAATTACAGGTACCAGAGAGGGAGCTAGATCAGGGACCCCAACAGACAGCAGAGTAAGTAAACATTTGTTTTTTTTTCAATCAAAACTATTTTTATAGGTTTTAATAATAGCAGTTTCCATTAAGCATTCCAAATAGCAGTGGAGCTGATCAAATCTTTCAAGAAATTCTTGTTGTGTTTTTGTTGCTTTTGTAGTGCTAATTTCATGAATTACAATACTTCACTTGCTTAGTATTAAACAGTACCTTCTGGAACAGTGTTATTCAAAGTTTTGATTTGCTAATTTTCAGTAACTTGTCTTTAATAATTTAATTGATTTTGAAATACATGTACTAGAGATTTTTCTTTATAACATAAGCCCAATATATACTAGTCTAGTACTCACTGTGATGGGTTGTGTGCTTGTCACATTATATAAGCTGGTTCCAGAACAAAATATATCCAAAGTTTCAGTATTACTAGAACATTAAATGTGTTTGTTGTATTGTTGTATTGTTGCATTGTTTAACATATTCTTGGATGTAATGCTAGACTTGGACCTTTTTGCAGATAAGTTACAATTATACTTGAGCCTAAATTCAGAACAACAAATATTAGCCACAGTAATTGGCAATTCTAACAAACTAAACTTTGCTTTTTAACACTTATTCTATTGGAAGTTGTGATTATCTTGTAACATTTCTGTATTTGTAGCCTGGTATGATAACAGCGCCACCTACAACAGCAGACGGTATGTCAAGACCACAGACAGTGAGTCAGGAAATAGTTCCCAGCAAACTGAGACCTGGTCTGAATGTGTACCACCCCAAACCTATACCCCCACCAGATATGCTGCCGTTAACCAGAACAGTAAGTAGATTAAAAAGTGAATTTAAGAGTCACTTTTTCATGTATTTGTTTCATTTTATCAAATTTTCATTCCAGCAATAGATAATTTCGTTTCATAGCTTTACTTCAAAAATTTGTTTGAATTTTTCACTTTGCTTAAATGATTTTGTCAGTTTCTGTTAATATGTATGGTTTACACTCAAGAAGGATTCATAAAGCAATCTTCAACAAAGTGTAACATGTCTTTTTGTTGTTGTCTCCTATATGAATGTTTTCAGATATAAATTTGTAATTTCTAGTGTAAACTTTCTGAGAAAGATGTTAAGTTTGTATGAGTAGTGAATTCTTCTAAGGTCTTCCTGTACTTAGATAACGGATATGTTTCATGTACACAAAAGCTATGTTCTATCAATGTAATATACAATGAAATACTTTCAGAGTAAAGACAAAGAATATCCACGGTTATCAAATACATTCTGTGAAGCTGATGATATTCTCACACACAAACCTGCTGTCAGAATCGTGGACCAGCGGAATTTGCACAAAGAGACAAAGTTGAAACTGTATCGAGACAGGCCTAAAAGAAGCGAAGATGGTCCAAGTACAACTGAGAAAAAGTTCCGTATGATGTTGGAACAGGAGAAAAGTCTTGCCTCAAGAAGTTCCCGTAGCTCTAGACAAACAACGTAAGTGTAACTTGAAAACTTCATGGAATGTTGTTTATTTGGGGAGTGCATTAAAAGAAAATGTAGTCTGAAAAGCATTTGTAAAAGTACTATCCAACTTCCTGCACTCACGGTATATTCTATTATATATAATACATAAGCTTCACTGATTATTTTTTGTACACTGCAACAGAATATGACTGGGAAAACATTTTATATTGGAGCATGAAAACTACAGATTTGGTGGCTTTGGAATCTGTGAACTTTTTGTGTAACTCTAAATATGGCAAAATGTGCTATTATATGGGATCTTAAAAAACAAATTTCACCTATATAGTCACAATTCATGCTGCATGGATATTGGTGTTTTCATAGTAGTTGGCATCTGTAAACATTTAAAATGCTTACCAAGCTTGTTATATTTAAGATGTCCAAATATTTTGGTCTTTTCAAAACTGAACCTGAGGTAGCCAGCCACTTGATTATGTTAGTTTCAGACCCAACAAAATAAGAAATCTTTCCCATAACATGTCAGTGAATGAGTTGTTCACATCTTTACATTACTACTATATTGTTATAGACCAACTTCATCCAGATCGTCAACAGGGAAGAATAGGTAAAGCTGTCTTGTTTTAGAGCTTGTCCATGTAGTATATGCTTTTTTTATTTGTCTTAGACACCAAAGTTCAGTTTACTTTTGATGTTATTGACATGACATAGGTTTAATAGTATTGACATAGTTCAATTAGATTTAATAATTAGTTATAACATTAGATAATAAAAGTAGTTAATATAGTCGTTCACTTATACACTAGAATTCCTTTAAATTACAGAAGAAATATTCAGACCGAAAGATTGATTTTCTAACCTATAGTTATTTCATCCTCATTTTTCTCTTTTAATATATAAAAAATTACTAAATACGTAAAATTTAATGTTGATAACTGTGACATGTAATGCATGTATTTCCAGAGAAAGTACGCCAATGTCAACTGTTTCAAAGTCTGTTTCTATAATGTATGTATTGTTGGTGAAGCCGATAATGTTTGTGTTTTGAGAATATGTGTCTGTGATATGTAAACATAATTCTGCTAGAGCTATTGAGATAGTTTTCTAAAGCAATGTTTGTTTCTATGAAACTAAAGGTTTTTTCTTTAGTTAAAAGTGAAAGCATGTGTAACATGCAGACACTGTTGTGTAGCAAGCAGGGCCGTATAGATACCATTTTGTACAAGAATGCTTGTGTCTATTACATCAAGTATCTAATACAACAATGTTAGTGTCTGTTAGATTGGGTTCTGTTATGATTGGTCATTTTGAGCAACTCTCAGAATATATATCTGTGATGTGCTAGTTAAATACTTGCAGATACTGTGTTTACAGTAAGTTCCTGTACAACTATTAAAAGTAGGTGGGTGCTGCTTTTCTGTACAAACTTTTAACTTCAGTCAGACAAAAGCTCTTCAGGGGGTATAGCTATGAAGGTCAAGGTCTCACACAGACTAAAAGCTCATGTGGTATTTGTCATAGTAGTGATTTCTATTGAAATGAATACATGTACTGGTAAATAAGGTGTCTGCTTCAAACAGTTCGTATGGAATTTATTCAACAGAAAATATGCATGTACTTTCATTTACAAAATTTATTTAAGAATTGGTATTTTAACCCTAACCATGCTAAGTTTCTACAATGGTCTTTGAATTAGGACAGTAACACTAATATATACTTAACAACTTGAAAAAAAAAATTTAATAAGTCATAGATATTGAGCAGTGAGCAAAATTGTTCTTTTTGCATTGTAAAATCATGTTTTGATCGAATTATGCTTGAATTTTGTAATGAACTTGCTGAAAATAATCAAGGAATGACCAAATGCACTTGTGTTTGAATTTTCCAAATTTACTTGCAATTGTGACAAAATACCTATCAAGTCCCTGGTTGCTTTTTTAAAGGCGTTAGGTATACAATAGGGTGCTCATAAAACATTTATCAGTGACTGAATAGTAAACAAAACAGATCATGACAAAACTGCAAGGATGTGCAGGCTGACCATGATTTACGCAGGTAGACTTTTTACATTCCAAAGGCAGTATCAATTGCCAACAGGGTGGGTTAGTTACTGTGTTAATGCATGTTCTCAGATACTAGAGGTTTTATTTATTTCAATTGAATGTTACCTTTTTATTTTCATGTGTACATTTTAAGTGTGTTTGTATGTTTTTGTTGCATCTTGCTTTAAACAATGTCAGTGATGCAGTGTAACAGAGCTAGTGATTAATGAAGTGTTCTGTGAGTAACTGAAATTTTAACATACTGTTTAAAGTCGTTATCTGGAATTTAAGTATCATCAATAAGCTAGAATGTATTGAAGTATTTAGCGAACAGTTGATGTGCAGTTTTATATTACGCAAAAAGTATATCATTTCACTTTTGCTTGTTAATATAATTCCTTGAGTAGCTATTTGTGTAGAATCATCTATGGTAACACCAGACATGTAGTAGAAAAATTCAAGTTTCTGTAAGTTTTAAATTCTTTAAACATATGGTGACTTTGACCAGATTTCTATATTTGACTATCTATCCTTCAATTTATGTAGTATTATGTACATGTACATGTCATAGTTTTTGATTGCCCAATGAAAAGTTACTAACCAAAAACCAAGCAGTTGTAGACTATAGTCAGACTGTTAGAATGCTATAAATATTCATAGTCTACATAGACTGTGAAGTCCAACTTCAGCACTGTAGGAGTTCAGCTACCTTTTAACCTCACTATGTCCAACGTTTCAGTGCAATGTACATTAGAAAGCAAAATTTGTCCAGTATTGATATCATTCAACACATTTACATAGCTAACTGAGGACTGGATAAAGAGAAAGTGAGAAGATGCATTATGTAGTAGCTTTTAACATGCAATATTATATTCCTGTCATAAATAGACTAATGATTGGCCATGAGCAGTCATGTGCTGAGTCCGCAAAATTATATTACGATCTTAAAAATAATGTGTGTAGACCTATACACTATTCTCTGGGGCTGTGCGTACTTATAAAGGGTCAACATATAGTTGTCACTAATTTCTATGAGGTGCTATGTACAACGTGATTTCAATATAAAAATTGTACACTAATATTTTAAGGTCAATTATATAGTTCATCCCAGGTCAATATTACTTTTTATAAGTCATAAAACACTATATTGACCTCAATGTTAGTCTATAATTGTATAGTCTACATTTGCAGACTAATTTTGTGTTCAATAAAAAGTTTGCCGACATGTGAAAAAGTAATACCGACCTTGGATAAAGTCTGAGGTCATTCAAGGTCAGGATCCTTTTTCAACAGGCCTACAAAACTACATATTAATTGAAATACTAATCTGCATACCTCACACGAAAATGACAAAATAACATCAGGTCTGCATGTTATTTCAAGGTCCTCTTATAACTTTGTGGCCCTGGCACGTGAGCTACCAGCCAATCAGAATCAAGTGTTGTAATGGGTATTTACTGTTTAATATTTCTAAAAAATCTACTGAAATTTTAGACCTTTGATGAAAATTGTACCACATGGATTCTCCTAAAATAAAGAAGACTGTCAAACATATAATTTAGGATGTTTATATTGCAATTGTTTATCTGTGCAGGGGTAAAGCAGCGCCAGGAACCAGACTTTCTCTGAGTCGGACACTCACAAAAGGTAATGTATAATATTCTCTTTCTACTTCCTACTGAACCTCTATGACTTAAAGGTAATATCACTTCCAAGATTTGCAAAATACTTCAAGATAGCCTACATTTTACATTCTTTAATGGAAGTAATGAGTGTAAATTTACCTGAATGCTTCAGACAGTGAATAATTGGAAAAACTGCACCTCTTTTGTCTGGCTCCTTTTGATGTAGGAAACTTCCAGCTGTGAAAGAACTGGCAGTACTGCTGTGTTATAGTTAGGCAAAAAAAAAATATCTGTGGTTAGGGCAACGGTCCCAAAAATTCTAGGTAGGGTAGGGGCAAAGTTTTTTTTGTTTTCTTTTTTAATTGAAAAAAATTTGATAGGTTGGAAAAAACAACTGTGTTTAAGGCAACGGTCACAAGAATGCTAGGTAGGGTAGGGACAGATTAAAAAAAAAAATTCAGTTTTGGGGCTGGGGGTTTCGCCAGGTAGGGTTGGGTTGCCCGAAACACAGATATATATTTTTTGCCTTATTGCTGCTTCCATACTTTGATAATAGTCAATATACAATTATGTTGTATTTCAGTTCTTAATCTACATGGTATGTGTCTATACATGTAACATACAATTACGAAATAATTTTACTAAAGTGCACAGAATATGTTTATCAATATATACATTACCAATTTATACAAGTACAAATCTTCAACACTAATTTATCATAAGCAAAGAAATTGTAAATAGTCAGTTGTGTATCTAGGCACTATAGAATTTTACTGAAGTACCGGTATAACTAATGATACCTGTTCAATGTATTTTACTGATATATGGGACTATGTTCTAAGGCTCAGCTTGCCTACAGTTTCTAGTGAAAAATTTTAGTTGCTCTTAAATGATATTTCTAAACATAAACTGTAATACTGAATGCTAGAATCAACAAAACATGTTAAAATCTAGGTAGCAACTTGAGAAAATCTATTGAAAATGTTGGTGTGTTTGGTTTGACAGCACCATTACACTGTATAGTTCTATTGGGATTTCAAAAGCGTTAGCAACCCTTTATAATTTGGTGGCATATAAGCAGATAATTTCAAAAATACAGAAATACTTTACAGAAACTTATACTTGAACTTTTTTATTTGATGATTCGTTCTAAAAGATGTTAATTTCAGACAAATCTAAGAACTTTGTTTTTTCACCAAAATCTGAGGGTGAGCAGCTTTAAACATGAAATGTTGTTAGTTTAATAGAGAGCAGGGGATTGAGCCTGCAATCTCTGGATTACTTATCTAGCTCATTACCACTTGACCACAGACATTCCCAGCTGTAGACATTAGGCATTCAGCAGCTGTCTGAAGGATTCCAAATGGTGTGATTCTATAAACAATTTAAATGATGTAATACAAGTTTTCTGTTTTACTTCAAGTGTATACAATAATAGGAGCAAGTATGCGATCATCATATATACTTTGTATTGTGACTGTTTGCTTACATTTTGTTTCAGGGTAATGTGGCTTGGTATTGTTTCTTGTTTCTTTTCCTGAATGGAATATTTTGCACTTGTTTTGTTTTCAGTATTGTTATAATGCATGAAGCAGTACAAGATTTAGTATTGAGTATTTTTTCAAAAGTTGAACCTGTGTTTAAAGCCTTTTTTGTCATGGAACAAAGGGGTCTGTTTAAAGAAAATGACAGTTTAACAGAGTTGTACTTTTCTCTGAAAATTGACCATTTCATGATTTTGAGATGAAATTTTTTTACTGAAGGAAAATGACTGATTTATCCAGATGGCTGTTTTCACAGGTTCAGCTGTCATCATTTATATGAAAGTTACTGGCTGATTCCAATATGAGGGCTATTTTCTTGAAAGATTTTCTTGTCCTAGAGCTTCTTGAAAATGTTTTTGAACTGAAAAAATCTCATGTGCCTCACAGTCTCTGGACTTTTGTTCTAGCTATAAAACTTGCCTGTTTATTGGAATCATCCCAGTTAACTTGTATGATTTTCTATTTAACTTGTATGATTTATTACAGTTTATATGTTATCTATTCATTATACACCTGCATTTGGTCAGCTATCAACTATTTGTTTTTATTAAGGCAGCCTTTTCTATAATGTACTTCTGAATGTATTTTCTAGCGGAGACTCAGACTCGGAGTGAAAGTGAGACCGGAGGTAGTGCCCCCTGTGAAACTATAGCTCTCTGTTCTACTGCCTGTTAATCTGTACTTAGAAGCTATGATATAATCTCTATGTGGTTTTGGTGTAGGGAAAAGCTTTTCAGTTGCTAGATTTTCAAAACTGTATGTAGTTATTTTGTCTGCCATTGTGTTGTAGATGGAACTATCTTGCAGTAAATATATATATAGTAAACGAAATTAATAAAGTTAATGAAAATTATCTTTCTATTACCTTGTTCTGGCTGTTGTTGCTGTAGCTTTCTTGCTGTTTGGACATTCTATGACTTTGTTCTGGTGGAATCATGTGTAACTGTTTATTCCCTAGTCTCTGTTATCTCTTAAACAGTCAGTATTCAGCATGTAACCAAACCTAGGTGACTGAATACTGGGTATTGTGCTTCATGTTTTTGAAAGTATTGTCTATGAAAATTGTCATGTTAGTGAAACTTGTTGGTCTATCCGGCATGTTTTTTGTAGACTTTAATGTATGGAAATGTTGCCTGGCATATTCTTCCCTTTTCACTTTGCTTGCATTTATATGTATTTTGCTGTTAGTTTTGTATGTACAATGTTTTTTGTTTATGTATATAAAATATGTACTAGCACGCCTTATGGAAATATTTCAGTGCAGTAATGGCATGACAGAACATTTATAACTTTCAAACATTTTGTCTTTTTCTTTTAAAATGATTCCAGAATGATGTAATATACATACATGTTCAGTATTTACTGTGAAAAATCAATCCAAATGGGTATTGTTTAATTGAGCACTTTTATCTTTGATTGTGTGTTATCAATAACAGCATATTAAATTAAAGAACTTTAAAAAGTTGGAGCTAATTAAAAAAACAAAACAAATATACAAATGAAATTTACCACAGTGATATTTTATACTGTATCTTTTGTATTACAGCTAGTACATGGTCCAGACTGAAGCCTAGTAGTCGAGGGAAGGAATTCGGTGGTCTGAAATGGGAACGAGTCAAGGTAATTCTTGTTGTAACCCTGATACAAACAGAAAAATATATCTTTACCTCTCCACCAACTACTGCAGCCATACAAAACCTAACTTTTGGTTACAAAGATCATTTTTCAGTAAACATATTCGGTATGTAAATTATGCAACAAGTTTTAATTTGATAGCCATCTATATTACAATAGACAAGTATTACATGTTTGTATATATATGTAGACAGGGAGATTTGTTCCCTTATCAAAACTCAAATGAAATTTGTCTAAAGCTGTGGTCAATGGTAGCTTTTCAAAGCTAAATTAGAGAGTGATTTTAGCTTTATTTGACTCCTGTATTTTTTTCTGCTTAGCCAGTAAAAGGATCACAGGATGTTAACACATTGGGTTTTAAACCTCACTAGTTTTTAATGTGACTGTGTTTTGGTGTGATAATACATGGAGATACTGATGCATGACTTGTTAATAAAGTTATTAGGATGGAATGTGAAAATATGACGTGTGTGTTTCAGACCCTTGTCCATGTTCATCTTGTATCTAAGCGAGCGGAGGAGCGGCGAGATGCTGCTAGACACTTAGGTCTGCTTCGCTGCGGAGATGCCATGGTGTTCTTTGCACTGAAGGAGAAACTGAGATCAGATGAAGATTCTAGAGTGAGATATGAAGCTGCTAAAGCTCTTATCCTTCTGGGTAAGAACTACAACCAACCTTTAAATCTCTATTCTGTTGAAGTTAATATGTTCTAGTATTGCCAAGTTAATAGTATGGCCAAACTAACTTACTCTGTGGGCTTTTGCTTAACAGTTTAAAGAGTTTAGACTACAGAATTTGTTTGCACTCGAAATCCTTTCTGTTGATGATAATTTGATGAAAAAGAATAAATCTGTAGAAATTCATCCTCCACTATTCTACTTTTATTCCCCTTGATAAAATTTCCAGTTTTTCTTTTTAAAAAAAAGACTCATTAAAATATGGAATGTTTTCTTGTTTGATCATCAGTGGATGGTATTTTTTATATAGGTTCTGTTCTTTCATTTAATTAAATAACATGGTTGAAAAGTTTTATAGAAATTTAGTTGGAAGAAAACCTATTAGAAAAATAAGTTGTTGCTAAGTATTTTTCCATGTTTCACATTTTGCCCTAGGTTGTTGGGATGAAGATGTGCTGCAGGTAATACTGAAGTATCTGGTTGTTGGCAACCATGAGATCAGACAGGATCTCATCCTTAACATGATAGATGGCAAAAATGTGCAGTATGTCAACAAGGTATTCACTTCTTCTGCTTGTATTTGTGATGTTCATGCTTGGCAACATTTTGATTTATGTGTCCGCCTGTTAGAATAAAGTGGCTTAGTTCTTACAAGTTTACAGTATTAGGAACCTCATCTTCAATTGAGTTTTCAAGAATAAAGTTCTTTGATGTGTCAGAAATAGGCAAAAAGTGTTAAGAAAGTGATTGCTGATTTTCTATAATTATCAAGAAATTTTTTTTTAATGTAAAACTATACTTTCTATGTGTATTTATAGCTGTAAGTTTCAGTTGAAGTAGTTTTCTATACATGAACATTATTGTAATACTACAAACATATATGCTTAACATGTTTTCATAATGTACTCATTTTGTTTTGAAGAAAACCCCCACGTTTCCAGAGTTTGTAAAAGTACTGAGTCATTTCTGTCGTAACCCCGACCCAGACAACACTATAGCCTTTGATGCTGCTGTGTTGCTAGGCAAACTCTGTGTCATGGATGAGAATGCAAAATTCAAGCTTTTGAGATCCCTGGACCATAGCACTGATACACATGTAAAGTCTAAGGTAAGTCTATAATGAAAGTCTAAAATTTGATTTTTTAAGATTTATTTCAAAATTAATTTATTCACTTATCATCAGCAGTTTTCACAATGTACTTTATTGTCAGTATTCTCTGCTTCACAGAGAACAAAATATATTTTACCATATTTTTGCAGGGGAGATCATTATTTGCAGGGAAGATCAATATTTGAAATTTAAAACTTGATATTCAGAAGACCTTAATAAGGACGGTTAATGCTAAAAACAGCCAACAATTATAGTAAGTCCAGGACACAGATAAACAAGTCTATTGTAGCTGGCCTCTGCTGATAGTTAATGCATGCTGATATCTGTATTCTTCATGTACATAATACCTGATATAATTCCTCCTTCAAAGATAATTTGAATTCGTATATTTGCAGGCTCTGGAAGTATTAGTGAAACAGTTGAACTGTACAAGTTGGGAAGTTGTCCAACATTTGTTGGCACTGTTCCAACAATCTCCTGTCTGGAAATACAGGGCGCTAGCAGCAGACCTACTTATCGTTCTTGGTATGAATTCAGTATTGTACAGTTTCTATATTCTTTTTTAAAGCTGCTTAATATAGAGCTTATGATTTCATCGACTACTCAGTGAAATAACCAACTCTGATACCAATACCTCTGTCTGAACATCTCAAGGTTACTATTACATGTCAAAGTCACACGGATCACATTAGGTCTGAAATCAAACCCATCAAGTCATATTCACTTCACATGTGGCAGTTCTTCAATTCTTTTGAAATGTGTGTTGAATGGAGACATCTGTGGTGCTGAGATTAAGTCACTAAGCCCAGCTATCATAAGTTTGAACACCATTATGGTACATAAACGCACCCCAAAACACAGCACTACTGGATACACTTCATGGAAATGAGCTTGAGTGTGACTTACTGAGCCTCAAATTTCCTTCTTTATTAGCAAGCTGACATGAATTGGCAGAAACAAGATACGTGTGTTTTAATGTTTATGTTTCTTTACATCAGGTAAAGAGCATGTATGTAAGAGGGGAGAGGAGGAGAAGATTTATCAGATTCTGGAGAGGAAGTTGTGGGATGATCCTAACAGGGTAACTACCTTCTACAGCAAAATGCATGCTCATGCTTCTTGACAGTTCAAAAAAAGTGCATTAAATGTGCAAGGAGTAGAGGGTACTGGTCAAGTCTGTAATAGTGAAGTAAAGTCATAATACTTTATCTCATATCCTATGTTTATACCCTCACAAAACAAAATTTTAGGGTTGTGTAGGAGACATCTTGTGGATTTGTTGATTGATCGGTTGGTCCGTTGGTTTTCTCATCTACTCCATATTATCTCTTAACCCCTTGAAAGATTTTCATGAAACATGGGTCACATGTTCATCTCATTAAGATGATGCACAGAACGCATGTTTTCACCCTGTCAGTTCAAAGTCAAGATCACAGTTATCTTAATCATTTTTTGTGGAATTAAAAAGGAAGCATTTTTCACAATTGCAGACTATTTTGAAACACACTATTTATGTGCCTCAACAATGACACAAGAATAATAACGATTAGTACATAACAAGCAACTTTTCAGTATGACTTGTTATGACTTCTCTATAACTTGTTTTCTACAGGATGTTCGGGTGTCTGCAGCGAAAGCTCTCGCTGCACTTGGAATGTTTGGAAAAGCATGTGATCGTATTGAAAAGTAAGTAGTCATGTAAACATAATACATGAACATCTGCCTGATCCTGGACTATACACAAACAGGTCTGTTGTGATGTTGCGAAACTGATGAATAATTCTTGATCTGAAAATAATGATAAAAATTCTACCATGGGCGGTCTCACTGAGTGTAAAACTGCTGTAACCAGCTTTGTTGTGCATTATAACTTCTTTGTATACAGTCAATGTTAATTTTGTCTTTAAATATCAGCAACATCCACAGTATTATACATTTCATTTACCGGGTAGTCAATATTTTGTTTATCCTTCTCAAGTATTATATGTAAGCTATTGTGTGACTGCAAACAATACTACTAAAATATGATGTTGACCATATTTCGATGTATGCATAAATATGTGTGTGTGTACATTATTTCAGGAGACTAGAAGATCTGGATGAGGACATACGAGCTCAAGCTGTTATCTCAGTGGTGAGTTATGTTTTGAAGCATTAGAGTAGAAATCTAGGATGGAAACCATCCGTTACTCTTAGCAAAGTTGTATGGATCCAGATCAGCTAGTGTATCATAACTTCTGTGTATACAGTCCATGTTAAGACACATTGTATGTATGTACGTATTTATGTATTTATTTCAGTACCAAGTACCAAGGATAACACAATAAAGAGCAAGCTCTTATTTCCATTGTGGTCCTTTATTTTAGAGATAGAAGCAGATACAAGGGAATCCGGGTACCAGACCCTAGCTTTTTCACAAATAAACCCCTTGGTTCTTTTCTACGTGCCCAGAGTCTGACCTTAGGCTATACTGATGACTGTTTCTGGCTATTCCATGGTCACAGTTCTGGCTTAATAAACTGACAGTGACTCCAAAGTTTCCAACATAGTGGAATGATATATACCTGTTCCTTTTTAGAAATAGTATTAATATAAAGGCAATATTAAATTAACTCTTTTAAAAATAGTATTAAAGTAGATGGTTGAGGTTTTGTTGTCTGTAATGCCGGATAACACAAGAGGCATATCTTTTAAAGTCAAATATCTTGAATAGTACTCAAAGAGTTATTGACCCGATTTTACAACTCAAACTACAATATTTAACTATGTTTACACTCTTCACCTTAGGAAACAATTCCTCACTAACTCTTAATGATTTTGGCACAGAATTTATGCCCATTTAAAATATGGTATAGTTTGGTTAAAGGCTTATCAAATAATGCATATATTACAGCCTGATCTAACAAAAGTTGCAATACTTGAAACTCAAAGTATGTGCTCTAGCATCAACATCTTTCACCTGTGGTAATCATATCTACAATGAACACATTATGACTGTGACAGATTTATGCCCAATTTTGTCATGTGATTTTTTGGCCAAAGTTACTTTATAAATTCAAATAAGTTGAAGACTATGAAAGGTATTGGACCATTGAAACTCAAAGTAAGTGTCAATAATTTGAGCATTGCTACACCAGGGGAACGAATTCCCAGAACCATTTTGTTAATATTTAGTTTTCTATTTTAACTTAATAGTAGCAGTTGTATTTATAATATTTTAAATTCAAATACATCTTGAATACTATACTAAGGTATTTGACCAGGGAACATTAAAGATAAGAATGAGAAGATCAATCGTCTACACCTGGAGAGAATCAGCCGGATGACCAGTTTGATATTTATAGATTCATGTGTCACTATTCTTGCTTTGAATTTTTTGTTTTGTTCAATATTGCAAGAAGTATTCATTTATTTGATATCTTCATCAAGTTTTGATTTTTGACATGCTTTTTTTAAGTTAGAAGTTTGTCACAGGTTTCCAGTACTAAAATAGAGGATAATTAAAATGGCTTTCTTTTGAAATGTCATAGAATAATTATGCAGCATAAAGCAGTGATGCTTTTTAATTGCTATAACATATCAATTTTGGAAAGTTACAATGAAATTGTATATTACATGATCCAAATATATTAGGTCATGTTTATTTTTGGTTAAAACTATCCCCCTATCCTCCCTGCAGTTGGCTTGTCAAAATTCCAGAGTAAGGCCTTGAATGCAATGAAACATTTACAAAGGTCATTTGAACAACGTTTCATATGGTTTGACCATTAATTACTTATAGACAATTACGACAATACTCCTGGTTCAAGATTGCAAAACAATAAAACCATAAATGGTACAACAACTGCTTTCAAAACTGTGGAGTTATCACTTTTATTTCACTTTGTTAAAAATAGTATTAAAAAAGGCAATATTAAATTAACTGATTTAAAAATAAAATTAAAGTAGAATTGTTTAGGTTTTGTTGTCGAATATTTGGATATGTAGTCACAAAAATGACATTTCCTTTTTCAAGGTTAGGTGATTAGTACTTTAGAGAGAGTGACTTAAAGCCCTGATTGCTCTCAAATACTAAAAAAATTACTATGTTTACACTTGACATACATCATTTCATAAATAATCATAATCAATTGGCTAGAATGAAAATATAAGCATAAAATATAGGTATGAGTAGAAATCGATTTAAAATGGGTTACAAAGTAATGCTTATATTACAGGCCTGATTAACATTGAAAGTTGCAATATTTATTACGTTTACACTCTAGCACCTCCATTTTTAGCTCGACTATTCGAAGAATAAGGAGAGCTATCCTAGTCACCCGAGCGTCGGCGTCAACCACTTATGGTTAAAGTTTTTAATACCACGTCAAATATTTTAACAAAGTGCATTGACATTGAAACTCAAACTATATGTTTACCATCAACATGTCCCAACCTCTAACAATCCCAGGTAACTCTGTCATGCATTTTTGACAGATTTATGCCCCCTTTTGGACTTAGAATTTTTTTGGTTAAAGTTTTTAATAAAGTCAAATATCTTGCATATTATCAAAGGTATTGATTTGAAACAAACAAAGATATTTACGTCAGCATCTACCCCTGAGTTTCAAAGAATCCCCATTAAAATCTGTTAATTTGCATCTTTTGACAGATTTATGACCCCAACTGCACACTTAGAGGATTATTTAGTTAAAGCTTTTTATAAATTCAAATATCCCGTTTATTTCAACTAGGAATTTACTTTAAAAGGTCTTCTTTTTATTTGTTTACCAGAACTCTTTACATATAGATATTATACAATCAAGCATAACTCAGAATATTGATTTTCTGACAGATTTATGCCCTTGTTCATCTTAGAATTTTTGCTAATTAATACATAAATTAAATATCTTGGCCAATATTGTCAAAGGTATTGTCATGTGAACTTGACATATTACCTTTACCATCAACTTTTGCAGTTAAAGAAAAATTGGACCATCACTCATAAGTGAATAATTTGAAATTTTCTGAGCACAGACCTTTTTTAATTTTGTATTCCCTTTTTAATTAATTAGCATTTTATTTAAGATTTTTTTCAATTTAAATACATCTTGAATGTACTATAAAGGTATTGACCTAGGAACTGTGTTACAATCAAGATCATATCGAGAAGATAATCCCCATAACTGCTGTTTTTATTTTTGACAGATTTATGCCCCATTTTAACTTTGATTTTTTTTTGACTTGAACTGCAAATGTATTTTCTTCAATATTTTCAACAAATGTTTTTGATTTATTTGATATATTTATGCCCCTTTTAATAGAATTTTGTCATAGTTTTTTACAGAGTAAGTATGGAAATACTCAGGTTACAGTACTTCTTTTGAAATATCATGAATAATTAGTGGAATATTTAGGGTCATGCTAGTTTCAAAAATATGAATTTTCCTATATTACAAGGTTAAGCATGTCAATTTAAGAGGTATGACTTTGAAAGCTTATCCCCTCGGTTCACTTGGCTTAAAAAATCTTTTTTAAATTGACATACATATACATAAAGATACTTTAAAGCAAGTTTCAAAATCTTTGACCATTATTCTTAGGTAGGCAATTACACAAATCAATTGTTCTTAGGCAAAAACCCATTTTACCAACAACCTTTTGAATATTGCGAAATTGCTTTTGAATTTGGCAGCGTTGTTTTAATTTAGAGATAAAAATGACAGGAATTTATACTGGAGCCTTTTTATATGACCCTATTTTCTCAAATACGTTATTTACATACAGTTTGAAGAGCTTTATTTCTTTACCAAAATCTGAGAGCAAGCAGCTTTAATGAGAACATTGTGATTGAAAACCTCAGCAGAGGCAGAAATTGGTTGTTGTTGTTATTGTTGTTATGGTCTTAGAAATATATTGTTTTAATTTATCTGTTATAATTGTAGTTGAATATATGAGACTATATTGCATGTTTTCAGATTGCAAGGACATTCACGGTGCTCAAGCTGGCAGATAAGAGAGTACTGAGAGCCCTAAGAGAAAGGGACAAGGTTGACGGGGCTCTTGCCAGGTATAACACTTTGTCACATGTATTTCTTTTCATTTTTCAGAGGTTTCAAAGTTGCTACAATAAATACATTAGGATAAAGAGAGTTGCCAAGTTGAAACTTTGTGTCTGTGCTTAATAGGCAGGATGACCAGGCAAAGTTCATTTGCTGTCTGAATCCAGTTAGCTTTAGGAGAAAGAAGAGTTATTGGGTCTCAATTAACTGATAATTTACAATTTTCTCTTTTCATCAGCTTGAGAAATTATACTTTTGATTTTCATAAAACAATTTACAAAATCATGCCTGTATATTATATTACAGTTGTCAGCAGAACAAGAGATAGTTCAGAGTCCTAAATGTCTTTAAGCTATGACTATGTTATTGGATATTTGTATATTCAGAGTTTCTGTTAAAGAATGTGTTTGTAGCAACTTTGGAACATATTGTGTTGTATTTGAAACAACATACATCAGATTTTAATGTTGTTTTATGGGCTTTTGGTAAACCAGTGTTGTCACTAATTTGGTGAATGGCTAATATTCACGGAACATGTTTTAGATTGTTATTGTTGTTTTTGCTAAAATACAAGAGTTGTTGCTAATATACCTAGAGTGTGCTATTATTCAAACATTTTGTTGTGTGCATATTAAACTTAAAGTGTTAGAGTGTGTTTATTCTTAACCTTGAAACCCCATGGTTTGTCCTGATTAATGTTTAAGAATTTAAAAAACAATTTAAATCATTAAATTGTTTGAAGTTCAGTAAATCTGAGGTAAAAAGACACTTGAACTTGTGACCCATTTTACTTAAAGTCTGATAGTCTATTCTCTTTGTGTTACATTTCAAAATGATATTATTGCTTTTAAAAGAACATCCTTGAAGAAGGTAAAAAGGGCTCCCTAAATCAGCCCTTGTCTTTTCAATCATCTTAAACCTAAATAACAAAAATATATATCAGTCCCATCTATTTCTCTTTAAAAAAATAATAAGTTCATTTTTACTTGGCATGACAAATTCATCTCTCCATTAAATTTCACTTTTATTTCCTTACTGTTTTTAACAAACCAGTCAGCCTATACTCTCTCCAAGGCTATATACTTTTTCTAGTTATGTATATTTTAACATGTCGAACAATTTACATCTTGTATCATTAATGGTTCAGGTAAGTACATGATCAGTGCAAAGATTCTTTAGTAGGATATTTTGGATTTGGGAATTAGGTCTACAAGAAAGTGATGATGTTAAAGTAATCAGGAAAAGCTGAAACTTCCATTGCCATGTTTCACTGTTGATGGATATTTAAAGAACTGGAACTTATACAACAACAAATTTATTCAATGGACCCTACTTTTACCTTACCTGTTACATATAGAAGTTCTGTACACTTTAAAATGCACCAGTATTTCCATTACTAGTCTATAGCTTTAATGAATTTCCCCATTCTTAGAAAACATGAAAATGAAATTATTGGGTTTTTTTCTTCTTAATTAATTAAGAGTTTTCTCATGAATATTACACAAACAGCTTTTATTTGAAAAATACAAAAATCTTCAGTTTGAAGCTGTAATAGTTACTTTTTTATCTGTGTCTACATTTGTATTTACATTCCCTATGTTATGTTGTGATCCTTTACTTGTTCTAATATTTGTTGAATCAAAAGACCTCAAAGCACACACACAACACTAAATATGTGATAGAAAGAGGAGGAAATATTTATGTTCCCACTGGCTTGAATTGTGCTGTGTTTGAAATTCGTAAGGTACTTCCTGATCATATTATATCTAGTGTCTGTCTAATAGAAGTGGTAATGTATAGAAACTCAACCAAAGATTTTGGAATCACAAAATTATCACCTATTTCAGTTCTATAATTACAAGATACAACAGTATCTTGCAGTTTCAGTTGACAAAAATATTGCACATTTAGTTAACAGTACCCTTTACTGCCTAGGCAAAAAACAGGGATGTCATAAAATCTGAAAATTTATACACCACATTGTTTTATTGTCTAGTTTAAAAGTTGTCCTACAGATTTCATCGGACCAGAAAATGTGTGTATGCTTTGAGGTTTGATTCCTTTTTTTTAATGATTTACTTAATATCTAATATTCTATGGTTAAAGGTTACATTTGCGAGAAATAACAAAGGTTTGCGTGTGAAACCCAAACTATAGAGCATGTTTTCCTGTATTATAAAGTTCTGTACACATTCACAACAATACAGATGGCCTAATGTATTTTCACTTTTGCCTGAATTGAAAAGCCTGTATGATTATAAATTTATAGTTTGTTGTTTTCTTTTGTTGCTTCTTTCCTTATCTTGAGCTCTCAGATCAAGCAAGATTTTGATTTCAGGGCATTAAAGAATTAAAAGCCAAATTTTGTTGCAAAGGATTGACCTTGTTTCTAATAAATTTTGAAATCAAGTTACCAAAAAATACACTGAAAGACATTAAGAACGCAAACTTTGGACTTTGTAAAGGAAACAGAGTTCTTGTTTATCGATTTAGATAAAACATATCAGCTGCAAACTTCAAACATAGGCCAACCCAAGTTAATATATGAATTGCATTTGAAAATACTTACATTACTAGGAGAATGAAAATTACATTACTAGGAGAATGAAAATTTCTCATGGTAACATCCTATACCTTTAAATGCACATGAAATAGCGTGTTTATATCTGCTGTTTGCAGCTATGCAAGAAGTTTTTTTTTCTGTTGAAAACAGGTGTTGTATTGAACGTAGTGTCATACAAACTTATCTCAAGATATATCTCCACTCCAGCTTTACCAGGTTCATCTAGGTGAACAAATGAAGGTTGTCTGCCACAAAAGAGAAACAAGATTGAGCTTTTTCCAATGCCTTGATTCAGTAGTAAAACAGCTCGTTATGTCATGAAAAATTACCTCATTTCATTCAAACCAATGAAAAAGAACTTGGCATATTTTACAAAGTTTTTCTGTTGCGTTGTTTAAGTCTCTCAGTGTAGCACGTGTCATGTTCTAAAACTTACTCAAGTCCCAGTTATGATCATAAAGGACAGCATGTTGTTAATGTGTATGGACTAGTGTTTGAATACCCTATCCAGATGCATGTAACGTATTCTATTCTAGGACGCACGATTCTGCGAGCACGTGTCGGGAGACACAATCTTCCTTATGTAGACCACTACCCTTTCCACCTCAACCACTACAATTGATGTGTAAATGAAATACTAGAATCACAGTCTCTTCAACTCAACACAGTTTCATTAGAAAGTGTTTAGAAATGACAACTACTTTTTACAAATACACAATATACTTTACACGCTGTTTGTACATGCACACTGAAAATGTATGACACATTACAAATAGTACAGTACAGAGTTGAAATTTTAAAAGTACAGCAATGTGTGTATACTGGAAAAGCTTTGAAAATGTGTTGAGTGAAATGTATTATATCTATTAATTGCAATACCACTGATATTAAATCCTGTATGTTGGTAAATTATTTGTCTATTCCCTTTAAATTGTTAATACACATATTTAAAAATACCACATATATGTAGCACACATATTATAACATATCCTCTGCCATTCAGTTTTGCAGCTTTTATTGCCACTACACAGCAAGACAGTTAAGAACACTGTTAATAGCATAGTCACATGTCTGTTATCATAGACATCCTCATCATTACAATAAATTCTACTTTAGTGTGTTGCCATCATCATGTCTGTCATTGTTACCATATCATCACCTCCATCACCACCCACATCATCACCTACATCATCAGTACCCCTACTATCATCATGAGCAGTACAGCCAACACTGTCCTCATCATCTTACTCCAGTCACGATCATCAGAATCAGTATTATTACACAGCTTTGCTTGCCGGGGATTTATTCCTCTAGCAAGATTGTTCCAGCAAATATTTGTCATATTCAAACCAGTTTGAAATTTAGGTTTTAACCGGCATCAGTAGCATAGAAAAAGATTGTAAATGGACAGTTTGCAGTGCATTTCTTATCAGGTGTAATATTAGCATTTTCTTAAAGCTGTTGAAAAGTTCTAAATACCTTAGTTTAGTAAAATATTTTACCAAAAGCTGAAGATAGTTTGTGAGGTTTGAACAAGAAACATGTAGTATCTTTCTGCACTTGCAATCCACCATTAATGCTACCTGAACTGCTTTTGATCTTTCTATACTATATGTATATTCAAACTAATACTTATATAATGAAGTGTCATTGATGTATTAATGACTCAAAATTAATTATAATGTGGAATGATTTTGAAATGTTGTAGTGTTTATTAAATCAGATTGGTTTATACACAAGATATTTTAACATGTGCATGTAACTTATAAAGAAGCACAAGAATGGTTTGGCTTGTAGCTGTCATACATAAATGTTGCTTAAAATGAGCAATGAATATGTTGATTTTTAGGTCAGTAGGTCAAAGACTAACATAGGTTATACATCATTTTAAAGAATATCTTTTAAAAGAATTTGTCATAAAGTGCAAGAGAACTATTTGCAGGTATTTAAATAATAACCAGATGTATAATAAAGTTGTATAATATACCTTTTTTTATCAACCAGAATTATTAATATATTAAGTGATTGTTTAAATTTAAATTAAAAAAAACAGATAATGTAAATTAATATTATTATGAACTAATTTATTTAAAGCTGTTCAAGAAAAATTTACTGTACCATTCTTTCTACATTGTATCTGTACATAAAGCTGTTGCTGATCATAGAGGTGTTAAAAAGATGTGAACCATATTCTATTTCCAACCTTTCATGTAAAGTATTCTTTTTTGTTACAGAGAATCAAGGAGAGCATTAAAAGTTCTGGAATCTTTGGCAACACAGGTCCGTCTTACGTCCCCTACAGGACGGAAGTCTATGGGCTCCCGCGCATCAGCTCGCGGGATAACACCGCGCTTCACTCCTGCAGTGATCGCATGAGATTATTGACCCTGGTAGGGTTCCAGTTAGATTCACAATTTTAGCTATCTGGCTTTAGAATAATGTTTCCTTTGAAGAAGATGAACACATGTTGCAGACATTTGAAAACTTGTAGTCTAAAGATAGTACTGTCACATGTACTATTAAAAGATAACTTAGTTTGTACAAAGGAAGAATGCACCAGTTCTGTAAAGCTTTTATTGCACCACTTTTTATGCATCTGCCATTCGAGGGGCATTAAGTGTTACCCATGTCCTGCCTCCATTGAAAATTTCACTTTTGAAAGGTTCAGTCATTTTTTAAAGGTTACATTGCATTAATGCAGAATTTACAAGTAGGTTTAGGAACATAAATTACAGGTCAACTTCAATTTAGGTTATGATCAAGAAATTTTTAATTTATCTTCTTGTTTTATTAAGGCCATATGAAAAAAATAAGTTATCAGAATTTTGTTCTTTGGTAACAGTATGCCCCTTTTCAACTGTAATTAAGAGATTGTATGCTAAAGACAAATATGTGACAAAATCCTGTTCCAAGCAAACCGCACACTTTTGTGTATAAAATCACATAGTGGGGGCATCCATGTCCTATGGACATATTTCTAGTTTTAGTTGAATAACATTTTGTAGATTGTATATCAGACAGACTATTTTATCATATATTTACAAATGCTTTACAAATGATTAAAACTGTATAAGCTGAAGGGGTAATATTCCAGTATTAAATTTTATTGTACTCTTCAAAGAGTATTTATTTATATACAACATAGCAGAACTGTAGCATTTATTTATTATACATGTGTATGCATTTTAAAAAGAAACTGCATTTTCAGACAGTTTTGGTTTCAAAGTGTTTTCAAATGTATTTTGTATCATTTTCTGATATACCTTTTCCAGGCAATTCTTTTCAAAAGTAAACAGAAAATAGTATGTAAAGAGACATTCATTCAGTCATAATCACTTTTGTCAAGTAGTCAGAATATTATTGCACAGTTTGTCAAGACAGACAAGATTTAATACATGTAATATTGTAAAGCTCATAGCCGAATTGTATTGTATGTGCCAATTTATGTATGTGTACTGTTTTATACATGTGTTTATATGGATTTGATTATTCCTGGTTATTTTTTTGCATGGAAGTTGCTATCTCTGATGTTATGTACATGTAGATATTGGACTGAAATATTTTATAGGTCTTGAGGGCTGAAGAGGGGCCATAGCATAAAGTTCAGTAACTTTTGAATGAATTTTCCCACATTCTGGACTTACAAAATCTTGCTGAAAGTTTGATATGCTTTGAAATGATTAAACAAGTCCCATAACTCTTACTCTAATTTGTACTTTATGCACTTATGCCCCTTTCTTCCACTTTGAAAATCCTTCTTAAAGTTTGGCATTTGTTCTTCAAAACAAACTGCAGATATTGGAATAAACCCTTAGAGAATGGTATGATTAGAGAAGCAAATCCAATATTCTGATTTTTTGTGGGGGGGGGGGGTTTGTTGACTTGTGTCCTTTAGATTTAATTGCTTAGTTTGCTTGGACAGACAAGAACGATATCTGACTGACAGCTGTTGTTACTTGGAACAAACCATGCCTTCTAACTGTTTTTTTTTAGGTATTTTTGAGTATGACATACATGCTTTTTTCCATAACAGATTGTTGTGAGGGTTCCACAATACCAGCAAATTATTTGTTGAAAATATACTGTTTCATTTGCCTCATGCGTGTGATGCTGCTGTTTACTTATATTGTGATATATTGTTTCAATTTTAACAATTGCATCTGTGATAAGTCTGTGAATTCCCTGTGTTTTGTGAATTCCCTGTGTTTCTGTTAAGTTTAATGTGTATCCTTTTAAAATAAATTGTAATAAAAATTGCCTGCTGCATTATATCTTGTTTAGATGTTCAAGTCAAAACAAGTGCTTCCTACATAAACATTGGAAGAAGCCTGTATTTATTCGATAAAATCAGCACGTTTTACTAGGGTGACGTCCTCAAATACATAAGCCGGCGTATTTAACGTCAAACATTTTTTTAAGGTTACGCTTAGTCTACTCCATTCATTAAAGTTCGGGATTGATTTTAAAAGATATATTGTGTTAGAATCGAATAATAAATGGTGCTATATTTTGTCGTTGAACAAAACAAGGCCAAGGCATTTGAATTAATCACTTAAGCATGAAATTCCTGACTATATTTTATTCAACGATAAAATACGGGAGGCAGAACAATATTTTTTAGTAGAATAATTCACGGGGGGGAAAAAATATTATTTTTTTTTGGGGGGTTTTCCCATTGGGCCCATTTCCTCAAAATTTTGTTAGTTTAGCTATCCATTCATTTAATTTTCTTGCAGGATATATTGTGTTAGAATGTGGTGATTTTGTCTGAACAAACAAGGCCAAGGCATTTCAATTAATCATTAAATGAAATCCCCTATGTTTACTGCCATCAAACAATATTTAGGGATCACTATGTCTTGTCCCATCACATTGTAACTAATTTACTGACTACAAGTCAGACTTGATTGAGCCAAACCACATACAAGTTTGGATTTACATCCTGAATAACATTACCGTATTGTTTTGACTCTACTTTTGGAGTTACCCACAGCACAAACTTAAAAATACTGATTTATGAGTAATTCAAGGACCAGAACTCTAAATGGGTGAAGCCACATACGAAATCCCAGACAATAGTAGCATAATGTTTCAAGACTGTGTCAAAGACTTTCAAACTTGCATGCATGATAAACTAAAAAGTGGCCATTTTCACAAATTCAAGGGCCGGACTCCTGCTTTAGGTACAGCCACAAAAAAAAAATCCCAGCTGCCCATCATGGATATGATTATAAAAAGGTTTCAAGACTGTGTCGTACACTTTCGCAGTTATATGTGTAACAAACTTACAAGTGGCAATTTTTACAAATTCAAGGGCCATAATCCTGCTTTTTAAAGTACAGCTACAAAACAATCCCAGCTGTGCAACTTTACATCCTAAACATCATCACTGTATAGGTTTAAAGACTCTCGAGTCGTTCACTCTCAGAGTTGTATGCAACATGCACTCAAAAATGCCAGATTTTACTTACTCAGTGGAAATAACTGTACCATTACTGGATGAAGCCAGAAACAAAACACAATTTTACATTTGGAATAACATTTCTGAAAAGGTTTCATGACATTCACTCTACATTATATACTTTTGGAGTTTAACGCATCACAAACTGACACGGACTGACTGGGGCAAATCTATATCCTTATGGGGCATAAAAATTGTGAAGATCTTTGGAAATTTAATCTTGTGCCTTTTTCATTTAATCCAAACTAGTGACCTAACTTTTGACCTGTTTTTGTTGCCAAAAACTAAACGTTCCATCATGGAGAATAACCCTGTTTAAAATTTGAAATTTATTAATGTTACAGTTTTCCTTTGATCTGACCAAATTTGTTTATAACTCGCTGGACAAATGTAACATACTCATTTTCACAAATTACAAAACATACTGGCCAGTCAGGGCTAGACAGCTGTTTTACAAAACTTAAAAATGATAACAAATACTGATTGTAATTTGTGTATAAATTTATTGTAACTTCTACATACACTATAATTATGTAAAAAATAAACTCGCCTTGTAGAACAATAAACTTTCACTTGGGTAAACATCATCATTCTAAAATATGATACTCATTCTAAAATATGATACTTTATGAAATTATTATTTTGATTTCATGTCACGATTTGGATTTAAAATTTTCAATGAGATAGGATTAGAATACTGACTACAAAATATGTAAGGCACGGCTTGTTATACTAGTTTCTTACAGATATTGTACTCTTCAGTAACAGTGACTGATCATGATTTTCCAATCAAAATTTTGTTAAAGATCCATGCATACCACTAGCAATAAATGTAACAAAAGAGCCATGAAGGCCCTATATCACTCATCTGAGTCGGCTTGAAATGTTTGTAAATTGTCATAATAACTGTGAAACATTGCTTATTTCTATAAATAAAAATATCAAGTCTTTGGTAGTATGAAAATACCACTTTGTACATAATATCGAATAAAGCATAAATGGACAATCATGTATAAAATGTATAAGATAGAAATTAATATGATTCTCAAATATCAGTTTAAACTTTGGTTTAGTACCCATAAAATGACAACAACCCTGAAGTAAATAAATAGTTTTCACAACTGGCAGAGCCCCTCAGTATCTGAAATCTGCAGGCAATCATGGCATGAAATTTCTAACTTACTAAATACCAAATCCTGAACAAACTACAATGTAGTTCTTTTTTACAAAACCTTATATCCACCTACATCAAACACAATTCACATAAATACCTGCTTCTGTTTAAAAATTTACATTGCAAATCGTGTATAATATAATTATAATTAATGTTATAACAGCGAATCCGTGTCTATTTGTAGATAAGAATGTTTGTGATATATAAAGCTGACTAGGCATCAATATAAAAACAATAAAAATCTTAACTAGTACGTAAAATTTAATAACCTATAGCTGCCCCATCTGCTCTTGGATCAGATCCTGCCCAGTAACACTGATTGTCTGGTTTGAAGGGCCATTTCCCTCTAGCAATGATCTGTCCCCTACCAAACAGGGCCCTATCAAAGCCTTGTATATGAGCTGTGACTCCATGTCCCATATCTTGTAACTGTTTCACAACTGAATCTGGAATACCATACTCCAGGGCAACATGTTCTAGACTGCCTGTGTGCATACTGAAATAGAGATGATGCAACAGCTTAACACCACCATAGTGTCTGGCAGATTCACCTGGGGTGAAATCCTAAGGTCTGCCAGACTATAAGCAAACTAAAAAATCAACACCACACACACTGATCTATCTACATAAAATTATTTACAGTAAATATAGTTTTAAAAAAGGAACTTTATCAGCATGAAAATTAAACTACTGAAACTGGAAGCAATAATCACCCTGACTGCCCTGAAATATCCCTTTAAAAGTTGAATGCTAAGTAAAAGATTGTCCAGAACCAGTTTATGTCCTTGTTAAGATGCGACTGAGGTTTGAACTCCAGATCTACTGTATACGGCACTGTTTATGAAATATTCAGTGACCTCAGGTCACTGAAATACCAATTTATAGCACAGTTATAAACTATACAAATTCAAGCAATAGTGACAATAATACATACCTGTGAACCCTACCAATTGAAAATGGGGCATACTAACCGTGGATCATTCCAAAGAAGAAAATCAACAACACCTGCACTGTCCCTGAGGTTGCATACAAACCTTGCATTAGCACATTATGATCAATTATGTTCACCTTAACCCAAGATGTTTAAACAAATGTTGACAAGGTTTACCAAATTGTGCAGACTGATATGTCAATGGCTCAGTTAAATCGGTGTACCAGTCTGCTTCCATGTGCCACCTGTTTATTGCTTGGACTCACTTTTTACGCATTTAGTATGATGGGGATTAAATTGTTAATTGGTGTCAGTAGGGATCAGAGGTCATTACATAATGGATATTTACTAAGTAGGCAGTAACTGCAAAATCCTAGTCCATAAAATTAATTAATCACCAGGATGTTAACAGATCGGACAAAAGATTAAAAGAAGGCTGGAAAATAAAGATGTATAGCTATTACCTTGCAATATTTCTAGATCGATTTTCATTTTGTTTTTACAATTTAAGAATTCATGATTACCAAGATACTATTTGAAATATATTTTTAGTTCTATAGGGTGCATAATTTAAAATCTTACTTTCAGTTTAGGGCCAATTATATTGTGAAAAGAAAGTGAAAGTAGATTTAAAATGCTATGATTAAAACCGATGTTCAAAGCAGCTTTGCAAGGTCTTTTGTGCAAGGTTATTTATTTGTTAGCAAGTATGTGTTTAAACCTACATAAAAGTTACCAATCTCCCTCATTTTTAGGACAAATGTCCCTCATTTCTTTCAAGAAAGCTGAGGTTCAAATGGTATGATACAAGATACTATTATTGTATGACCATGACCAATTCAAAAGCAAGGCATATCGTAAACCTTGCATGGTGGATCCATTCCAAAAACAAAAGCATGTCTAACAACACCTGCCCAGTCCCTTGGTTGCATAAAACCTCATTACACCGGATAGATTGCTAGTAGTTCACCTGAAATATGAGAGTTAAAATAGTACATATTGCAAGGATGTAACAGGAAAATTGCATTTGCTTGGTAATGGCATTACATGGGTGAATAAATTTGTACAAAACCCAGGGCTAGGCTTTAGATGTTAATTAAAGCTTGGAACTTACTTGACATTTAGTATACAGTGCCTCCTGCTATTGCTGGCTAAACAGTGCAAATATCTACAGTGTCACTGTGATTAAACAAAGGTACACAGTTTGCCAAATACAATAAGGTATTGCTGGGTCTCCCATAGCTTAACAGATGATTTAAAATAAGTATCTCTCGGTAACTCCACATTGGCATAATTTATCATTGTTTGATCACCAAGTCTTTGGTCTTGATACAGATATTAAATCATAAAAGTCAGGTCCATAGAATTGTGCTATTGGGCGTATTGCGTCAATATTTGGATAATTGTGTAACACTTAGTTACGAAATAAACAATACAGAGCTTAAAGGTGATTAATACATCCCAAAAGGATTGCTTTATAAACTGAAGGCGTTTGTATAAGATATATAACCTGCAAACAAATAAAAAGAGATATTGCTGTTAGGAGCCCAGTGTCTTGAGCCAGTAGTATGAAGTTGTATGAACAAGAGTTTATTTAAATGCTACAAGCATTTGTTAAGTAATAAATGTTACAATCACACTTTAACTTAGTTATTAAGAAGGAGTTATGGTATCAAATGGATGTTTACAAGATACTTGATTATTGTATGACATTGTATTGAATTCACAAGACAAAGCATATCAAGTGGATGTAGACATGTAAAAGGTGAATTTTCTGTAATAAATCAAAAGGAGTTATGGCCAATAAGCCCAGCCTCTTGGTCATACAATGTACTTGAACAGTGTATAGTTTTATGTAAACAAATTAGAGCAAGAATAGTATCTCAAGCTGCTGCCAGTAACATGGAAAAGTGATTTAGGCTTTAATCATTACTGTGAATAAATTTGTAAAAAACCAGGTTTAGGCTTTTAATGTTAATAAAATTGCAACGTACATGTATCAGTGTCCTGCCATTGTTGGTAAACAGAAATATTTACAGTACTTTAGTCATGTGATAAAACATGTACAATGACTGATAAATACAAATGAAGCAATAATTCTGTAATTATCAAGACGGATATTTGTGAGGTGACTTCCCATCAATTGTTGCCTAATGTATGAAGTTTAAATTCCCACTAGTAGTCTTTGGTCTTGGTAAATAAATCATATACCTCAGGTCCATAGAATTGGCAATATCACCTCAGTGTATGTTTGTATCACTCACTCCGTCAATATTTGTATAATATTGATAACATTTACTTCACCTGAAATTTAAATTCCAGTTATGATCATAAGACTTAATCATAACTAAACTGGCAAGTAGTTCACTTGACATGTCAAAGGTTTTAACCACTTTGTAGTTACGAAATCTCTCATAAAAACATAACAATCAAATACATGTACATGTACAGTTGTACATTAAATGTAAATAGTTGTTGCTTCACCGTCTTATTCAATGCAACCCTTCAGGTCATCATATAAACTGAGCTATTGAAATATAAAGTATGACACAAAAGCTCAGATATAGGTACATGAAATGCATGTATAAGTTTTTAAAAAAAAAAAATCAGACGTTTATTCAAGAGATTGCAATCAAAGGAGTAGGGAAGTGTATGTTTTACAAAAGGGGTTAAGGAGATGAAGTGCACATAAGTTTTTCTATCAACAGAACCCTGTCACCTTAAGGGGTTTAGGAAATACAGTTTCATGACCTTTAAAGCGACTGCACTCCAGATGGACAAGTTACGTTAAAAAAAGAAAATTTTCAATTTCAAGAAAACAATTGTCATTACGATGTATCAGGGGCATTGTAATAAAATACACGTGACAAGTTTTCTAACAAAAGAAAGAATTAAAATGTAAATAGTTTTGCTTCACCGTTTTATTGTAGAATGCAACCCTTCAGCTCATGATTAAACGGGTGGGCTATTTGGTATATCAATATTTTCAACTGGCATCAAATCAGCTCAGACTACGTAGGTAGATGAAATGCATGTATAAATTTTTGTAAGCGAAAAAAATCCGAGTTTTCAAGACGGCTGGGCAAATAAATGTTTGGGACGTTTATTTTTAGCTCTTACACAAAGGGAATAAGCTTGATGCTGACAAATTGAATATATATTGATTTTACCAAAAAATTAAAATTTACTAAGGGGTTTAGGAATGCAGTTCGCCTTTAAGATGGAGGGTCAGAACATGGGTTCTGCATATCCTCTTGATAAGATGAGCATTTGTCCAAAGTTTCGTTGAAATCATTCAAAGATTAAGGAGATATGAAGTGGACACGAAAAATCTATGACTTCTTCATGTGACCTTTACGAGCTAACAAGCTTGAAACATGGGTTCTAAACATAGTATGGCGAGATTTTACATTTGACCAAGGTTCCACAGAAATACTTCCAGGCATAAAGAAGATATAGAATGGATATGGATAAAAGCAATGAACCTAACAGTTACTGTGACCTTGAAATAGCAGGGCTGAGACACTGGTACTGCATGTCGTCTTGTTGAGATGAACATTTGACCATACTTTCTTGAAATCCGTCAAGGGGTTCAAGAGATATCAAGAGGACAAAAAAATCCAATGACACCTGTGACCTTGAGGTGACAGGGTTGTTACATAGGTTCTTCACATCATCTCATGATGATGAAAATTTGACCTAAGTTTCATGAAAATTCTTCAAGTGTTTAGGAGATATGAAGTGGACACAATAACCAACAGACCGACCAACCAGTTACAAGTGGAGTTTACTGTATATTGCATTCACAAACAGCATTGTTCCCTCCAGGGCTCTAATGATGATTGTATCACATGCTTTCAAACACTTCTGCAAGATATCTTGTTTACCAAAATCCAATAAAACAATATAAACACATTTTCAGAAGGAGTACCGTATATCAATCTGAGAAAAGTTATAAATATTTCTCAAACATACCAGTTTCAACAGACGTTACCATAGCTGGTATGATGGTATGGTATGGTCTTTTTCTGGGTGCTACAACATTTGGATGGTTTGGATCTAGACAGAAGTTGTATCCCCTGTTCTGAAGTGTGAGGCCACAGTTTTCAGGCACTATACCTGTCCCAAATCCCATATAGTTACTGTTGATAAATGAGCAGGCATTGCCGGCCTTGTCTGTTACACTGAAGTAGACTGTGTCACTGCCATTGAGACGCTCACCTGCACAAACTTCCTGTAATGCCCTATAAAAAAGAATTTGTATTTTTCCAATTACAATAACTTGGTGGTATTATAAGTTTAAACCAGTGCTTCCTTTGACTATTAAACTGCCAGCATTTAGCTGTAAGAATCAGTAGTGTTATCATGTATCACGTCTTTGAGTTACATACCCTTGTAACTTCCTCTTCAGCATTATTAGAAATCTCATATTAAATATCAAAAATTATTTCCTCCCTTTTGTTTTGCTGGAGAAAAAAACAAATGTTTAGTTATATCAGCAATTACATGTTATTGAAGAATGGTTTGTGAAAACTAAATTATTTTAAGATGTGGCAGTACAGTTAAGTGAATTCCAGCAATGGCAGGAATTGAACCCTTGATCACTGTGTCTAGATATCAATATTCTTCATTAATGATTCTTTAATCTTTTACTGCTAAACTTTTTATTGCATTTATTTAATTAAAGTTTGCAGACAAGAAAACATGTTAAATAAATTAGCTAACATGAAAACCTGCCCTACCTACTACTGTTGACGAGTTTCCTTCTTTCTGCAGCGTAATCCTTACATAACATTTTTTCTATTGGGACATGAACCTTTGATGGATCAGCACAGTGTTTGAACACATCAGCAAAACTCAAACGTAAAGCTTCTATCAGAGTATGTAAGTACTGGGCAGTGTTATGACCCATTTCTGAATGTAAACATAAAAGCAATGATGACCCTACAGCCCTCACTTGAGTATCATTGCACTATAAACAAGAAAGTAGGTCAAAAGGTCATAATCAAGGTCAGCCATAGAAATTTTGGCAAGTTTGCAAATGTACACATAGTCCAAACTTCATCTCTCTAGCTTGAAAAAAAACTAGGCCAAAGGTCAAAATCAAGGTCAGCTTATGTCAAAGTTGTAATCTGCATTTAAAACATTACATTTGGTTCAAATTTCCCTGCTGCAGCTTCAAAAGCAGACCAGTAGGGTTAAGTCAACCAATTTTTAAGTTGAAATCTATGTGCAAAACTGTAAATATATGGTCCAAATTTCATTGATGTAGCTTCAAAAGCAGAAAGTAGGTCAAGGTCAAAGTTGAAATCTGCATGCAAAACTATCAATATTGTTCAAATTAAATAGTAAAGAAGTAGGTCAAGTTATCCGGGGGCGGGGCAAACGAGACCCAAGGCATATGATTTGAACAATCTTGGTACAGGACCACAAGGCAATGCTGCAGGCCACATATCTAAGTCTGAACATTTCTCTATATAACTCTGTATAAAAAAGTGACTCCCCTGGCAGGGTCAATTTTTACCCCAGGGGCATTACTTAAATGAACTTGAGAGATGACCACTAGACAAATCTACATACAAAATATGTAAGAACATTTTTGACAAGAAGCTTTTAAAAGTTGAAATCCAATATGTACATATATGTAACCCAGTAGGGTGGGACCAATTTAGACCCCAGGTGAATAACTTAAACAAACTTGGTAAGGATCCACTAGACAATGCTACACTACAAATATCTAAGCTCTGGGACTTCCAGTTTTAGACAAGAAGATTTTAAAATTTGAAAATTTCCCTATATAAACACTACATAAAACAGGCCAACCACCTGTCAGGGCCAGCAAAGGAACATTTCTGCGAAATTGTTTCAAAATCAAACCAGTGGCTTCAGAAAAGAAAATTTTCAAAGTTTTCCATATAGCCATACAGGGAAAACAAGACCCGCCCTATGCCAGCTATGTTTTTAAATGCATCAAATGGATGGTCACTGATGCAAAATTTCTATGAAATTGTTTTGATATTTGCTGTGTGGTTTCTGATAAGAAGATTTTTGAAGCTATTCCTTTTGGTTGGAATGGCAACCAGAGTTTTTGCTTTCATCTATAGTATTTGAAGAAATCTTAAAGAGGACTACCCAAGGGGCATTACAGTGAGGTTTGGTTGAAATAGGCCCTCTGGTTCAGGGGGAGATGTAGTTTGAAGCAGATATAGATGGACAGACGGATGACAGACACCCAGTGATACTAAATGCTCACCATGTGCACTGTACTCATTTCAAGGTGTCTGAATGACATCTTTTTCTTAGAAAGATGTTACAGTTGTCCCCAAAAAGTATATGCATTTGAACAATCAAAACTGATACACTCTTTAATCATTTACTAGACACATTAGAAGCTACCGTAATTAAAAAAAGAGGGCCATGATGGCCCTTTATCGCTGACCCTAGATACAATGCTTTTCAAATTTAACAAATTTAACTGACCTGGATATTGTCAAACTAGGGCTGCATAAACTGGATTCAGAAACAACAAAAATGGAATTATAGGTTCGAATTGATAAATGGTAAACAAATGTCAAAACAACCTTTCTGACAAATTTCCAGGATATTTGGGCTGCAAATGTTACCTCTAGAGTGTTGGAACAAGGTTTTATGCATATTTGGGCTGTATTACCTATTTTTTGACCCAAGATGACCCATATTTGAACTTTAGCTAGAAATCAATGAAACAACCTTTCTGACAAATTTCAAGGATATCTGGGCTGAAAATGTAACAGTCTAGGAGTGTTAATAAGGCTTTTCCATATTTGGGCTCTGTGACCTAGTTTTTGACCCCAGATGACCCATATTCCAAGTTGAGCTAGAAATCATCCAGCAACAAGGTTTCTGACAAATTTCCAGGATATTTGGGCTGAAAATGTTACCTCTAGAGTGTTAACAAGGTTTTTCCAAGTATTTGGGCTGTGTGGACCTAGTATTTGACCCCAGGTTGACCCATATTAAAACTTGAGCTAGAAAGTCATCCAAACAACCTTTCAGACAAATTGCCAGGATATTTGGACTGAAACAGTAGCCTCTAGTGCCTTAACAAGATTTTTCTATTTTGGGGTCATGTGACCTAGTTTTTCATCCGAGATGACCCATATTCGAACTCGTCCGAGTATTTAATGGGACAAACATCCAGGCCAAGTTTTCGTGACAATTAAGGCACAAAAATGCTTGACCACTAGAAGTGTTAACAAACTAAGTGTGTGACTGACCAGAAAGACGGACATTCATTGAGTGCTATCAGCTAACCAGAGGCCTACAGGCTAAGGTGAGCTAAAAACAAATTTCAAAGCAAATAAAGAAGAGATAGCAGTTATTCCATTATAAACATTCTTATGTCTAACTCTGGATTATTTTAACATTTATTTTAATTTCCTTGATGATTGCCTTTACCTTTCAAATTGAACTTTTCTAAGATATTCAGAGCCATTAAAGCTGTAATCCCTTGTCCATTAGGTGGAATCTCCCACACAGTACAACCTTTATAGTTAGTTTTGATTGGGTCTTCAAATGTGGTTTCATGTGTTTTCAAATCTTCAAGGGACATAACTCCACCAAATGTTGCCACAGCATCACATACAGCTTGAGCAATTCTTCCTTCATAAAAACCTTTCTTGCCACTTGCAGCTAATTCCTGATTTTGAAAAACAAAAACAGAATCACCTCAGAATCATTGTCTAAGAAGGTTTCTAATAAAAAAAAATATACAAACAATATCAGGTTAACTGTTGATATTAACAACTGTATATATGGTTTTAAATGGTTGCAAATATTTTCAATGATAACAGCGTTAGCCGGAGCTGTTAAAACTGTTTGCGCCCATTAAAATCATATATACAGTCATAAATGTCAAAATCACTACATTGTTACCCTTATTCTAACATACAATATGTTAAAATGTGATAATCAAAACACCCTTCGATTTTCTGACTTTAGATATGTTTTTTTACTGTTGCAAATTTAAATGACATAAACATTCAGAAACAACACTGTAACAGAAGTGTGTTAGAATAAGAAATGGTAAACAAACTACAGAAGCATTATAAATATACACATATTTTCCTGGTCTCGAAGGTATTGCATGAACATTTCTAATGTATTTTTACAGCACTCAATCCAATTATCTATTGTATTTTTTGCAAGTAGATCCATGAAATTCTGCATATAGCAGCAGTAAATATACCCTGAAAATATTTGCTAGTTTTGGATTCTTCATGACTTCTCCATGTCCCGGTGCCCGGCCCTCTAGTAGCAGATCCTGACCATGTGTATTGCCAGGTTCCAGCAGCATCCAGCTACCTAGGTTACAAGACAAGATACATGAACGTTTCTGTAATATACGACCTAGAATACAATTTGTTTGAAAAAATTAAATATTAGTTTCATGTACTTCCACTACCCCAGACTCCATTATCTTGAACTAAAGCATTCTGAGTCAACATCAAAGTATATTTCTTTTGGCTTGGGGCAGACTAAGTTTTTTTTAATGATCAGCTCCATTCAATTATCTTCAGTATCTTTAAAAGACATTAAAATACTTGAAGAAGTGACCTATCTTGACTTACCAGAAAGACAATGAAAGTAGATGTATCAGTAAACAAATGGCCAGTGTGAACTGTTTTAAATAACATCATTTATTAGCAAAATCGACAAATAAATGTATTTGGCTAATGAACAGTGTAGACAAAGTATTTTATAAACAGATGAGCTTTAAACACTTAAGTTTTATTAATTTATCAATTTAATACCTTAACAATATTGAAAATTATTAAATAAAAACAATCTTATTGTTTGAGTCTATGTTCCTGTTACAGGGACTTTAGATCATTTATATAATAAGTAGACTGATAACAATGTACATACAGATAAAAAATTATACAACATCGTTTGATCGTAAAGATTTCTATGCGTGATGATAGACCTGCTTGAACTTTTCAAACATCATGTTAATTTCATATTAAATTTTTGTAAAAAAAAATGTATTAGACAGTAGAGACAGCATATATACCAGTCTTTGCAAATGCTACAGCTAACTTACCCTTTTCCCAAGCATGTGCAGTAATTTTTTGTACAGGAAAACCATTTTCAGCCAGTTTAATAGCTGGTTCCAGTATCTCCCGCATGGACAACTAAAAACAATAAACAACAGTACAAAACCTAATTATACTCTCAGTTCATTATTAGCTGATTCTATCTCAGTACCCACAAATAAATCTGTTTCATAGCTAGTTTACAGATACCACACTCTTTTGTTATACAATTTTATCAAATTCATTTAACTTCATTATATCTAAACCTAGATTTTTATTTCTACTCCAACAATCTACATTAACACGAGTGTGCTATAGGAAAAAAATGTAAAAAGTAGTTAACAAGGCAGTCTGAAAAAAATGCGATATCCAGTATTATAAAGGAATGTTGAGAGATTAACCTTTGACCCCTAAATGGGCTCAGTTGGAACAAGTATGGCCTTGATCTTGAACTGGCAGGCTTGGAACATGGTTTCCTTGGAACATGGTATCTGCATGTTTTCTCAACAAGATGATCATTTGATCAAAGTTTTATGAAAATGCTACCTTCCAGGGGTTCAGTTACGGAGCTGACATGAAAAACCAATGACCCCTAGGTGTGACTTTAACCTTGAACCCACAGGGTTTGTACATGGGTTCTGCATGTTATCATCTTGGTGAGATGATTACATTTGACCAAAGTTTTATGAAACTCTTTTCAGGAGTTGTGTAGCTGACATGAAAAATCAATGACCAGTAAATGTGGCCTCAGCCTAAAGCTGGGTTTGAGCATAGGCTTGGCATGTAGTCTTGATGAGATGAACATTTGACCAAATTTTAAAGTTTTCTGAAAGTCCTTCTAGGGGTTTAGGAGATTTAAAGCTGAAACATTAACAACAGAGTACTCATTTACCACTAATTGTTTCATATTCCACGTTTTGCTGGAAAGCCATTAATTTGGAGATAATTCATGAGTTACATTATTAGATTTCACGAGTCTTGTATTATTTCCACTCTCTCTCTAATGTTCAGTTGTAAAAGTTTCATGAAATTAGTTTAAATGATTATTGAGACATTGACTGACAATGATAATGTGAAAAATGAGAATAACACAAAAAGCACTTAGGAATTCAAAGACAAATTTCTTGCCAATTTCTTGTCTGAAAAGAAGTTAACTGCCAAGAGAGGTACATTAAAGGTAATGCATTTAGTATCACACTAACTCCTTTGTTACTGTTCGAGTATCATATATCAAATGTACTTTGATTAATTTCCATGTGCAGTTATTTGTATTCAGTCAGTATAAAGCACTTGATCAACATCACATCCATTCACAGGTTATATTAGACTGGAATCTAAAATAACAAAAAAGAATGAGTGTGATATATCAGTTGTATGTACATACTTTTCCACTACCAAACTTTTCAACAGTATCACACCAGGCAGCTGCAGCACCAGGAACAGTTACAGCATGACCATGATTTAAAGGAAATTTGTTTTTTTCACTGTAACCTTGACTACCCAACACTTCCATTGTAAGCTTCCCTGGAGCTCTTCCACTGTCAACAAATAGTATCTTACAAGCAGCTATATGGATTACATTATAGACACAGTCAATGTTAGATTTAATTAAACTGCCAGAGAAATAAAAAGGTTTCATGCAATAAAATAGCTCCTCCTGGATCTAAATTAAATCATATTTTTTCATTGGCATCACATGAAAATGCACCTACTCTATCAAATACAGTACATTGCATATTCTGAATTTTTGAAACAATGATATTGTTGCTTTTGATATCAGATTATAGTAAGATTTTTATGCATGAGCTATGACCTACTATAAAATATATAAATATATAGGTGCAGTCACAGCTCAATGTATACAGCAGAAATTTGAGAATGTTATTGGAATGTTTTTGTTTGGAAATGTGCATCCAAAAAGTAAAACATGCTGTTAGTTTAGTTAAAATTATATGAATTTATTAGCAGATAGTCTAATATTCAAAAGAATCTTTTGTTTAAGAAATGAGTTTTTGTTTTCAAACACTTATCTGCCCTGCTGGCTACAAGCGATTCTGCCTCTGCAGTGCAGATCATGATCAGCTTGCACAGTCAGAAACATCATGAACTGTCCCCTATTTAGGCAATAAATTTTCATTTAGTAACCCTTTGAACAAGTAATTGAAACACGGACACATCCATTTCATAAATTTAGCTAAATTTCAGAGTTAATCAGATTTAAAGCACATTTAACTATGTGAAGTCAGTAAAAGGGAATCATAATAAAATCTATATACCTGCCATTTAGTCCATGGACCTTTTTTGTGTTGTTATCATAGTAGAGACAGAAAGCATCCCCTCCTATACCAGTGCTTGTTGGCTCTGTCACATTTAAGGCTGCAGCAACAGCTACAGCAGCATCTGCAGCATTACCACCCTGCTTCAGTATATCTGTAACAATAGAATTACATGTACTTCATTATTTCATATTGGAACACTTGTTTTTATATACGACTAGACCTATCACTAAATGTGATTGATACCCACGTAAGACTGCTGTATCAACTGAAGATGTTATTAGTTGCAGAATACCTTGTAAAAAAAACCTAAAATAGAGTTGTGGTTCTTGGCAATAACTCTGTAATGAGTCAAGATAGAGTTATGGTTCTTGTACACTGCACTTCCTCTCATTGTGCTTGGCCATTGTATGAAGTTGTAGTAGTTTTCAAGTTATGCTCTGGACAAGGAAAAGTAACAAAGGGCAATGACTCTGTAATGAGTCAAGGTAGAGTTATAGTTCATGTACACTGCACTTTCTCTCATTGTGCTTGACCATTGTCAGATTGTATGAAGTGGTATTGAATTCCAACCAGTAGTTTTCATGTTATGCTCCGGACAAGGAAAAGTAACAAAGGACAATAACTCAGTAATTAGTCAGGATGGGGTTATGGTTCTTGACCACTGCACTTCGTCTCAAGGGTATTACTGATTACCGAAAACAACTTTTTACCGGAAACAACCAAAAACAAATGAGATTACCGAAAACAAATGATATTTCTAGCCATGAGTGGATTTTCAACGATTTATTAAGTAATTTAAATAGGAGATGATATGTTTGTATTATATGTTTAATTTTGATCATATTAATTACTATTTAAGAGACTTATACGTATTTTTGTCATTGCCTTCCAGTTTTCATTGTAATTTGAGTTACTTCCCTTTACAAAAATGAATACATATATGAATCACTGTCATCGCTTTTAAATCAAGCATAATTTTAAATTGTGAATAATTATGAATTATGAAGTGTTCGTGATTTTTTTTCTTTGCTATACTTAAAAAGCTTACTTGTTTATACTAAATAAGACAGACAAAGGTGTGGAAAAATGCATATTCTATGTTTTTGGCAGGCACCAGTTGACAGAAATGGCTTTTGAAGTAATAGTTTGAATTGAACAGACAATGCATCATTGCAGTTGTTAGTCTTTTCTGCTTTGGTTAATGTTTGTAGAATGGTCCAGTACGTAGGCTAAAGGATGAAGAAGATGAATGATGTTGTATCATGTTCTGATTGTCACTGGTTCAGAAACAATAATAATATGTAAAATGCCGATTTGCAAATATATAGGCTTGAAACTAATTACACACATTTCATAGTGAACAATGTTTAAATTATAATTCTACTATTCTCTCTCTTCCTTTCTATAACGCTATAATATGATATATGTAAAGTAAACACAATAAAATACAGTATGAGATGATCCCCAGTTACATGTATTACGGTTGTATACACTACATACTTCCGTGCATTTATATTCAAAACAAAACATATTTAATCATGAAGAATGGGGCTAGTTGGTTCGTTAAATGTATAATAAACGTGGCTAAAACGTTAAAATATATTATGATATAACAATTCTTACATTACCGCTTAAAACACAAAAGAAATTTACTATGATTTATTCGAATCTTCATTGCAATATGTATGAAATTAGCAAGCTTGACAGTTACAGATTCCTGTGAAGTAGCCATAACTTTGCTGAATTTGCTAATATCGTATCAAAATAAAATTAAAAGCTGGTTATGTCTGTATGAATAAAGTATTATTGTTTGATATAATTAATTTTGATATTGCGTACTCAAATTGAACGTCCACAGATTAAAGGGGGCGCTAGTGTAATTATCAATTGACAGTTTTTAAAGACTGTAAACTGACAATTATGTCGGAGATTATCATCCCGCGCGGTGTAATGTTTTGCTGGCAAAGGCCTCTTATGAACAATTAAATGATTAGTACCTGATTAAGTTTTCAATTATATATTATGAAAATGTTTTTAAACATCTTTCATGCATTCTTCTGATTCACGCATGATATTTATATTTACTAAAACTTCGGTAGTTCGATAAATTTTAGCGTTATTTTTTTACTAATTCGCTTAAAATCTAACGTATCATTCTAAAATTACACATAGTCAACAAATACATCAATTTTTATAATCTAGAATAATAAAAAGTGTATTTAACATAAAGACTATTAAATTATGACTTGTTTCCGGTAATCTCATTTGTTTTTGGTTGTTTCCGGTAAAAAGTTGTTTTCGGTAATCAGTAATACCGCCTCTCAATATGCTTGAACAATGTATGAAGTTGTGTTGAATTCCAACCAGTAGTTTACAAGTTATGCTCCAGACAAGTAAAGTGAAATGGAACAACAGACCACTGGGTGACTCCTATATACTTGTATATCAACACTTAGACTGTTAATAGTGCGTCTGCAGGTATCATCTTATAATGATAATAAAATCAAATATTGTACACCTGAGTATTGTAGATGTTTAGTGTATCCTGTCAACGCCTTTGTTTCAGTTTCTGCTCGCATAATTAATTTTGCATTGCTGCTTGACCCCTCACATAGATCTGACATCTCATAACTCTTAATGTCGGCATGTAAAATCATTTTGCCAAGAAAGTGGAAGTAGTGAAACTAACTTTTTGTCAAACTAGCACTGTAAGCATGGCAAGTGAAATTTTAACAAGTTTTTAAATTGCTTTTAAAAATATCTATCTTGTCATACTGCCTAACACCTCTCACGAGTATTATATATGGGCAGTTCTTACAGTTAGGAGAAATATGAAGTGTTCAGAACTGAAGTAGTTGATCAGTCACTGTACAGTGTGTAAACAGTAACAAACAGTGACAAATTATTGTGAAATACAAGTGCATTTATGAAATCATTGAAGACATAATATTTATCAATACTAAACTGGGAAACATCATCAAAAAGGCCAAAGAAACCACTGGTTTAATGCGCTTTTACAAAAAAATAGCCTCTCTGTCTGGATAAGGTGGACTTTCCTTAAACTTTGGGGAAGAGTACGAAAAGATTTGAGAACGAAACGATCTATAAATTCACAAGGGTTTTTACAAAGTAGAAGAATATACAGAAGAATACGAGCTTGCAGAAGATGTTGTACCTATTCCAATAATTGAAGCAAGATGTTGTGATGACGCGACACATCCTGTTTCACACACCAACACGGATTTATGCGAAGCAAATGGGAGTTCGTTTTCTAGTCCCATCATGAGTTACTGCCCTTTCTAAGCTCTTCAGTATCATCCCGGAAAACTAACTTCCTGAATCAAACGCATTTTTCTTGCTGATAAATGCATTTTGCATCAAGCTCAGCATCGAAAAATGGGAAACAACATCAGCAATGGTGATTCAGATGATGAGAGGGAATTTAGGAATGTATGTGAAAAGAAATTGCTTACTTCGTTTTAGAAAAACTATCACAAATATCGGATAGTGCTAATAATAGGGGATTGCAGCTTATAACCATTATCAGATTATCATATTTGATCGATGTTTACTGTATTAACATCTGATTGTCTTAAGAATCAAATAAATATGATACAACATAACTTATCTATATAATCATTTGTTAAAACTTTGAGTGAATTCGATCATTCTGTGATTTGTAATTTTCTGTAATCAATGTTTCACTTTCAGTTTCATACTATTTTTAGAGTCGACATATAAATTTATCTGATATGATTCAGATAAAGTATATAGTAATGATGCAATAACTACCAAGAAATCTTATCACAAAAAAAGAGATAATGGAACAATTAAGTTAGATCAAATAAAATGTATACAATGTCTAAAATTGAGCCAATTTAAGGGCTCTTACTCTCAGCGACTCTATACGGTGCCTCTTCGTTGTGTAAGGTACTGGATTGCAGTCATATTTGAATCAAGAAATTAGCGCTGTAAGATATACACCTGATTTTAGCTTTTGAGTGAGTTTTTTATGCTCCCAAAGATTGGCATTGAAATGCACTGTCCATCTTCCATTTTTTTTACGCATTAAAGGTTTATAATTGGAATTTGGCCATGTAATAGATTTGTTTGAAACTTAACACGACACACTATGTCACTTAGCGCTTAATTCAAGTAATTCGGAGTTTATGCCTCCTGGTGCCACCAAGATAGAGTTTTAAGAAAATTTGAACAATCTTTGCCTGCAGAAAGAATAAATAAGACCTATTTTGGTTAAATATTATTATGAGGTTGAAGATTATTCCCTTTACCTATCTTGGGGGGGGCCCCTGATAGGTTGGAAATAATCAATTCGAAGCTAACGTAGGTTAACGCTTAGAAGTTAAATATGGAATCTATCCAATTAAATGTAAAAGTAGAAACTATATTGAAATAAAAAAGAAATACTCAACGTTAAATAACTTTCATTTTAAAGGGAGTAAAACAAAATTTCATAAAAGTTAAAAAAGAAATGATAGGGACAACTCAATGGGTATGGGCTTGTCATTAAAAACTCAACAGAATAAACAAAAGAAAAAGCAAAAAGTTGCTAAAAGTAATTGACCACCTTTAAGGGATTTTCACAAAACAATTAAAATTAAACTGGTACAAATGTCACAAGATCCGTGTCCAAGCTCAAAATGTCAAGGTCACACTTGGATTTTGTTAGAATTTAAAGGTAATGGACCAGGTATATATGTGCACATTTGTGCCCGGACTGTAACTGTCTTATGTATTGAAGGACGTTAAAACAACTTGGCACAACTTTCAGCACATGAAGATGATGTGTCACTTGCAAGTCTTGTGCCTCTACCCTAAAGGTCAATGTCACACTTACAAGTTTAAAGGTCATGTCATGAGTATTTAAAGCAATAATGGGATTTTTAAAATAAAGAAATATATATAGAATAATCCTATATTTATGTATGAATAAGTAAAATACTTGATTTGTTCCTTCACCATGTCCACCCCATGAATATTCATCTCTAGAAAAAGTCCAACCTTGTTTTTTTAGCTTATCTGGTACAAAGTGCCAGAGTGAGCAATTAGGACTACTCATAGTCGTCCGTCCACCATTTCCTTCAAATGACATCTCTGAAACCACTGAGTCGATCTAAATGAATTTTGGTAGGGATGTTCCATGCAGAAATCTGGTTGCTACATTGTATGGCAACAGATGCGAAAAAAAATTTCTCTGAAATACAAGGCCTAGAGCTTAGATATTTAGCATTGCCTCGTGGACCTATATCACAATTGTTTAAGTGGTGACTCCTGGGTCAAAACTGACCCCGCCTGGTGGTCACTTGATTTTACATAGGCTTATAGTTAAAGATCTTTATACGCTACCGGAGTCATGCAATTATAATCATAGGTTATAGATGTTCTCTGTTGACTCAGGTGAGAGATTCAGGGCCAGTAGCTCTCTTGACTGAAATGAAAAGGAGTCGGATGCAGTGATTATTACTTACATCACTTTTACAATTAAAAGTTTTAATGAAATTATAACTTATGCTTACTGGAAAGAGAGGTACGCACATTACAGTAATACTTTAATATTTTGTATGTTGTCACAAGGGATATGCTATAGCTTGGGTCAAAGAAGAATGTTTACATTTTGCATTTTGTAGTGCTAGACAATCAGTGCCAAGTTGTTGTCTGCTTTCATTGTAGGTATTGACAAGTATGCACAAGTAAAATAGAACTGGTAATGTTGAAATTTATGCTTCTACAATTTCAGATGGATGAAAGCAGTTCTGAAAATGAAGATTTAAATGGTAAAAACATTAACCTTTTCCGAAAACACTGTATAAATTTCTTGAATAAAGGAGAAAAGACACTGATGATTAGCTAAGACAAAACACTGAAGTCCTGTATTCCTAATATATTTTGTTATTGAAGTTCATCTCCAGGGATTACATTGTAATCAATTTAGAAAATATAAACATATATTAGCTGTAATAGAATCATTGTTAAGCTAGCTACAAGCAATCTTTTTACATACTAACTAATTACATGTTGATTTACTCGATGTTTGTTTCCTTTTAGATAAAGAGAGTCAGGCACTGACAGACTTGGATGCCTTGTTTAAACATGCAGACCTTCGGACTGTAGCTGCCAAGATCAAGTAAATCCCATTTGTCTTACATTCTTTCAATTAATTCTGATTATTTCTTGAATTAGAATGAAATCATTCAAACTTGTTAATTGTGCAGATTGGTACAATTTAATTTCCTTATTAAGAGATCTATATGACTGGGGAAATAGGTGTTATATATGTTTCAGACCAGCTTTAATTCACTGTCAGTTCAGTGTCATATTTACCATAATAAACCTATTGAAGGGGTGCGGTGGTGTAGAGGTTAAGGTGTCTGCCGCTCACCCTGGAGGTTGTGGGTTCGAGCTCCACTGGGGTCATGACCATACCTCCTCATATGACACCAGTACTGGCTTTTCTAGGAAGTGGATTCAAGAGTGACTTGATAGGCTGTTTCAAGTTTTTTTTCCACAATCAAGCTAAAATAAATTAGTATAAACTAAACTAAATGTACAGGTTTTTATAACAAGTATGCTTCCATTCATAAGGAGCGCACTTAATAAACAACTTTGAAGCCCATTGATCTTATTGAATTGCTAATTGTAAAGAACATAAAAAGGAAACAATAATCAGATCATACTTAAACACCAGTAGTTTAATTACCAGCATTCATGAATGACTTTTAAACTCATTAAGAATGACTCTTAACAGTAAAGTGTCATCGTGCTAATGTAACATAACTAGTCAGTGTAAAATAAACAGGTCACAAACTGACCTACCGGCACAATTTGGATGTACCAGTGTTTGAAGATGTTAATGTAAATGTTGCAGGGAAGACATTCCTGAGAATGTCATACAGCAACATAGGTACCAGATTATACGCTGGCTTGATGACAGAGAGGCCAAGAGTGAAGAGACAGTGACACTGGCACAGTTCTGTGACATGCTCATGAATAAACCTGGAGTGTCCAGGGAGGATGCAATAAGGGTAGGTTTAATATTGACTTTAGCGTTCTCTGAAAAAAGTATGGTTTTGATGACTGAAGAGTTTTACTATAAAAGTGTGGTTCAGTTGTTCCTAGAAACAAAGAGAGCTATTTAAACAATTGACAGGCAATCACTCTGTAATTACATTTTTCTCCAAGTTAAGTGTCAAACCTTTTGATCAGGAATGATAACATTTTGTTGACAAAGATAATTAATACAAATTTGCATAAAATAGTTTGTAATTAATGTTTTATTCTCACATGTTACAATCTCTTGTTGCAGGCCTTTCAGCAGTTTGATACAGATGGTAGTGGTGTGGTGGAAGTCAGCACAATTCTGTCAGCCATCAAGTATTCTAATGGTCCAAATATGATCGGGGAACTTGGCAAGAGTATAAGAATGTTACAGGCATGCTCTCTTACACCTGGTATGTTTCTTATCATGTATGTGTTCTTGTTACTAGTGTGGAAACAATATGTACCAGCCTCTGTGCCAGTTGAATTGATTATGGGGATGTTGTAGACGAAGGGACTGATATTGCAATTGTCAAAACTATTAAGCTGTATGAAAAGGCTCAAAACTAAACTACAAAAATGTTTTATGCAAAATTATATAGTTATAAATGTTCACAGTTTCCAGACAAGTACACCTATTAAATTTACACTTATTAAAGTTTTTGCTGATGTTTTAGACTTAGTTCTATAGCAGGCATGGTGTTGCAGATGAGGATATTACTTAAAGATTCATCACCTTTAGCGTTTGTTAAATCAGTATTACTTAAAGCCATTTCATAGGTGACAGACTGACCAGACCATCAGCAAGCAGTTATCAGAGTGTAGGTGTAGTGATAAAAGGTTGCAGAAACTTTCTCTACCATTACTACAAAATGATATTTGTTCAGACTTAGAAATTACTATACTGTCAGTGATACTTTGATGTCAAATTAACTAACTGAGATATCACTGCAGTATTATTTGTGTATTTACAGGTTTTGTTGATGTATACTCCGAGGACAAGAATGCTGTGAGCCAGCATGCTGAGAGAATACTCAAGGTAACATCAAACATGTTCATAAAAATGTTTTGTTATGTTTGAACTTTGTTCTATTTGTACAAAAACTTGGTTGAACAAATGACAATGTCCGTTATCATCTTAAAGCTTTGAAAAGTATATACATGATAGCATGTTTGTTACTTTCAGTATAAAATAAACATTGAAATTTACATCTACTTCACAGCCTACGTACTTACAGAATACATACTTGATTATAAACGTTCAGTATGATATGTACTATATTTCAGTATCTACTAAGAAATCGTGCACCGAGCCACAGTCTACCTTTCCCGTACCTGAATGGTTTCAACAACACATCCAGCATGAGATTATCTGTACTCAAAAACACATTTAATCAGCTCAAAGATGTTGGTAAGCATATACCCACTTTATACTTTGTCATATTTCACTTTTTCTGTCACATTTTAATTACATTTGTATGTTGTAATTGATCATTTCTATAGTGCCCTTACTTACAACATATTGAAGTGTAGAAGTGGCAATCTAGGAAACATGGAAACATTTCATCTTCAATTTATATCTTTTATGATTTATGTGCCAAAAAAATAAGTGTGCGGCAGCGAGAAGTGTTGATGTCATGCCTTTAGCTTACCTTTAAGTTTATGCCTATTGTCAGATCATACACACTATTTGGAATAAGTCTTAGTTGCTAACCACATTATTTGTTCACTTACTATAACTACATTGATTAGAACATACCATATGTGGTAGCTATACTGTAACTGTACACCATAACTATACCAACATTTCTGTTTGTGTTTCATGTACATAGCAAGGGGTGAAATAGTAGAAACATCACTGTCTGATGGGGAGGAAGTGAAATTGTTGAATCCTTGTTATAGTTTACTAGAAGTATCATCAAATAATTCAGACCAACACAGGTTGGTTGTTTCATTTTTCAATTTTGCATACAAGTTACTATCAAGGGAATATTTCGGTGGTCACTAACAAGATGTTATTAACTATTGATTGGGTTTTATTCTAATGATAGCTTTAAACAATTTTATTAAAGTTCTAAATGGAGCCTACTGTCAGTCCTGTCTCGGTGACCATTTTTGGATTGATTTCAGTGTTAATAGGACATTGATTTTAACATAATTAGGCTCTGGTGATAGAACTGCTAAGATTTTATTACTATTGTTGTTTGAATAGTTAGAATGTGCTGTCACATGACAGCTCTTGGTATTAAAATAATGCATGTAACACAGTTAAAGTAAGAAAGAAAAAGACACCACCTGTCAAGCATTGTAACAAAATTTCACAAATAATCATCAGAAAAATCTTACAGTTTTGGAATAAACATCAATCAACTGAATTGATCTAGCTGGAATAGTTGTGGGATAGCATATTTAGGAATAGCTAATTTGGAAGTATATGTAAATTTCCATCAGCACACCTTTCTGCCAAAGGTAAAGTCATCTAGTTCTGTTGTCTTAGGTGTAGGTTCCAGTTCCTTAAGATGAAAACAAATTGATTACAATATTGACAGGTGTGAGTATAATTAGAATGATATAACTGTATATAAAGATTGTTGGAAGCATGTTATGGAAATAAGACTGCTATAACATAAAGCTTGCATAGATGCATAACCTACATGCCATTACAATTAGTTTATTTTTGCATGTGTTTTTGCAGGTTGACAAATGGATTACCTCATACATTCTGGCAGTCAGATGGTGCAGCCAGGTCACACTTTATCAGGTACGTAGTTGCTCTAATCTTTGTCATGTAAATGTATACAGAATTGTTGATACTAGTTTAGGGCTGTCAAAAAATATCCAAAAATCATCAGACATTGTATTTCTTTTATTAAGTGATATTTAAAAAATAATTTTAATCATAAATGCACTGAAGAATATTTAATCTATTATTTTTACTTCTAGTAAAAAGTGTTCTGTAGTCTCTATAGACCTGTTACTGTAGAGTGAGTAGCCACTACAGTTATGTGAAAATACTGCCAAAAAGATATTTATTGAGGATGGGAACGAATACCGAAATCGATATTCGAATATTTGTATAGCTTATTCGAATACATTCAAATATTCGAATGAAAATTCTATGTTTGGTATCGGAATTTTACATGTCCGAAATAATGTATTGAACTACACACCTGCGTTTAAATGCTTTACTTTATTTGCATTTATTAATGGTCGAGTTTTGTTTTCTGTTTAGTCTGAAATTCTAAAATAATAGAAACAAAAAATGGAAAACGTCAAGTTTCCGTTATGACCTGATGATAAATTGATTGTTAAGATTTTTTTACACTGGAATATTGTCATTACACACCCCTGACGGATATCTGTCGTGTTTCCCGACTGTCTCGTAAATGGCAATAAACACGTTTAGTTTTTTTTGGCAAAATTTCTAAAGCACAAATGCGGACAATTATCGGGACGAAAATTTAACTCTTGACCTATTTATTTTAATTCTTCGTAGATCTAGAAGGTAAGCTGTGAAAAAATAGTTAAAGTCTCGTAAAACATCTTTTCGCGGCCGATCTTTTACCAGCTGTGTATTACGTGTTAATTTTATGTGATCGCGTTTTAAAAATGATATACAAAATGTTACTTGCCCTCTAAATTTTTTTTTGACAAAAATACTCTCAGCGGTTGCATGATTAACAAATGTAACTATTTCCACATTGCCTCTCTCTCTTCGAAGTTGATTCCATCTGGAATGAGTCTCAGGAGCGATTAATATAAGTTGTAAGAACTTGTTTCGCAATCGAGAATAAATAAATGAGTATAAACAAACAAGTGTGAAATAACTTGCAGTTGACTATCTTTGCATTTACGAAAGATAATAAGCTAATTTGAATAGAAGGTGCAAGACAATGATTACATGTGTCAATTATTAAACAACAACTTGTAGCAATTTAAGGTCATAATTTGCACATCTGACACTTGTTATCAAAACACCAGTAGGCAAATACATGATTAACTAATTGAAAACGGGTCCGTATAAAACATGTATATATGACCTGAAGGGTTTATTACGATTGATTAATTAATAAATAAATATTGAATGACACTAATGTTTTAAAAATAATCAAATATGCAAACATTCGAATACAAAATTTGCATTCGAATATTCGGAAGGAATACAAATATTCGAATATTCGTTCCCATCCATAATATTCATAAATACCAGCATTGTTTTTCATTCTCTTTTCAATAATGTCTCGATATATATTTTCAGGTTACACTTTAGAAACCATGTTGTGATAAAGAACTTGTCAATCAGTGTTGCGTCCTCAGATTCTAGCTATATGCCGGAGCATGTGACCGTGACGGCGGGCAAGAGCGCACATTCCCTCAGGGAGATCAAGGACATCAGAATACCTAGCAGTATATCAGGAGATGTCATACTGCTGAAAAATGCCAAACTTTATTATCCTTGTAAGAGACATGTACAATGTATCATTACCTTAATGAGCATAGTTTCAGCAAGACTTTTATACTACAGTAAATATTGAAGAAAGCTCTATATATGTAGCTATGTCTACTTTCATGGGAAAATCGTGTTGGCTCCAGAATTAAAACCTTTGACCCCTCGAAAGAACAATCATGACCTTATTCAGGACATAACCACTGCAGTTTTACTTGTTAATAATTTTCTACAGCTGAATGACTTCAAATTTCCTATCATGTTTCCTCCGATTTTGAATGTTGTACGGAGAAAGCTCCTTTTTTGCATGTCAACCAGGAAAGTGTTGTTAAATGTTAATAGTAAACTACAGAGGTTTAAACAATGATATTATTACCTTTCCAGTGGTTCAGATCAATATCAAAAGATGTAGAAATGATGGTTGTGACACAAGAATACATGGAGTGAAAGCTGTAGGATACAAGTAAGTCTTATAGTGAGAGTTACTTTCTTATACCACTACAGTGTGAATTATTACAATTCATAATAAAAGTTAATTTCCTTGTTAATGTATTTCTTCAAGTCATTGTGCTGTAAGTACTTATTTGGTTGAAAAAAATGTAAATTAATTGTGCAAAGTAAAAATGTTTCACTGATTTCAGTGAAATTCAATATCCTGGTTTGATTGTGAACTTGTAAGTGTTTCTAGTGGGGATGATAGTGTGAGTCAGTGTCCTGCCTTCTCAGCTGTTTGTTCTGTAAAGTTCTTCTTTTCACTGTTAATAGATCTTGCTATATCTCCAGGGTTGTTAAGGAGCCAGGAATCAGTGTATCAGATTCAGCAGCAGTTTGGTTTCTACAGATTCTTGCTTCCACAGTGACAGCTGCCATTCCAATGGCTCCAGCTTTACAGAAAAATATCATAGAACACTCAAAGTAAGAATGGTTAAGTCATGTTTCTTACGGTACATTGCCATGGTCAAGTGGTTAGAGTTGCTGACTTACAATCACTGTTACCTCTCTCAGATTGAGGGTCATGGGTTAGAGCCCTTCTACCGACCATGTCTCTTTATGTGAGAAAGTTGGCTATTGAGGATAGGAGTCTAGTACTGGTTCTTCCCAGGAATGATGATTTGATAGACTGCCCGTCTGTTAAAAGACCAAAGTATGGTCGGAACCAGCGTTTAACTTGTACAACAACATGTTACCTGTGACCACCTCTAGTCAATTAGCTGATATCTCTGTAAAAACCTCTCATTGCTAGAGATTCATTGGTTTGAGCCCAACGCCTGACCCTGTGTCTGTATGTGAGAAAGTTTGCAGTCTCTGACAGTTAAATACATGTCCATGCCAGGAACAAAATTTCAATTGATTTGCTGTCTGTAAATAATGAAATACTTTAGACAAATGTGTTAAGCACCAAGAATTTTTTTTTTAACTTGATGAGTAGCTGTGCTTAATCCTTGTCATAGTGTTGGGGTGAAATTCATGTAATCATAGTTAATAAAGCATTGCGAGGTGTGATAAAATGTTTATGGTTTTAAAGTTTGTGACATACATTTGTAGGAATCCTTTTAAGAGTTGGCTTATCCAGTTTAAAGTTTCAAATATTTGGTTGTCTTCACTGCTTTACTGTAAATGTATATTTAACATACGAGTACAACTGTCAGTTCATGCTACGTATATTTCAGGAATGCATTAGAGCACATTCCACCTCTTTCACTGAGTCCAGCGTGTACTGACAAACCAGCTTTCCTCACTAAAATGGTGCTGCAAGAAGTTGAAAAGTTCATCACAGATGTAGCTGTGTAAGTAAAGTGAAAGTGTGTAAATTTACACATTTTTCCATTTGCCATATTTCATTTGTTTTGTTTGACACTTATATACACATTCCTGTGTCCACTATATTGCCTTTACTTGTTATGCCCCCCTTTGAAGAAGGAAGGGTATATTGTTTTGCAGATGACGGTCCGTCCGTCCATCCATCGGCCAAGTGGTTTCCGGATGATACATGTAACTCGAGAACACTTGGGCTTAGAATCTTAAAACTTTATTTGAAGGTTGGTCATGACCAGCAGATGACCCCTATTGATTTTGATGTCAGTAGGTCAAAGTCATAGTGACCAGGAATAGTAAAACAATTTCTGCATGATAACTCAAGAATGTAAGGGCCTAGCATCTTAAAACTTGATGTGGAGGTTGGTCATGAATGTATACCAAATAGTTCCTTGCATAGTTTGACTTTTTCCACATTACTGATTGCATCAAGTGGGGTATTCGTGTTTTACAAACGGGCCTTGTTCTTTTTGCTTTGGCTTCTTAAATAAGATAAGGCAGTTGACCTTAGACTTTTTGTTTTGGTGACTTGAAGAAAACAGAAGTGTTGTCAAATGGGTATAACGTTAGTATGCTGTAGGATCAATTTCCACATGTAAATTTACTGTCTTTTCTACATACACAATTGTTCAAATTAAAGCAGGCTGCTTTAAGCAGTCACTGACCAGTATAAGATTAAATACACCCGGTGGTACTTCTAATGCATCTCTTGGCCCCTGCTTAAAAAGGTTTGACTGTATTTTATCTTTCTTTAATACCTAGGATAGGAAAATCAGTTGCCCTTAGAATGATGTTCTATTTAGAACTGTTATAAATCATTAATAAAAGCTTTGCTGAATATGGGTAACTGTTCAGCTATCACAACACCATGCAAATAAGTAGTCAGACATAATACTTAAAAGGTTAGAAAATATAGATAAAAAATCCATGTTTAGGGTAATAATTGTTCATAACCTGACACCAATGGACTATAAACCTAAGAATTTATTTAAAAAATCAAGACATCATTCTGAAACTGTGACTATATTTAAGAATCCATGTAATCATGGCTAAAAGAACATGCTTCTGTTGATTGCTTACAAAACCAGTAACTACTAATATTCATGGAAGCATCAGCATCATTAACTGATCTATTTATCTAAAAAAATTATCGAAACTCCAGGCTAAAGCTAGATTCTGATGGAAACAATCACATAAGTACTGTGAAATGTAAGTTATCAAATAAAACATATGTACCAAGAAATGAAATATGGATTGTACCAGCGCAAAGCCTGTGTAAGATAGTATGAGTGCACAGCATGACCTCCTAATCTCAAGCATATCCTAGTTGCACATAAAAACAAGCACTAAGCATATACCAAGAAATATGCAACATTATTCCTCCTGTATCCAATGTATCTGTGTTGATCTTTACTCCTGGTTCCAAGCACAGCAAGAAATAGGTAACAGTATTCCTCCTAATATCCGATGTATCTGTGTTGATGTTTGCTCCTGGTCCCAAGCACAGGCTAGTGCTAGTCGCATATAAAAACAAGCACTAAGCATGTACCAAGAAATAGGTAACAGTATTCCTCCTAGTATCCAATGTATCTGTGTTGATGTTTGCTCCTGGTCCCAAGCACAGGCTAGTGCTAGTTGCATATAAAAACAAGCACTAAGCATGTACCAAGAAATAGGTAACAGTATTCCCCCTATTATCCAATGTATCTGTGTTGATGTTTGCTCCTGGTCCCAAGCACAGGCTAGTGCTAGTTGCATATAAAAACAAGCACTAAGCATGTACCAAGAAATAGGTAACAGTATTCCTCCTAGTATCCAATGTATCTGTGTTGATGTTTGCTCCTGGTCCCAAGCACAGGCTAGTGCTAGTTGCATATAAAAACAAACACAAAGCATGTACCAAGAAATAGGTAACAGTATTCCTCCTAGTATCCAGTGTATCTATGTTGATGTTTGCTCCTGGTCCCAAGCACAGGCTAGTGCTAGTTGCATATAAAAACAAGCACTAAGCATGTACCAAGAAATAGGTAACATTATTCCTCCCAAGTATCCAATGTATCTATGTTGATGTTTGCTCCTGGTCCCAAGCACAGGCTAGTGCTAGTTGCATATAAAAACAAGCACTAAGCATGTACCAAGAAATAGGTAACATTATTCCTCCCAAGTATCCAATGTATCTATGTTGATGTTTGCTCCTGGTTCCAAGCACAGGCTAGTGCTAGTTGCATATAATAACAAACACAAAGCATGTACCAAGAAATAGGTAACAGTATTCCTCCAAGTATCCAATGTATCTGTGTTGATGTTTGCTCCTGGTCCCAAGCACAGGCTAGTGCTAGTCGCATATAAAAACAAGCACTAAGCATGTACCAAGAAATAGGTAACAGTATTCCTCCTAGTATCCAATGTATCTGTGTTGATGTTTGCTCCTGGTCCCAAGCACAGGCTAGTGCTAGTTGCATATAAAAACAAGCACTAAGCATGTACCAAGAAATAGGTAACAGTATTCCTCCTAGTATCCAATGTATCTGTGTTGATGTTTGCTCCTGGTCCCAAGCACAGGCTAGTGCTAGTTGCATATAAAAACAAGCACTAAGCATGTACCAAGAAATAGGTAACAGTATTCCTCCTAGTATCCAATGTATCTGTGTTGATGTTTGCTCCTGGTCCCAAGCACAGGCTAGTGCTAGTTGCATATAAAAACAAGCACTAAGCATGTACCAAGAAATAGGTAACAGTATTCCTCTTAGTATCAAATGTATCTGTGTTGATTTTTGCTTCTGGTCCCAAGCACAGGCTAGTGCTAGTTGCATATAAAAACAAGCACTTAGCATGTACCAAGAAATAGGTAACATTATTCACCCTGTATCCAATGTATCTGTGTTGATGTTTGCTCCTGGTCCCAAGCACAGGCTAGTGCTAGTTGCATATAAAAACAAACACAAAGCATGTACCAAGAAATAGGTAACATTATTCCTCCCAAGTATCCGATGTATCTGTGTTGATGTTTGCTCCTGGTCCCAAGCACAGGCTAGTGCTAGTTGCATATAAAAACAAGCACTAAGCATGTACCAAGAAATAGGTAACAGTATTCCTCCAAGTATCCAATGTATGTGCTGATGTTTGCTCCTGGTCCCAAGCACAGGCTAGTGCTAGTTGCATATAAAAACAAGCACTAAGCATGTACCAAGAAATAGGTAACATTATTCATTCTGTATCCGAAGTATCTGTGTTGATGTTTGCTCCTGGTCCCAAGCACAGGCTAGTGCCAGTTGCATATGAAAACAAGCACTAAGCATGTACCAAGAAATAGGTAACATTATTCATTCTGTATCCGATGTATCTGTGTTGATCTTTGCTCCTGGTCCCAAGCACAGGCTAGTGCTACTTGCATATATAAACAAACACAAAGCATGTACCAAGAAATAGGTAACAGTATTCCTCCAAGTATCTGATGTATCTGTGTTGATGTTTGCTCCTGGTCTCAAGCACAGGCTAGTGCTAGTTGCATATAAACAAAGCACTAAGCATGTACCAAGAAATAGGTAACAGTATTCCTCCTAGTATCCAATGTATGTGTGTTGATGTTTGCTCCTGGTCCCAATCACAGGCTAGTGCTAGTTGCATATAAACAAAGCACTAAGCATGTACCAAGAAATAGGTAACAGTATTCCTCCTAGTATCCAATGTATCTGTGTTGATGTTTGCTCCTGGTCCCAAGCACAGGCTAGTGCTAGTTGCATATAAACAAAGCACTAAGCATGTACCAAGAAATAGGTAACAGTATTCCTTCTGTTTCCAATGTATCTGTGTTGATGTTTGCTCCTGGTCCCAATCACAGGCTAGTGCTAGTTGCATATAAAAACAAGCACTAAGCATGTACCAAGAAATAGGTAACATTATTCACCCTGTATCCAATGTATCTGTGTTGATGTTTGCTCCTGGTCCCAAGCACAGGCTAGTGCTAGTTGCATATAAAAACAAACACAGAGCATGTACCAAGAAATAGGTAACAGTATTCCTCCAAGTATCCGATGTATCTGTGTTGATGTTTGCTCCTGGTCCCAAGCACAGGCTAGTGCTAGTTGCATATAAAAACAAGCACTAAGCATGTAACAGGAAATAGGTAACAGTATTCCTCCTAGTATCCAATATATCTGTGTTGATATTTGCACCTGGTCCCAAGCACAGGCTAGTGCTAGTTGCATATAAAAACAAGCACTAAGCATGTACCAAGAAATAGGTAACATTATTCACCCTGTATCCAATGTATCTGTGTTGATGTTTGCTCCTGGTCCCAAGCACAGGCTAGTGCTAGTTGCATATAAAAACAAACACAAAGCATGTACCAAGAAATAGGTAACAGTATTCCTCCTAGTATCCGATGTATCTGTGTTGATGTTTGCCCCTGGTCCCAAGCACAGGCTACTGCTAGTTGCATATAAAAACAAAGCACTAAGCATGTACCAAGAAATAGGTAACAGTATTCCTCCAAGTATCGGATGTATCTGTGTTGATGTTTGCTCCTGGTCCCAAGCACAGGTTAGTGCTTGTTGCATATTGAAACTAACACTAAGCATGTACCAAGAAATAGGTAACATTATTCCTCCTAGTATCCAATGTGTCTCTGTTGATGTTTGCTCCTGGTCCCAAGCACAGGCTAGTGCTAGTTGCATATAAAAACAAGCACTAAGCATGTACCAAGAAATAGGTAACAGTATTCTTCCTAGTATCCGATGTATCTGTGTTGATGTTTGCTCCTGGTCCCAAGCACAGGTTAGTGCTAGTTGCATATAAAAACAAACACTAAGCATGTACCAAGAAATAGGTAACAGTATTCCTCAAGTATCCGATGTATCTGTGTTGATGTTTGCTCCTGGTCCCAAGCACAGGTTAGTGCTAGTTGCATATAAAAACAAACACTAAGCATGTACCAAGAAATAGGTAACAGTATTCCTCCTAGTATCCAATGTATCCGTGTTGATCTTTGCTCCTGGTCCCAAGCACAGGTTAGTGCTAGTTGCATATAAAAACAAACACTAAGCATGTACCAAGAAATAGGTAACATTATTCCTCCTAGTATCCAATGTATCTGTGTTGATGTTTGCTCCTGGTCCCAAGCACAGGCTAGTGCTAGTTGCATATAAAAACAAGCACTAAGCATGTACCAAGAAATAGGTAACATTATTCACCCTGTATCCAATGTATCTGTGTTGATATTTGCTCTTGGTCCCAAGCATAGACTAGTGCTAGTTGCATATTAAAAACAAAGCACAAAGTATGTACCAAGAAATAGGTAACACTATTCCCCTTGTATCCAATGTATCTGTGTTGATGTTTGCTCCTGGTCCCAAGCACAGGCTAGTGCTAGTTGCATAGGCAAACAAGCACTAAGCATGTACAAGAAATAGGTAATAGTATTCCTCCTAGTATCCAGTTTATGTATCCAGTTTATCTGTGTTTATCTTTGCTCCTGGTCCCAAGCACAGGCTAGTGCTAGTTGAATATAAAACAAGCACTAAGCATGTACCAAGAATTTGGAAACAGTATTCCTCCTAGTATCCAATGTATCTGTGTTGATGTTTGCTCCTTGTCCCAAGCACAGACTAGTGCTAGTTGCATATAAAAACAAGCACTATGCATGTGCCAGGAAATAGGTAACAGTATTCCTCCTAGTATCCAATGTATCTGTGTTGATGTTTGCTCCTGGTCCCAATCACAGGCTAGTGCTAGTTGCATATAAAAACAAGCACTAAGCATGTACCAAGAAATAGGTAATAGTATTCCTCCTAGTATCTGATGTATCTGTGTTGATGTTTGCTCCTGGTCCAAAGCATAGACTAGTGCTAGTTGCATATAAAAACAAGCACTAAGAATATACCAAGAAATAGGTAACAGTATTCCTCCAAGTACAAATGTATCTGTGTTGATGTTTGCTCCTGGTCCCAAGCACAGGTTAGTGCTAGTTGCATATAAAAACAAGCACTAAGCTTGTACAAAGAAATAGGTAACATTATTCACCCTAGTATCCGATGTATCTGTGTTGATGTTTGCTCCTGGTCCCAAGCACAGGCTAGTGCTAGTTGCATATAAAAACAAGCACTAAGCTTGTTCCAAGAAATACATAACATTATTCACCCTAGTATCCGATGTATCTGTGTTGATGTTTGCTCCTGGTCCCAAGCACAGGCTAGTGCTAGTCGCATCTAATAACACGCACAAAGCATGTACCAAGAAATAGGTTACACTATTCCTCCTAGTATCCAATGTATCTGTGTTGATGTTTGCTCCTGGTCCCAAGCACAGGTTAGTGCTAGTTGCATATAAAAACACGCACAAAGCATGTACTAAGAAATAGGTAACATTATTCCTCCTAGTATCCAATGTATCTGTGTTGATCTTTGCTCCTGGTCCCAAGCACAGACTAGTGCTAGTTGCATATAAAAACAAGCACTAAGCATGTACCAAGAAATAGATAACGGTATTCCTTCTGTATCCACTGTATCTGTGTTGATCTTTGCTCCTGGTCCCAATCACAGGCTAGTGCTAGTTGCATATAAAAACAAGCACTAAGCTTGTACCAAGAAATAGGTAACAGTATTCCTCCAAGTATCCAATGTATCTGTGTTGATGTTTGCTCCTGGTCCCAAGCACAGACTAGTGCTAGTTGCATATAAAAACAAGCACTAAGCATGTACCAAGAAATAGGTAACAGTATTCCTCTTAGTATCCAATGTATCTGTGTTGATGTTTGCTCCTGGTCCCAAGCACAGGCTAGTGCTAGTTGCATATAAAAACAAGCACTAAGCATGTACCAAGAAAATAGGTAACATTATTCCTCCTAGTATCCAATGTATCTGTGTTGATGTTTGCTCCTGGTCCCAAGCACAGGCTAGTGCTAGTTGCATATAAAAACAAGCACTAAGCATGTACCAAGAAATAGATAACGGTATTCCTTCTGTATCCACTGTATCTGTGTTGATGTTTGCTCCTGGTCCCAAGCACAGGCTAGTGCTAGTTGCATATAGAAACAAGCACTAAGCATGTACCAAGAAATAGACAACAGTTCTCCTAGTATCCAATGTATCTGTGTTGATGTTTGCTCCTAGTACCAAGCACAGGCTAGTGGTAGTTGCTTATAAAAACAAGCACTAAGCTTGTACCAAGAAATAGGTAACAGTATTCCTCCAAGTATCCAATGTATCTGTGTTGGTGTTTGCTCCTGGTCCCAAGCACAGGCTAGTGCTAGTTGCATATAAAAACAAGCACTAAGCTTGTACCAAGAAATAGGTAACAGTATTCCTCTTAGTATCCAATGTATCTGTGTTGATGTTTGCTCCTGGTCCCAAGCACAGGCTAGTGCTAGTTGCATATAAAAACAAGCACTAAGCATGTACCAAGAAATAGGTAACAGTATTCCTCCAAGTATCCCATGTATCTGTGTTGATGTTTGCTCCTGGTCCCAAGCACAGGCTAGTGCTAGTTGCATATAAAAACAAGCACTGAGCATGTACCAAGAAATAGGTAACAGTTTTCCTTCTGTATCCACTGTATCTGTGTTGATGTTTGCTCCTGGTCCCAATCACAGGCTAGTGCTAGTTGCATATAAAAACAAGCACTAAGCATGTACCAAGAAATAAGTAATAGTATTCCTTCTGTATCCAATGTATCTGTGTTGATGTTTGCTCCTGGTCCCAAGCACATGCTAGTGCTAGTTGCATATAAAAACAAGCACTAAGCATGTACCAAGAAATAGGTAACAGTATTCCTCCAAGTATCCAATGTATCTGTGTTGATGTTTGCTCCTGGTCCCAAGCACAGGCTAGTGCTAGTTGCATATAAAAACAAGCACTAAGCATGTACCAAGAAATAGGTAACAGTATTCATCCAAGTATCCGATGTGTCTGTGTTGATGTTTGCTCCTGGTCCCAAGCGCAGGCTAGTGCTAGTTGCATATAAAAAACAAGCACTAAGCATGTACCAAGAAATAGGTTACATTATTACTCCTAGTATCCCATGTATCTGTGTTGAAATTTGCTCCTGGTCCCAAGCACTGGCTAGTGCTAGTTGCATATAAAAACAAGCACTAAGCATGTACCAAGAAATATGTAACAGTATTCCTCCAACTATCCAATGTATCCGTGTTGATGTTTGCTCCTGGTCCCAAGCACAGACTAGTGCTAGTTGCATATAAAAACAAGCACTAAGCATGTACCAAGAAATAGGTAACAGTATTCCTCCAAGTATCCGATGTATCTGTGTTGATGTTTGCTCCTGGTCCCAAGCACAGACTAGTGCTAGTTGCATATAAAAACAAGCACTAAGCATGTACCAAGAAATAGGTAACAGTATTCCTCCAAGTATCCGATGTATCTGTGTTGATGTTTGCTCCTGGTCCCAAGCACAGACTAGTGCTAGTTGCATATAAAAACAAGCACTAAGCATGTACCAAGAAATAGGTAACAGTATTCCTCCAAGTATCCGATGTATCTGTGTTGATGTTTGCTCCTGGTCCCAAGCACAGACTAGTGCTAGTTGCATATAAAAACAAGCACTAAGCATGTACCAAGAAATAGGTAACATTATTCCTCCTAGTATCCGATGTATCTGTGTTGATGTTTGCTCCTGGTCCCAAGCACAGGTTAGTGCTAGTTGCATATAAAAACAGGCACTTAGCTTTGATGTTTGCTCCTGGTCCCAAGCACAGGCTAGTGCTAGTTGCATATAAAAACAAGCACTAAGCATGTACCAAGAAATAGGTAACAGTATTCCTCCTAGTATCTAATGTATCTGTGCTGATGTTTGCTCCTGGTCCCAAGCACAGGCTAGTGCTAGTTGCATATAAAAACAAGCACTAAGCATGTACCAAGAAATAGGTAACAGTATTCCTCCTAGTATCTAATGTATCTGTGTTGATGTTTGCTCCTGGTCCCAATCACAGGCTAGTGCTAGTTGCATATAAAAACAAGCACTAAGCATGTACCAAGAAATAGGTAACAGTATTCGTCCTAGTATCTAATGTATCTGTGCTGATGTTTGCTCCTGGTCCCAAGCACAGGTTAGTGCTAGTTGCATATAAAAACAAGCACTAAGCATGTACCAAGAAATAGGTTACATTATTCCTCCTAGTATCCAATGTAACTGTGTTGATGTTTGCTCCTGGTCCCAAGCAAAGGCTAGTGCTAGTTGCATATAAAAACAAGCACTAAGCATGTACCAAGAAATAGGTAACAGTTTTCCTCCTAGTATCTAATGTATCTGTGCTGATGTTTGCTCCTGGTCCCAAGCACAGGCTAGTGCTAGTTGCATATAAAAACAAGCACTAAGCATGTACCAAGAAATAGGTAACAGTATTCCTCCTAGTATCCAATGTATCTGTGTTGATGTTTGCTCCTGGTCCCAAGCACAGGTTAGTGCTAGTTGCATATAAAAACAGGCACTTAGCTTTGATGTTTGCTCCTGGTCCCAAGCACAGGCTAGTGCTAGTTGCATATAAAAACAAGCACTAAGCATGTACCAAGAAAAAGGTAACAGTATTCCTTCTGTATCCAATGTATCTGTGTTGATGTTTGCTCCTGGTCCCAAGCACAGGTTAGTGCTAGTTGCATATAAAAACAGGCACTTAGCTTTGATGTTTGCTCCTGGTCCCAAGCACAGGCTAGTGCTAGTTGCATATAAAAACAAGCACTAAGCATGTACCAAGAAATAGGTAACAGTATTCCTCCTAGTATCCAATGTATCTGTGTTGATGTTTGCTCCTGGTCCCAAGCACAGGTTAGTGCTAGTTGCATATAAAAACAGGCACTTAGCTTTGATGTTTGCTCCTGGTCCCAAGCACAGGCTAGTGCTAGTTGCATATAAAAACAAGCACTAAGCATGTACCAAGAAAAAGGTAACAGTATTCCTTCTGTATCCAATGTATCTGTGTTGATGTTTGCTCCTGGTCCCAAGCACAGGTTAGTGCTAGTTGCATATAAAAACAGGCACTTAGCTTTGATGTTTGCTCCTGGTCCCAAGCACAGGCTAGTGCTAGTTGCATATAAAAACAAGCACTAAGCATGTACCAAGAAATAGGTAACAGTATTCCTTCTGTAGACAATGTATCTGTGCTGATGTTTGCTCCTGGTCCCAAGCACAGGCTAGTGCTAGTTGCATATAAAAACAAGCACTAAGCATGTACCAAGAAATAGGTAACAGTATTCCTCCTAGTATCCAATGTATCTGTGTTGATGTTTGCTCCTGGTCCCAAGCACAGGCTAGTGCTAGTTGCATATAAACACAGCACTAAGCATGTACCAAGAAATAGGTAACAGTATTCCTCCTAGTATCCAATGTATCTGTGTTGATGTTTGCTCCTGGTCCCAAGCACAGGCTAGTGCTAGTTGCATATAAAAACAAGCACTAAGCATGTACCAAGAAATAGGTAACAGTATTCCTCTTAGTATCCAATGTATCTGTGTTGATGTTTGCTCCTGGTCCCAAGCACAGGCTAGTGCTAGTTGCATATAAAAACAAGCACTAAGCATGTACCAAGAAATAAGTAACAGTATTCCTCCTAGTATCCAATGTATCTGTGCTGATGTTTGCTCCTGGTCCCAAGCACAGGCTAGTGCTAGTTGCATATAAAAACAAGCACTAAGCATGTACCAAGAAATAGGTAACAGTATTCTTCCTAGTATCCAATGTATGTGTTGATGTTTGCTCCTGGTCCCAAGCACAGGTTAGTGCTAGTTGCATATAAAAACAAGCACTAAGCATGTACCAAGAAATAGGTAACAGTATTCCTCTTAGTATCCAATGTATCTGTGTTGATGTTTGCTCCTGGTCCCAAGCACAGGCTAGTGCTAGTTGCATATAAAAACAAGCACTAAGCATGTACCAAGAAATAGGTAACAGTATTCCTCCTAGTATCCAATGTATCTGTGTTGATGTTTGCTCCTGGTCCCAAGCACAGGCTAGTGCTAGTTGCATATAAAAACAAGCACTAAGCATGTACCAAGAAATAGGTAACAGTATTCCTCCTAGTATCCAATGTATCTATGTTGATGTTTGCTCCTGGTCCCAAGCACAGGCTAGTGCTAGTTGCATATAAAAACAAGCACTAAGCATGTACCAAGAAATAGGTAACAGTATTCCTCCTAGTATCCAATGTATCTGTGTTGATGTTTGCTCCTGGTCCCAAGCACAGGCTAGTGCTAGTTGCATATAAAAACAAGCACTAAGCATGTACCAAGAAATAGGTAACAGTATTCCTTCTGTATCCAATGTATCTGTGCTGATGTTTGCTCTTGGTCCCAAGCACAGGCTAGTGCTAGTTGCATATAAAAACAAGCACTAAGCATGAACCAAGAAATAGGTAACAGTATTCCTCCTAGTATCTGCTGTATCTGTGTTGATGTTTGCTCCTGGTCCCAAGCACAGGCTAGTGCTAGTTGCATATAAAAACAAGCACTAAGCATGTACCAAGAAATAGGTAACAGTATTCCTCCAAGTATCCAATGTATCTGTGTTGATGTTTGCTCCTGATCCCAAGCACAGGCTAGTGCTAGTTGCATATAAAAACAAGCACTAAGCATGTACCAAGAAATAGGTAACAGTATTCCTCCAAGTATCCAATGTATCTGTGTTGATGTTTGCTCCTGATCCCAAGCACAGGCTAGTGCTAGTTGCATATAAAAACAAGCACTAAGCATGTACCAAGAAATAGGTAACAGTATTCCTCCTAGTATCCAATGTGTCTGTGTTGATGTTTGCTCCTGGTCCCAAGCACAGGCTAGTGCTAGTTGCATATAAAAACAAGCACTAAGCATGTACTAAGAAATAGGTAACATTATTCCTCTTAGTATCCAATGTATCTGTGTTGATGTTTGCTCCTGGTCCCAAGCACAGGCTAGTGCTAGTTGCATATAAAAACAAGCACTAAGCATGTACCAAGAAGTAGGTAACAGTATTCCTCCTAGTATCCAATGTGTCTGTGTTGATGTTTGCTCCTGGTCCCAAGCACATGCTAGTGCTAGTTGCATATAAAAACAAGCACTAAGCATGTACCAAGAAATAGGTAACAGTTTTCCTCCTAGTATCCGATGTATCTGTGTTGATGTTTGCTCCTGGTCCCAGGCACAGGCTAGTGCTAGTTGCATATGAAAACAAGCACAAAGCATGTACCAAGAAATAGGTAACAGTATTCCTCCCAGTATCCAATGTATCTGTGTTGATGTTTGCTCCTGGTCCCAAGCACAGGCTAGTGCTAGTTGCATATAAAAACAAGCACTAAGCATGTACCAAGAAATAGGTAACAGTATTCCTCCTGGTATCCAATGTATCTATGTTGATGTTTGCTCCTGGTCCCAAGCACAGGCTAGTGCTAGTTGCATATAAAAACAAGCACTAAGCATGTACCAAGAAATAGGTAACAGTATTCCTCCTAGTATCCAATGTATCTGTGTTGATGTTTGCTCCTGGTCCCAAGCACAGGCTAGTGCTAGTTGCATATAAAAACAAGCACTAAGCATGTACAAAGAAATAGGTAACAGTATTCCTCCAAGTATCCAATGTATCTGTGCTGATGTTTGCTCCTGGTCCCAAGCACAGACTAGTGCTAGTTGCATATAAAAACAAGCACTAAGCATGTACCAAGAAATAGGTAACAGTATTCCTCCAAGTATCCAATGTATCTGTGCTGATGTTTGCTCCTGGTCCCAAGCACAGACTAGTGCTAGTTGCATATAAAAACAAGCACTAAGCATGTACCAAGAAATAGGTAACAGTATTCCTCCTAGTATCCAATGTATCTGTGTTGATGTTTGCTCCTGGTCCCAAGCACAGGCTAGTGCTAGTTGCATATAAACACAGCACTAAGCATGTACCAAGAAATAGGTAACAGTATTCCTCCTAGTATCCAATGTATCTGTGTTGATGTTTGCTCCTGGTCCCAAGCACAGGCTAGTGCTAGTTGCATATAAAAACAAGCACTAAGCATGTACCAAGAAATAGGTAACAGTATTCCTCTTAGTATCCAGTGTATCTGTGTTGATGTTTGCTCCTGGTCCCAAGCACAGGCTAGTGCTAGTTGCATATAAAAACAAGCACTAAGCATGTACCAAGAAATAAGTAACAGTATTCCTCCTAGTATCCAATGTATCTGTGCTGATGTTTGCTCCTGGTCCCAAGCACAGGCTAGTGCTAGTTGCATATAAAAACAAGCACTAAGCATGTACCAAGAAATAGGTAACAGTATTCTTCCTAGTATCCAATGTATGTGTTGATGTTTGCTCCTGGTCCCAAGCACAGGTTAGTGCTAGTTGCATATAAAAACAAGCACTAAGCATGTACCAAGAAATAGGTAACAGTATTCCTCTTAGTATCCAATGTATCTGTGTTGATGTTTGCTCCTGGTCCCAAGCACAGGCTAGTGCTAGTTGCATATAAAAACAAGCACTAAGCATGTACCAAGAAATAGGTAACAGTATTCCTCCTAGTATCCAATGTATCTGTGTTGATGTTTGCTCCTGGTCCCAAGCACAGGCTAGTGCTAGTTGCATATAAAAACAAGCACTAAGCATGTACCAAGAAATAGGTAACAGTATTCCTCCTAGTATCCAATGTATCTATGTTGATGTTTGCTCCTGGTCCCAAGCACAGGCTAGTGCTAGTTGCATATAAAAACAAGCACTAAGCATGTACCAAGAAATAGGTAACAGTATTCCTCCTAGTATCCAATGTATCTGTGTTGATGTTTGCTCCTGGTCCCAAGCACAGGCTAGTGCTAGTTGCATATAAAAACAAGCACTAAGCATGTACCAAGAAATAGGTAACAGTATTCCTTCTGTATCCAATGTATCTGTGCTGATGTTTGCTCTTGGTCCCAAGCACAGGCTAGTGCTAGTTGCATATAAAAACAAGCACTAAGCATGAACCAAGAAATAGGTAACAGTATTCCTCCTAGTATCTGCTGTATCTGTGTTGATGTTTGCTCCTGGTCCCAAGCACAGGCTAGTGCTAGTTGCATATAAAAACAAGCACTAAGCATGTACCAAGAAATAGGTAACAGTATTCCTCCAAGTATCCAATGTATCTGTGTTGATGTTTGCTCCTGATCCCAAGCACAGGCTAGTGCTAGTTGCATATAAAAACAAGCACTAAGCATGTACCAAGAAATAGGTAACAGTATTCCTCCTAGTATCCAATGTGTCTGTGTTGATGTTTGCTCCTGGTCCCAAGCACAGGCTAGTGCTAGTTGCATATAAAAACAAGCACTAAGCATGTACTAAGAAATAGGTAACATTATTCCTCTTAGTATCCAATGTATCTGTGTTGATGTTTGCTCCTGGTCCCAAGCACAGGCTAGTGCTAGTTGCATATAAAAACAAGCACTAAGCATGTACCAAGAAATAGGTAACAGTATTCCTCCTAGTATCCAATGTATCTGTGTTGATGTTTGCTCCTGGTCCCAAGCACAGGCTAGTGCTAGTTGCATATAAAAACAAGCACTAAGCATGTACCAAGAAATAGGTAACAGTATTCCTCTTAGTATCCAATGTATCTGTGTTGATGTTTGCTCCTGGTCCCAAGCACAGGCTAGTGCTAGTTGCATATGAAAACAAGCACTAAGCATGTACCAAGAGATAGGTAACAGTAATCTCCTGAATCCAAGTTATTAACATATTTACTAAACAGTTTGATTTTTTTTTATATTTTTAATTGCTACATTTTAAGAGATTTTTCCATTGTTATAAACGTTATTCAAATATTATGTTTCAGAATGTATATAACTTTACCTTTCAAGATCAAGATTATTTATTATGTAGGTTGTTTGTTTGGTTTCGATTTTTTTACCAAAACTTGCAAAAGATTACATTTTGTGTTGAGAGGCTTGAGTGAAGGTAGATACTAATTTACTTGGTATATAAAGCCAGCAGGGAGACTGGCATTGGGTATAGTGATATATGACAGCTAGTTTTACAAGCTGACATGCAAGCCCAAAGCCCACTAGACCCAGGTGAACTTTCACCCTTTACTGACAATTGAGTCAATCAGTACATTAGATTGGCTTGTGAGTGATTAATGGATGCCTATAACTGATCTATGGTAGATTAAACGGATATGTTTGATTGGCAGGTGATAATTGGCTTGTGTGGTCAGTAATTGAGTGATATATGGGTCATATTGTTTGATATTTGTTTGACAAACAGATGTTTAGGAATATTGTACAAGTGATTGTTCAATTATTAAATATACAGTAATAATTTTTTTTAATTGGATTTTGAACTGAAATAGTTTTATTATATGAAATATAAATATTAATGGTGATTAAGAACTTGAAATATAATATTTTTGTTTTTATATCAACTGACAAAAAGTTGCCTTTGAATGTCATTTGTGTTAAATGTTTCAGTATTATTGTGAAAGACAATTAAATGCAATAATGCAAATATTCAAGAAAAAATATGTTGCTCTGTGACAGAAATTTTTTTTTAGATAAAGATTACTTGAATTATCAACATTTGTTATTATTTCAACTAGGGTCAACATGAAGTGTGATCTGCCAGTTTTAATTTTCTGTTTATTTTGTATACTGCTATCTTGATCACCCAAGAAGGTTTAATTATTTGTCTGATCAACAATTGCCTTCAAAAATTAAATACTGTATATATAGAACTATTGGGCCTGATTTATTTAGGCTACATTGGTGATTCACATCATCTCCCCCATATCTAGACCATGCCAATATAAATGAAACTAAAAAAATTCAAATAAAAAGAACCCTCCACCATGTAATTTGTCATGTTACAATTATTAATTAATGAAATAACTTATATGAAAGCTAAACTCCTTTTTTTAAGTCTATAATGTTATCAAACATCAGTTGTATAGAAAGATAAATTAAAAAAAAAAAAAAAAAAATTTTTTTTTTTTTTTTTTTTTTTTTTTTTTTTTTTTTTTTTTTTTTTTTTTTTTTTTTTTTTTTTTTTTTTTTTTTATTTTTTTTTTTTTTTTTTTTTTTTTTTTTTTTTTTTTTTTTTTTTTTTTTTTTTTTTTTTTTTTTTTTTTTTTTTTTTTTTTTTTTTTTTTTTTTTTTTTTTTTTTTTTTTTGGGTTTTTTTTTGTTTTTTTTGGGTTTTCAAAAAAAAAATTTTTTTGGGAATGTTTGGCAATGTGCCAATTTAAGACCATCTTTTGATCCTGTATACAGTAACAAAAATGCTTGGAATATCTAAAAGGCTAAGTTGCCTGCTTCTTGCAAGGTAATAATTAAGCAGAATATGGTTTCATCATTTTGAAAATTTTGTTTTATGCAGACAAAACAATGACATGTTATCAGATGGAGTACATTTACTGCTAGCATTCAATCTGGCGAGGGGACATGTTGGAGGGCTTCTCAGAACACTCAAGATTCTGCAAGGTAGGTAATAGTCTCAGGATCAAACACATGGCTGCCATGATGGAATCATACTGTTTTTAGCTCACCTGGCACAGTGCCAGAGTGAGCTTTTAGGATCGCATTCCGTCCGGCGTACGTCCCTCCGTCCATCCACCATTTCCTTCAAACGACATCTCTGAAACCACTGGGCCAATGTTGATGATACTTTGCCGGGATGTTCCTTGCATGAAGCTCTATCAAAGTTGTTCAAAGAATTCCATTCCATGCAGAACTCTGGTTGCTATGGCAACAAATAGGAAAAACTTAAAAAATCTTCTTCTCTGAAACCACAAGGCCTAGAGCTTAGATATTTGGCATGTAGCATTGTCTAGTGGACCTTTACCAAGATTGTTCAAATTATGACCCCCGGGTCAAAATACACGCCGCGCGGGTGGTCACTTAGTTTTGCATAGGCTTTATAAAGGAAAAACTTTAAAAATATTCTTCTTTGAAACTACAAGGCCTTGAGCTTAGATATTTGGCATGTAGCATTGTTTAGTGGACCTCTACCAAGATTATTCAAATTATGACCCCTGGGTCAAAATTTACCCCGCATGGATGGTCACTTAGTTTTGCATAGGCTTTATACACGGATGGTCACTTAGTTTTGCATAGGCTTTATATAGGAAAAACTTTTAAAATCTTCTTCTTTGAAACCACAAGGCCTAGAGCTGAGATATTTGGTATGTAGCATTGTCTAGTGGACCTCTACCAAGATTGTTCAAATTATGACCCCTGAATCAAAATTGACCCTGCATGGGGGGTCACTTAGTTTTACATAGGCTTTATATAGGGAAAACTTTAAAAAATCTTCTTCTCTGAAACCACAAGGCCTAGAGCTTAGATATTTGGCATGTAGCATTTGCTAGTGGACCTCTAGCAAAATTGTTCAAATCATGATCCCTGGGTCAAATTGACCCCACCCCAGGGGGAGGGGGGTCACTTGGTTTTGCATAGGCTTATATAGGAAAAACTTAAATAATCTTCTTCCCTGAAACCACAAGGCCTAGAGATTAGATATTTGGCATGTAAAAATGCCTATTGGACTTCTACCAAGATTGTTCAAATCATGACCCCCAGGTCAAAATTAACCCTTCCGGGAGGAGGGGGGCAGAGGAAGGTGACTTGATTTCACATAGGCTTATAGGGAAAACTTAAAAAAAACAAGAAGGTCGAAAGGCAGAGAATAGATTTTTGGAATGTTACTTAGCATTGTGTAGTGGACCTCTATGAATTATGTTAGAATCATGAGCCCTTGTATTATAGCCAATGGTAGTCAGGTGAGCGATATAGGGCCATCATGGCCCTCTTGTATATGTTTTGTAACTTCAAACACTATCCCATCATATGATATTTTTGCATTCAGTTACTTTCAGCAGTCCTAAAACCATGCTTTACAGTCAAGTTCTGTAACTCTTGCTAAGAATATAGAAGTTCAAACATTGGATTTAAGAAAATATCTATCTAGTCACAGTAACAGATATTTAATTTTAAATCAGTCTCATTGGATCATAAAAAAGATAGAGCTAAAATGAACCTGAACTATGCTGATGATGATAAATGGAAAACATGTACACAGTTTTCACTGTCTTGTAGACCACACAGACTTATCTCTACCATGTACTCAGCTGATGGTGAAAATGCAAAAATCCAGAGATTATTGTTGGGAAAGATCAGGTAATCTTTTATGCATTTATTGTTGAAATAAAACTATTATAATGCTGATGTGATTTTTACAGCTGTAATTTATATCAAAACTAAAAAACTAATTCCTGTGTTCTATCAAATATGCAGTGCATTTATTTAGCAGTATACTTGTAAAGGTGCCGACCCATTTCGGACCATGGACACTTCGGACCATCACTTCGGACCACATTTTACGGACACTTCGGACCAGATTTATAGACACTTCGGACCAGATTTATAGACACCTGGACCATGAAAATATATTGTGGCAAACTCTGATATGACACTTGGACCATGAAAATATTAAAGCAAAATATTATGTGACACTTGGACCACGAAATCGTAATGATTTTAATTATTATTAATTATAATTTTCTCATTTTGGCACCGCCACTGACGATAAATCTCCCAATGTTGATTAAAAACAATTTATTAAAAAAACCCAAACATCAAATCAATTACTAAATTAGAATTTAAGCCCGACTGAATATCAAACAGAACGATTTCGAAATTACCGCTGAAGATTAACACTGGTGAATACCCTTAATATTTTAGTACTGAGAGCAATATGAGTGCATATTGAGAAGGATCTTAGAGGAAATTGAATAATAATGAGTCAAATTATGAATAATGAGTATATGATTGGTTCAAAACGCAACCGTTTTACGCCAAATAAATAAAAAGATAAAGTTAGGAAAAGTTCAGTTGAAGTCGCATTTTTTTGTCAAATTGTCGTTTTCATTGACTATTTACGAATTTTTAGATGAATTTAGGCAATTTCGGGTCTAGTAACATTATTTATTCAAATTGTCATGTTCATTGACTATTTACGATTTCTTTCCATAATGTGTATAATATCAAATGTGGAAGTATTTTATGAAGATTGCTATTTCTTGGTTAAAACTATTGCAATTTTTATTTTCATAGTGCATTTTTGTTTCCTACTAAAAAACTCGTCGATATATTGGTGAAATTTTAGAGAACAGAATATGTATATTTTGTAGTAGTCAGTTAATTGAAAGTGAGACTCATTTTGTGATTGGCTGTTCATTTTATAGACATATTCGATTCGATTGTTTTGCAGATGTTTATGGTACTGTTATTTTGGGGTTATGTCAATATTTATCATTCTAGGAGTATAAATCAATAATTTAATTTACTGTTTTATTTAAAATTATGATGGTCAGTTTGTACGTTAATATCACCATTTTACATAATCTTTTCATAATTACTTTGTCAATTTGACACTACACAACGCTCGTTTAAAAAGGTGCGAGACAGTGACCGAACGTGTCAATTGTTAAAACAACAACTTGTTACAATGTTGGCAAAATACAGCCGCAATTTACGACATAAACATAAACAGTTTGCTATCAAAACACCGACATACACAAAGTATTTAATGAATCTTAACATGTTATACCCCTAGTAATAATGATTACAAATCTGGTCCGAAGTGTCTACAAATCTGGTCCGAAGTGTCTACAAATATGGTCCGAAGTGTCTTTAAATCTGGTCCGAAGTGTCTGGTCCGAAATGTCCATGGTCCGAAGTGTCCGTAATTCCTTGTAAACTGAATGGTTCAAGAAAATTAATAATTTATAAAAACAAGAAGGAACTGTTTGAACCCATGAAATAGTTTTAAGATTTCGCTATTTATCACTTTAAGATTAAGAGAGAAAAAAATTATGCATTTACTAGGTCACCAGCTACAGTTGACACTTGGTGGATGTGACGGTGGAACTTCAGAAGAACATGATAATTCTAAACCAGAGAATGTTCTGGTGACAGACTGGACAGACCCATCCCCACGTAAGCTCCCTTATCATTTCTTATTAGTTAACCCTTACATTGCTGATGGCAAGTGATACTGCCTTTCTGACCTGTGTAGATCATGATCAGCCTGCACATACATGTACATACATGCAGTCTGATCATGATCTCCCTTGTTCACTATTCAGTCCGTAGATTTTCACTGAACACCCCTTTGAATCATTAATGGTATTGTCCAAATAGGAAGATGGACAACTCAACTTTAGAAAGTCAGGGGGGTAAGGGTTAATCAGATTTACAGATACAATCACACAGCAGCCATCCAACAAGCCACTTTTAGAGTACATTGGTGTGTAGTAAAGATGCATTTCATATAAAAGAATTGGCTTTTCTGATGCATCATTATAGATTGCTTGGGACAGACTGCTGTTTAATTGAGAGGACCATTGACACAGGTTCAACTGTATGTGTGTCTGTACTTATATTGTGTGTATTGAAAGCATTTATGTAAGTGTTCATATAGTTAAACTTCTTTGTTGCTTTGGACCCATGAGAAAAATAATTCTGTGTCCATTTTGTAACTCTTCAACCACATACTGTGTTTGAGATGATTATGTTACAAATGTTCATCATATAGGTATTGAGGTTAGGGTAATGAGAGAAGTCATGTCGTGTGACAAGGCACGTGTGCTGGTATTTTAATCACATTCATTGTAAATATACTTGTTTATGAATGAGAGAGCTAGAGGATCATATGCTTCTGCCTATCCTGTAATTACACTTTTATGCGTGACCTGTTTTCAGATAAATGACTTGTATGTACTTAAAATTGCCTTTTGTTTTCAGCCTATCTTACAGCTGAGGGTAAAACTAAAGTGAACATGTTCTTCAAGTCTTCAGAACTTATACAGATCACCAGACTTAAACTCAAGGTACACACTGTTTTGAAATAGCCATTGTTGACATCACATGTTACATCTCTACAAAACTAAACCCTGTCCACCACAGTTCAATATTTTGGCTTGAGTATTCTATCAATAAGGAAAGCTATTGCAGCCACCCTTTCATTGGTGTTGCTACCCTAACTTGGTTAAGGTTTTACATGTACAATAAAGTCATGCAAATATCTCAGTAACTACTCATATGATGTAATCAGGTGTATACATTTGCCCAAATGATCTTAGTACACACTTTGGGCAAAGTTCCTTGACACTTGCGTTTGTCTTAAGCATTTGGATACCTGATTTTGCCAATGTCCAACCCAATTGCTTGTTGAAACCTTGGCCCAAAGAACCACTACACTTACGTCTTCTTCGATAACCTAGTACTCTTTTTGTCACATACCTTTTCTGAAGGAAGCCTGTTACATACTTCTTGCCTGATATAATGAATTATGCAGACACATAGTTAGATCTGAAGTGTGTAAGCACTTATGATAACCTAGAGAATGTGGAAATTGGTGTGAAGTCTGAAGGTATATGTGTTAACTTAAAGTATGTAGAAAGGATTGAAACTGGTAGACACTTATGTTAAGCTAAAATATGTGGGAACTAGCCTGAAGTCTGGAGACACTTTATGTTAACCCAGTCAGTAGTTATTGTGATTCTATCAATTAAATACTTCTTCATATTATTGTTACCAAGGTAAGCTGTCAGAAAACCTGTCTACGAAGTCAATGCTAATGGGCAGAAACTACTCAAACTTAGCTATAGGGAAACCAGCTCATCACAGTGATGGAGTCAATACATGAGTTACATTTGTATGAACAAAGTCAAGGTCACAAACCAAGCTTATAAGCTTATAAACATGCTGGTCCTCGTCGGTATTGATGTGTTAAAACAGTGATGTGTGATGTACTTAAAAGTAACTTAACTCAGATGACCTATAAGATTAAAGTGTGCGTGTCAGACAGTATGACTTATAACTAGTATGTTAAAGGTGAACACTAATTATTCTGTAAAGTTACTTTCAGAGCCAAATCTTCAGGTTGTTTTTATTTCCTTCACAGGTAGTTTCCGGAGCAAAGGGAGCTAAGCGTGGTATAGTGTTTGTTTACAGAGATGAGTAAGTGAGAGAGTTCAAGATTTATTAAATTCAACTTATTAGGAAGCAATGTATTAAATGTCAACAATACCTGTATGGTTTCGCATGCTTCAGTGGATAGATCTTCAGTGTTAATGCAAACATTTTTGTGTCACCCTTTCGAAGAAAAGGCGATACATAGGGATCACTTTGTCCGTCAGTCTGTATGGACGTCTGTCTGTCCGTCCATCACAAAAACTTAACGTAGGCTTTAACTTTGCCATTTCTTAAGATTTCTCCATCAAAATTTCAAATTGCATTGCTTATGACAAAAGGGTCGTGATGCCGCCAAATTTTGTAGGTCAAGGTCATATTTGACAGAGTTATGCCCCTTTTTGTACTTAGTTTTTGTTACGAAAACTTAACGTTGGCTTTAACTTTGCCATTTCTTAAGATTCTCCATCAAACTTTCAAATGGCATTGCTTATGAGAATAAGGGTAGTGATGCCGCCAAATTTTGTAGGTCAAGGTCATATTTGACAGAGTTATGCCCCTTTTTGTACTTAGATTTTGTCACAAAATTATTGGTTATTCTGACAAAGTGTAAGAGGGCGACACAAGTGTTCTACTGAACACCTGTCTAGTTATATGTAGAACTTGTGTAGTTATATCAGATCTCCAGTGATCAAAAGTTCATCTTATTTTGTTTGTACATGTATTTATGATTTGTTTGTTTATAAATATATGTATATTTACAATGTATAAACAATACAATTAATTCATAGTGGTAATGAAACAACTTTCAACTTTCAGATAAGCAGTTATCTACCTGATTTAGAAATTGCCCTTCTGATATTAAAAAAGAAATGTTTTAGACATTGTTGGACTTTATTTGTAAATGTTGAAAATAATTTTTGTGAGAAGTTTTCATGAAGTAGAGTTACAAACAAGATAATACACAAAGTTTCAAACCTATCTTCTGTACACAGGGAGGAGTTCAATCTGGAGAAGCATGTAGAGAGATTTCAGGGCTATGACTCATGGGGCAAATTAGAATACCAGTTCAGTGTACAAGTCAGGTAAGTAGAGGTTACCTGTTAGTAGTTGTAGAAATGTAATATCAAGCTGTAGAAGATAACAATCTGATGAGAAAGTGCTCTCCATGTGGAATGAGCTTGTAATTTACTGGTGGGAAGTGAATCTGCCTTTGTACCCAGTGTAGATCATGATCAGCCAGCACTTCCATGCACTCCATGTTGATCATGATAATCAACTTATTTCACCTGTCACCCCTTTGAGTTATTATACTGTCCTTCCATCAAACGATGGGCAAATCATCTTTAGAATTTGAGTATGGTAACTGTGTAAGGCTAAATGTTACCATACAACCATAGAATCAGAATATACCAGTAGTCATGGTACAGGATTTACAACTAATGTGAGACCATATGAATCTTTTGCTGCTATCATTTGCTGTAGGGAGAAAGGACAATTCAAGTTTCACAGATGTAGTTTGAATAATAGTAAAGACAGAAATTCTTTAAGATAACTTAGGCCTTTTCTACATCTCTACAGTCAGGACTGAATCCAAATTGTTCACTTGTCCATCACCAACATTCGTAACAAAGAGCATTTAATATTACAGTTGTGTCTACATGCTTCTAATGAAGTATGGCAAATAAATTTCTGTACTAAACAATACTTATATTTGCAATTTCTACATAAGGCCTGTGTTTTTACATCAAGTGTAATGGTTTCAGAAATGCTGGTATAGCAGGCAAGCCAGACAACCCAGTTGCTTACTTTACCTTTGATGAGGACTGGTAAGTGTTCACTTTATATCATATATATGTGACTTATTATAGTCGGCCAGTCACAGTGGTAACTGGTGTGGGGGCATGGGTTAGCAGTTACATCCACCTTGCAACACGCTTGACATCGTGACATCTGAATAGAATGAATAATTCTCAAGCATTAGGTTGTGTCCCATATGTTCAACTCCTTCTACCAAACATTAAAGGATTAATGCTTAGATGGTGCTCTACCAAAATTGCTCAGCCACTATGCTCTGTTGCACAAAATGGACATCAGAGTTAAAAACAGAAAAACGTTAAAATGAAGGCCCAATTTCAGCCAAAATTTAACAGGATTGTTCTTTGAGGGTCCTCTACGAAAATTGCTGTAAGGGTGCTAGAAATATAACAACCTTTAAACAGCATCTCCTATTGAAACACTGAGCCAATTTCATTCAAACTTCACAGGATTGTTGCGTGGATGGTCTTTTACCAGAACTGCTCACAGACTGCTCCATTGCACAATTACTATCTTTGTCATCAGGAATTAGACCGCAGATTTGATCATATTTTGCAGACGTTCTCTGTTCACTCAGGTGAGCGATATAGGAGTAATCATGGCCCTCTTGTTGTACTGTAGTAATTGCATAATACTTGTTTTATATTTTAGTGATGAGATTGACGTTCCAGTCACATGGCATCCAGTTGGACAAGTAGGTTTTTGAGAATGAAAATTGAATTTCATTTTGTAGATATTGTTTAGTAAGTTTACCTGTGGTCAGAATTTACAAAAAGGTCTGTATTATATATGGTATATGTATAAGTGCTTTATTATGAAGTTTTATGTACTGCAAACCTTGGTAGCTACTGTCCCCAGTTGTAAACGATGGGGCTTTTCAGTTTTTAAAATATTCTGAAAGTAGGTTTTTGTAAGTTTCAGTGTCTTCAATACTTTGAGTTATAAAAAATAAGGCTATGCTAGGCTATGCTAGAATCTTATCAATGCATCATTTTAGTGTGCAACAATAGAAAGTAATCAGTACCAATGTGATTTGGTAAGAAAAGTCTGTTAGATATTTTATTGAGATATTTAACTTAATTTATCTTTTTGTGTAAATTCAATTTATGCAGTATGTACTGGTGAAGTTCCTAGAACCAAGAAAAACAAGTGCTGTTATTGGCGTGGCAGGGATCAAATTCTGTGGATTTACTAGAAAGCCAGTTTTGGTGGAAGATCAGGTTGTGGTAGGTACACTAACCCTTCTAGTCAACAGTATATATGTTAATAGCATCCATTTAGATCTGCTAACTAATTCTAATAATCCAAAATCCACTGCTCTTCAAAATTGACAATTTTTCTTACACACAGTAACACTAGAGTTATGACCCTTGATGGAAAGAATGACCTGACTGTGTTGATGTGCAGGCTATAGTCTGATCCAATATAGGCTGGCTTAATGTCCAGTACACAGAAGCTCATTTTATTTTGAGCCATTAAGATGGCACATATAATAAAAGCTCTTGATGAGTTTTTGAACAGACTTCAACATTAACTCATGTCAGAGGTATCTTACTCTAATGGAGACCACATGCATGCAAATAGTACAGGGCACCAATGTACAATGATTTATCAACTATTTACAGGTAAAACATCCACCTAACCCCGAGAAGAAATCAACATGTACTGGTTTCGAGATTATACAGTATGTGACTACCTTCCTAATAGATCTGTCTCAGGACCTCGCTCAACGTGGCAATATTGCAATTGGTGCACCTTTAGACTTCAGTAATGTACCACTGGATACACTGTGTGAGATCTATCATATATTTAGAGAAAGGTTTGTTTATTAGTTTCTATTAGAACATTTTATGAGTTTTTTGTGAGCATTAAGTTCTTTCTTTTGGTGAGCTTACATTACTTAATTGTTGTGGTGTCTGATTGTCTTTTTTTTTTTTTATTTGGCAGTTGAAAATATGATTGATTGTAAGTAACATGTTGATTTTGTAGTAGATATTGTTTCAAACAATCAGTATTTAATTGATCTCTGACATATAGTGTACATTGTATATTATAGGTCAGAAGAGAAATGGCAGACGTGTTCCATGATGATACTGCAGCTTGTCTACTGCCTTCTTCCTGCATTCACTAGTCTATCAGGGGAGAGTAAGGTAAGCACATATCCGTTGAAGTATTACACAAGTTTTAACTCCATCTAACCCAAACAGTTAATGACCACCTTAATATCATATTCACTGAAATAGCACATATATTTAGATATTTCCTACATCATATGAAAACAGTTATCGTAGAGTGTATCAAGGGTTACATGTGAAATTGTTCTACACATCTATAGAAATAGAAGCAGGTGGGATAGTTCCGTTGTCAGCCCTCTACATGTCCATCTGTCACATGGTCTGTCAATGGAGTAAAGTTTGCATTGTATAGAGGTTGTATTGCACAGTGAAATGACAGTTGTTTTGTTTGTACCTGTTGCTTGGTAGGCTTTATAGTCAAAGAACAAAAAACAAAGTGAAATATTTCCCTTTTTATAGCGTGATTGTTTTTAATGAGAGAAATACTTTTTCCAGGTATCGGCTGAGTCACTATTTCAACACCTGTGTAAGACAGTGGACAATCAAAGTTTGGACAAAAACACTCGACATTACAGGCTGTGTAAACAACTCATTATTGATGGTATACTTTCATCTCTTTGTGTTATTTTAGCTCCACTAGATGGAGCCAGTCATGGTGGTTTGTCCGTCTGTCCCACAGTCTTCAAACATCATAGGATGATTGGTTTTTACTCTTACTAGTAGATGATCCCTATCTTTTCTGGAGTCAGTGGGTCAAAGGTCAAGGTCACAGTGACTCAAACTTTGAAAATCTTTTCCACTCAATATCTTGAGATCTACAACATACACAGTATTCAAACTTCATAGGATGATTGGTCTTACTATAAGTAGATGATCCCTACTGTTTTTTTGGTCAGTGGGTCAAGGTCACAGTGAACTCTGTTAGCTTTTCCTTGGAAACATTGCAAAAGATTTTCAAAAAAACTTACTCAGAACAGTCCAGTCAGACCAGAAGAGAGATACTGGCCCTTTTGGGCCTCTAGTTCATTTGATTATATTGTGTGTTCAGGTTGACCTGACATGGTGTGTTTTGTGCCAGTCCAGTGCATTATTGTTTAGGGTTTGTTGGATTTTCGGCAACATACAGAACAATAACAGAAAACTTAAAACTTTTGAAATTATGCATCTGCTTTGTTCATTCGATGAAGTCATTTTGTGTATGTTTTTGAAAGTGGCATTACACAGGACTCTAAAAGATATATTGCTAGTAATTCACATGCATTGTGAAGTTTTGTTCATTAGTCATCTACTTACAAAATGTAACTAATGTATCATTGAATTTTAGTCATATTTTGGCCAAAGTTCAAGTAAATAAACAAATATACTATTTTTCCTATTTTCATTTCTTTTTGAGTTTACTTTTATTTGCAAATGTCAGGGGTTAACACTGCCCCAACAGGTCAGTTTGAACATGCAATAGCATTAACAAAGAATATACATGTAGGTCTTTGAGTGGATGGGAAGATATAAGTCTTAGACAAGAAGCAAACCTTGTTAATTGTTCGATTAAATACATTTTGTGCATTTATAGGAATATAGGTATATCATTTATAAATGAAGATGAAGTTTGATTTCACTTAAATAGTTTAGAGCTTACTTTTGGAGTAATTTAGAGACATATTGTGTAGCATGTCAGTGGGTTTATAGGGTTAAAATGATAAGGGTACGGGTGGGATGGGCTTTAGGATTTTAAATAACATAGAAATCTATTTCAGGAGCAGCAGTATTTTTCTCAGACAAAGAAGCAAGAAAGAAACAGCTGTTTTCAATGATGCAAAAAGTTGAGGTAACAATCCGGATTTGCTTACCTGTTTCAGGTGTTGCACATTCTTTATATGGAATTTCTTTTTGTGCACATACAATGTATGCACTTCTCTGAGCTTTTCTATTGAGAAAATAAAATGAGCCTATTGAATCAGTAGTTTTGATGTTAACAAGACTGATTTCCTGTTGATATTAGATGTTGGCCATCATACCTCTTTACATGTGGGCTCATACTCATTTTAGGTTGTATCTCATGTTTGTAACTCATCCAACATAAGCAAGTTGCACCTTGGTAGCTTGCTACCTTGTGGTATGTTATACATTAGGTCTAAACTGTACACAAGCATTTTCATCTGTACATTTCTGCTTGATGCGAGATCATACATAGTTCTAAAGTTACAACTGGTGACATTTACCCTACAACAGTGTTGCTTATAAGGGGCCAGATTTTTGTGATACACAGGGCCTATCCAGATGATATACATGCACTGAAGGTTGCTGTTTCTATAGAACTTAAAATTCAGAACATACAAAAAGAATAGTTCACAAAGAGAGTCTCATTTCTAGGGCAGTTGTATTTGTTGTTAATTTAGGCTTGTATGATTCAATGGATAGAAATTCCTGTTTAATAAAGAGTAGAGAATAGTCGAAACCAGTTTTAGTAAAGAATTTGTTACAATATTGGTGAATGTAGCAACACTGGAAGTAAATGTTTCTATATCAAAGTTCACTCTTTGTTCATAATAATAATTTTCTAATCTCTTGCAGACCTTATCAGAGACCCCTTCAGTTATGCTGGTTTTCCAGTCCTTGTGTCAGTTCTTCAGTTCTGTAGACCCAAGAGGCCTTTTGGACCTACCGAAAAATCCGTCTGATGTAAGTAATTGTGGCTTAGCATTATACACATACTGATATTTCTACTAGGAGTTTTATCAGTTCTTCCCTAGTTCCTTCCTAGAAGTTTTGAACTGTCTTCCATTATATAATTGAAAATGATATACTTTATGAAACTTGCTATAAACTAACAAATCATACACCAAACATGCTTTAGAAGTACCAGTACCATCATAACCAAGAAAGTGATAAGTATTCTATTTTACTGTAAGATTTAGATAGAAAACAAAAGTATTCGGTGATCAAATATTTGTCATTTCCAGACTTTTGATCCATCCCAAGTTCTTGAAGTCATGGAAACCATGGTGATGGTCACTTTTCATGAGTTCAGCCTCGTTGTGAAGTCAGGTGCAGCCAATGACCAGTTACTTCCCCTGCTACAGCTGGTGAGCTCGCTGCAGACGTCACTTCTAGCTTGGACTTGGTGGCAGGCATCAGAGGGGTCGGATGTCGTCAAGGTCAAGGGCATGCACACAGCAACTACCTGTAAGTAATGCCGAGAAATTATAGAGGGAAAAAGCTTTGTAATGGCATATAATTCAGTTTTTCAATGTCACCTTTTAATTTCTTTACCAAGATTAACCTTTGTCAATGATTTAGTGATGCATTTTTCTTTTAGAAGAACTCAGATATGAAAATGAATCATAGACAGAGTTACTTTATTATTTTTATTATACTTACTTTTGGATGAAGGATAAACAATCTTTAAGCAGTCATTTTATTGAACATAGACAGATGTATTTTTGGTCATGTTAATTATGAAACGTTGAAATACATGTTTACAGATGCCATTCTTGTGGCACAAAGAGCAACAGAGGCCTGTAAACTCCTGCAGAAGAAAGATGAAGAGTCGTTAAAGGCTTTGGTACCTAAAATAGAGAAGTCCTTCCTTGGTTCTATTGTGAGGCAGATGGTATTGTTGATGACGTACTTGAGTCCGAGCCTCAGCTCATCATCTAGAGTCAGTCTGCTGCAGAACCTGCAACCGTTCAGCCAGGAACTGATGAAGCTTGCAAGTTTCATTCCAGATGTCTTTCCTACAGTAAGTCAATTATAACATACGTTACTCATTTCACAAAGGCATTTCGTCTTGGGTCATTTGATTTACTCCAATATGTCATACAAGAAAGTGCTGCATTACCTTAAAAGAATTTTAAAGCAATAGTCAGATATCCAATCATGGCTGTGTCTGTGAGTGGAAATACTGCTAGAAAATCATATTAATGGAAGAGTAAACAGGTTTTATATGGGGCATTACACATAGAGTGTTCCATTAGTGTTGCTTTGAAAAGTGATGAAATTATCATAAAAATATAACATACATGTATAAGGTATTCATTGTCTGCTAATTAAACATACATGTATATTTAAGTCATTATTGTATTCAGCTACTGACATTGAAAATGCCCATTGATTGTTGTAGACTCTTTTGCATTTACTTCTTTGATGCAGCATTTTCTTAGGACTTACAGTCACAAAACTTTAGTAATTTGTATACATTACTTCACCAGTGAATGGTAAACACTAAACAGTGATCATTATAAATATCTCCACAGATCAGCAGTACCCACTGGCAGAGTGCACAAACAGAGGACATTGTGTTACGTACATGGGAGGTAGAATCTGCCCACAGCTATGAGAATAATGTCCACTATACACAGGTGTTCAGTTGTCCTGGAGCCACTAAATTCATTGTGGAGTTTGATGCCAGATGTGAGACTGAGAGAAGGTAATCTCTTATTGCTTTTTATGCCCCCGAAGGGTGGCGTATTAAAATCGTCCGTCCGTCCATCTGTGCGTCCCCACTTACAAATTTGTGTCCAGACTGTAACTCTGTCATGCATTGAAAGATTTTAAAATAACTTGGCACACATGTCTAGCACATCAAGACAACATGTCGCGTGCAAGACCCACATCCCTACCTCAAATGTCAAGGTCACACTTGGAGTATGAAGGTTATGGAATCCTCTATATATGCACACATTCGTGTCCGGACTGTAACTTTGTCATGCATTGAAGGATTTTAAAATAACTTGGCACACATGTCTAGCACATCAAGACGACGTGTCGCGTGCAAGACCCACGTCCCTAGCTCAAAGGTCAAGGTCATACTTAGAGTTTGAAGGTAATAGATTCCTATATATATGCATATATCCACACATTTGTGTCCGGACTGTAACTTTGTCATGCATTGAAGGATTTAAAATAACTTGGCACAAATGTCTAGCACATCAAGATGACGTGTCGCGTGCAAGACCCACATCCCTACCACAAAGGTCAAGGTCACACTTAGAGTTTATAGGTAATGGAATCCTGTATATATGCATACATTTGTGTCCGGACTATAACTTTATCATGCTTTGAAGGATTTTAAAATAACTTGGCACAAATGTCTAGCACATCAAGCGGATGTGTCATGTGCAAGACCCAAGTCCCTACCTCAAAGGTCAAGGTCACACTTAGTGTTTAAAGTAATGGAAAACTGTATGCATGGTTACTCTGTCATGCATGGAAGGATTTTAAAATTACATAGCACATTTATTGAGCACATGGAGAGGACACAGACTGTGAGGCACCTCTTTCGGGGGCATTCGTCACTTGTGAGAGACAGCTCTTGTTATTGTTGTCTTGAAATGTGTTCAGTTATGGATGTAGGCATGGTTTTGAAGATCTCAATACAAATTGCTCCCTTTCCTGTGGAAATGAGTCTTGTTCTTCTCAGAAAAAAAATGGAAAAAACAGCCTTGATTTCAAAAGAGAAACACTTCATATGCACAAAGATAAGACAGTAAATACATTGATATGACAATATGTTGAAAGATATAAAATCAACTAAATAGAGAATATACATTTAAATATGTCGATTTTTATGCTCCCGAAGGGTGGCATATTAAAATCGCACCGTCTGACCGTCCGTCCGTCCGTCTGTCCGTCCGTCCGTCCGTGCGTCCCCACTTATAAATTCGTGTCCGGACTGTAACTTTGTCATGCATTGAAGGATTTTAAAATAACTTGGCACACATGTCTAGCACATCAAGACGATGTGTCGCGTGCAAGACCCACATCCCTACCTCAAAGGTGAAGGTCACACTTGGAGTATGAAGGTTATGGAATCCTCTATATATGCACACATTCGTGTCCGGACTGTAACTTTGTCATTCATTGAAGGATTTTAAAATAACTAGACACACGTGTCTAGCACATCAAGACAACATGTCGCGTGCAAGACCCACATCCCTAGCTCAAAGGTCAAGGTCATACTTAGAGTTTGAAGGTAATGGATTCCTCTATATATGCATATATGCACACATTCGTGTCCGGACTGTAACTTTGTCATGCATTGAAGGATTTTAAAATAACTTGGCACAAATGTCTAGCACATCAAGACGACGTGTCGCATGCAAGACCCACGTCCCTAGCTCAAAGGTCAAGGTCACACTTAGAGTTTGAAGGTAATGGATTCCTCTATATATGCATATATGCACACATTCGTGTCCGGACTGTAACTTTGTCATGCCTTGAAGGATTTTAAAATAATTTGGCACAAATGTCTAGCACATCAAGACGACGTGTCGCGTGCAAGACCCACATCCCTACCACAAAGGTCAAGGTCACACTTAGAGTTTATAGGTAATGGAATCCTGTATATATGCATACATTTGTGTCCGGACTATAACTTTATTATGCTTTGAAGGATTTTAAAATAACTTGGCACAAATGTCTAGCACATCAAGCGGATGTGTCATGTGCAAGACCCAAGTCCCTACCTCAAAGGTCAAGGTCACACTTAGTGTTTAAAGTAATGGAAAACTGTATGCATGGTTACTCTGTCATGCATGGAAGGATTTTAAAATTACATAGCACATTTATTGAGCACATGGAGAGGACACAGACTGTGAGGCACCTCTTTCGGGGGCATTTGTCACTTGTGAGGGACAGCTCTTGTTCATATTTAGAATTGTATTAATGCTTCAAGACCTCTATTTTTCAGATATGATTACTTAGTGTTCACAGATGCAAAAGGTCAGCAGATGAGGTTTGACCAGAAGGTGGGAACACAAAAGTGGCCCAAACATATCCAGTTCATGGGACCTCATATACACTTTCTTTTCCATTCCGATAGTAGTAATACTGAGTGGGGCTATAAATTCAAGGTGACTGCAAGAGGGAGTCCAGATATGCCCCTGTCTTGGCCATTTGACCTACAACTTGGATTGACCAAACTCGTTGGAAGATTGTGTGGTGCTACACTTAATGCAAATCCAGGTAAACAGCTCATTGTACAGGTTAATGTAAAAGTAAATGAGGCCAATACATGTTAAATCCAGGTCTTCTTAATTAGTGTCAAGCTTGCTCGTTTTTCCTTTGCAGCAAAGTAGATTTAACAAGAAAATAGATCAGCTGATAGTGTATGATGTACTTTCTATGTTGGCAGTATTCTAAGGTGCAAACATGATGAAAATGGCAAACAAGACTGTCATAGTGTTACTTGGTGATTCATTTACTTTACTGGGATGGAAATTTGGGTACAAATTTTATTGAATGTGACAATTCAATGATAGAGGTATATGGCAAGATTAATAGAAAAGTTCAGCTGTGTGTCTGTAGATTGTGTTTTAAGCAACACAGTTCCTTTTTGAACAGCTGTGTATTATAATATTCATATATTATAACATGTAGTGTGATATCTGTGTTTATTGGTGCGATGTGGGTATTAATCAGTGTGTTTTTTTGTGTTAATCAGTGTGATGTTGGTGTTAATCAGTGTATTTTTATGTTAATCAGTGTGATGTCTGTGTTAATCAGTGTGATGTCGGTGTTAATTAGTGTAATTTTTATGGTAATCAGTGTGATGTTTGTTTTAAACAGTGTGATTTCAGTGTTAAAAACTATGATGTCGGTGTTAATCTGTGTAATTTTTGTCGAGCCTGCTTGCGGTGAGCTCGACTTAGTTGTCACTTTTGGCGGTTCAGTGTATGTGCATGCGTCCGATTTTGTCCGGACCATATCTTTTTCATGCATGGAGGGATTTTGATGTTACTTGGCACAAATGTTCACCATCATGAGACGGAGTGTCATGCGCAAGAACCAGGTCCCTAGGTCTAAGGTCAAGGTCACACTTGGAGGTTAAAGGTCAAATTCAAGAATGACTTTGTCCGGAGCATATCTTTTTCATGCATGGAGGGATTTTAATTTAACTTGGCACAAATGTTCACCATCATGAGACGGAGTGTCATGCACAAGAACCAGGTCCCTAGGTCTAAGGTCAAGGTCACACTTAGAGGTTAAAGTTCAAAGTCAAGAATATCTTTGTCTGGAGCATTTCTTCTTCATGCATGGAGGGATTTTGATGTTACTTTGCACAAATGTTCCCACCATGGGCTACCCTTGTTTTTAGAATTACTTCCCTTTGTTGTTACTATAAATAGCTTATATTGTAACTTTTTTATTACTGGCCATAGAGAAAAATCGCGACCACTTTTCTGTGGTACAACATGCATGTTACATCCAATATTTAGGTGTATTTTGACCCATCTCTACTTGGTAAGGAGTAAGCCCTTTTGACATATGGCGGGCTCGACGTGTTGCACATGGGCGTCTAGTTATGTTAATCAGTGTGATGTCGATGTTAAACAGTGTGATGTCAGTGTTAGTCAGTGTGATAAGAAATCAGTATGCTGTTTGTATTACAGTGTTACCTCGTGATCAGTTGATGGAGCTGGAGGAGGCGGCAGAGCAGGACATATTGAGAAGTGAACTCTGGACTACCTTGTTTAGAGGTGGATACATGATTGGCAAACTTCAGAGGTCACTGTCAGGAAGATATGTAAGTCAGCATTGTAGCTAGGTCCCAGATGTTTGAAACAAAGCTGCTTCTGACTTCTATTCAACCTTGTCTCCATTTCAATAGGTAGTCTGAAATGTAAATGAGTACAAGTTCAGACAGATTTTTTTTAAAAATCACTTTAAACTTGCTGTTATGTGTATTTTACAAAAATTTTGCAAAACTATTAAACAAATACATGTAACAATCAAACACACCTTGCTACAAGATATGTACCTTTGGCTTGACACCAAGCCCCAACAGCCATACACAAAATGGTTGAGGTTTTATAACCTGTAAAGGGCGCTCAATCCTTGAGCATGGGATGTATTATCACCTTAAGCTCTGTATTGTTTTAACCAATACACAATTGCAAACTGTAGGCCAAACATGACTAACTATAGACTACTTTTGATGCCATTTGATATCTGTATCTGTATTTAACACTTTGTGATCAAACAATGATAACATACTTATGTGGAGTTACTGGCAGCAGAGATTTTTATTAAAAACATTTGTTGAAGCTCTGGGGAGACCCAGAATACCTTTACTGAAACTGGCAAACTGTGACCTTTGTTAAACACAGTGTCACATCCCAGATGTTCGCCCAACTGCGCAACTGGCCAGCAGCCAAAGTAAGTCCTGAGCGTTAACTACCACGCCCTGGGCCGCCCTTCCATACTTGAAGGTGGAGGGGGTTCCAACGTTAGCTGGAAGTGCACCCCATGATAAAAAACCTTTACACATACGAGCCCTGCATGTATTGAACAATGTCAGAGTGGAAGAAAACCAGGCCATTACCCCTCAACCTGCATTTTAGTCTCCTCGGGCTGCACCCCCCAAAACTTGCTCCGCACCCTAATTATCTACTTCATTGTCTTACTTAGCAAAGTAAAACTAATATAATTTATCGTAGTAATTGTTGTTTGAACAGTACATTATAAACACTGTGACAATAACACCGATTTCTGTCTATTTTAGTAGTCTATGGATAAAATCACTTCTGGTTGGTACAAAATGCTTGATAATCTAGAACAGGTTTCTCTGTTCCTTACATCCATGGGAGGACCTCAGCAGAGTACATGTATCCTCCTCTGTGGAATAAATTAGCTGAAATAAAATAAAAGCAAGAGAGCAGCAGAAACAGAAAGCTTAAATAGTATAATTTAAATCTGGGTGGGAAGGAGGGATTTTTTGTTTCCTCTTTGAAAATAACAAAACTGGAAATGGAAACTGAAGTTCCCGAAAGGTTACACTAAAACCCGGACTGTACAGTACTGGACGAACCAAGATAGATCACAAAGACTCGGCTCCCCCTACAGTTGGAAGATTATTTAAATGGGATTATTGTATATAATAGACAGTAATCCTTATTACTTGATGTACACACATGACATTTGATTATCTATCATGTTCCATTTACCTTGGCTTATTGCAGCTTAATTTCAAACCTGATTTGGTGAATTCTAGTTTTGTTATCTTGAAGCAATAAAACTGGTATCAGTTCTTCAGTAGGGTTAGAAGACACTATACGTTGGTAGATCAGCAGTGCTTAATACAGGATTAAGTACAATAATCAGCAGTTGGTTAATGCAGGATTAAGCATGGCAGATCAGCAGATGGTTAATTTAGAAGTAATGAATTTCTCCCTGTATTTTATTGTTGAATAAAATATAGTCAGAAGTGTGGATGCGTAGTAATTAAATCACGAGTGCTACGCAGTCATGATTTAATTTTTACACATCCATACAACTGACTGTATTGTATTAAACAATAAAATATTGGGAAAAATTTATAATTTGATTCTAGCACGTTATTTTCTTTGAAAACTATCCCGATTTTTATTTAACGCGTAGAGTAACCTAAAATGCAGATACGATTGGACGGGTTTGTTTACATACGTCACGTCATTTATAGCAGGTCATCCTTGCAAAAACGTGCTGTACTTTATTGTAAAATGAAATACAGGCTTTTCCCTATATGTTTATATAGGAAAAGCAGTGGCTTGTGTTAGAATGCAGGAGAAAGTATTGTAAATCTGCAGTTGGTTGATGCAAGATAGTATTGTAGATCAGTGGTTTGTTAACACAGGATTCAGTACTAGTATGGTAAATCCGCAGTTGTTTACTTCAAGATAGTATTGTAAATCAGTGGTTTGTTAACGCAGGATAAAGTACTAGTATGGTAAATCCGCAGTTGGTTAATTCAAGATAGTATTGTAAATCAGTGGTTTGTTAATGCAGGATAAAGTACTAGTATGGTAAATCCACAGTTGGTTAATTCCGTAGATCAGTGGTTTGTTAACGCAGGTATCAGTACTAGTATGGTAAATCCACAGTTGGTTGATGCAGAATGGTATTGTAGATCTGCGGTTGGTTAACGCAGGATTCAGTACTAGTATGGTAAATCCACAGTTGGTTAATGCAGAATGGTATTGTAGATCTGCGGTTGGTTAACGCAGGATTCAGTACTAGTATGGTAAATCCACTGTTGGTTAATGCAGAATGGTATTGTAGATCTGCGGTTGGTTAACGCAGGATTAAGTACTAGTATGGTAAATCCACAGTTGGTTAATTCAAGATAGTATTGTAAATCAGTGGTTTGTTAACGCAGGATTCAGTACTAGTATGGTAAATCAGCAGTTGGTTAACTACGTTTATATCGACTCCGGATATAACGTAACTTCGGATATAACGAACAGTTTTTTTGGGCCCGATTTTCCCCTTCTTTGTTTAATTTAAAAATATACGGTTATACCGTACTCCGGTTATAAGGAAACTTCGGATATAAGGAACAATATTTTTTGGCCCAACAATGCAAAATGTATAGTAAAGTTATCGTTTATATCGAACTGCAAATATGTTCCGAAGAGTTAAAAAATTCTGTTGATTTTGCATTTTTCTTTTGCCGTCTGCATTGTATTTTTTATAGCGCACTTGTAGCTATTATTCATAAAAATAAATCATTACAAATGTGTAACGTTTTGGTAAACTACTTAATGAGAGTACAAACATAATTGCTAAGTACGATATTCAAGTGATAATATTTTACGTAAATAATTGTGAGTGTTTCTAGCATGCAGACCAGATGAAATCACATTTTGGGAAAAAATACCTTGTTAAATACATGTATTTCAAGTTATGGCATGTGAGCGAAAATCAGCTTTCTTTAACTGTATTTGTTAGCCAATGAAAACATGAGCTGTCTTTTTTATGTTTTATTAATCCTTGCAATTATTTTACATAGATTTACGGGTGTAGAAAAGGATAACAATTGTAGAGCTTTAATACTCTTCAAAATGTGGTAGGAAAATCAAAACTTGATGGTTCAGATTTTATTACATTTGACTACAAAAATACTTGTTCGATATATATTTTAGTTCGATATATATACATTGTATATAAGGAACTTGTTCGATATATGGATATAAGGAACTCCGAATATAAGGAACAAATTTGATAGGTCCCGAGGAGTTCGTTATAAGCGGAGTTTACTGTAGTATGGTAAATCCGCAGTTAGTTAATGCAAGATAGTATTGTGGATCTGCGGTTGGTTAACGCAGGATAAAGTATCTGAGGTTTATGTGGTTGCAGGCATCAGAGGACTCTACAGTGGTGTTGGAGCACCTTCTCTCAGTCATCAATGGTGAGGAGAAAACAGCAAACTTTCTTCACAGATGTAAGGAGCAGAGTAAGGTTTTGCCAATGGGTGGAGAAAACATCACCTCAGCCGTTGTTGCTGTATTCTGTGCACTTGTCTGGCATACTCAACAGCTCAGAGATGATCTGGAAAAGTATAGTAAGTAACACATTCTAGTTCTGCTTGTATAGTTTGCTCCATAAAGTATTAATGAAATGTAAATTTCATCAAATTGTAATCCCACATGTCCAACAGTGGTCCCACTTCCCTACCAGTGTCCAGCCCTTTTATGAAATCCTTTGTTTTTACATTGATTTTTAGCTCACCTGGCTACGCCAGGGTGAGCTTTTCTGATCGATGATTGTCCATCGTCCGTCAACATTTTGATTCAAATGACATCTCCTCTGAAACCTCTAGGCCAATGTTGATAAAACTATGCAGGAATGTTCCTTGCATGAAGCTTTACCAAAATTGTTCAAAGAATTCCATTCCATGCAGAACTCTGGTTGCTATGGCAACAAATAGGAAAAACTTTAAAAATCTTCTTCTCTGAAACCACAAGGCCTAGAGCTTAGATATTTGGCATGTAGCATTGTCTAGTGAACCTCTACCAAGATTGTTCAAATTATGACCCCCGGGTCAAAATTGACCCCGCACAGGGGGTCACTTAGTTTTGCATAGGAATATATAGGAAAAACTTTAAAAATCTTCTTCTCTGAAACCACAAGGCCTAGAGCTTAGATATTTGGCATGTAGCATTGGCTAGTGGACCTCTACCAAGATTGTTCAAATTATGACCCCCGGGTCAAAATTGACCCCGCACCGGGGGTCACTTAGTTTTGCATAGGAATATATAGGAAAAACTTTAAAAATCTTCTTCTATGAAACCACAAGGCCTAGAGCTTAGATATTTGGCATGTAGCATTGGCTAGTGAACCTCTACCAAGATTGTTCAAATTATGACCCCCGGGTCAAAATTGACCCCTCACCGGGGGTCACTTAGTTTTGCATAGGAATATATAGGAAAATAGGAAAAACTTTTAAAATCTTCTTCTCTGAAACCACAAGGCCTAGAGCTTAGATATTTGGCATGTAGCATTGGCTAGTGGACCTCTACCAAGATTGTTCAAATAATGACCCTCGCATCAAAATTGACCCCGCACGGGGGGTCACTTAATTTTACATAGGCTTATATAGTAAAAACTTTAAAAATCTTCTTCTTTGAAACCACAAGGCCTAGAGCTTAGATATTTGGCATGTAACATTGGCTAATGGACCTCTACCAAGATTGTTCAAATTGTGACCCCCGGGTCAAAATTGACCCCGCACCGGGGGTCACTTAGTTTTACATAGGCTTATATAGGGAAAACTTTAAAAATCTTTTTCTCTGAAACCACAAGGCCTAGAGCTTAGATATTTAGCATGTAGCATTGCCTAGTAGACCTCTTCAAAGTTTGTTCAAATCTTCCACCAGGCAAGTGGACTTGTACCAAGGTGAGCGATATAGGGCCATCTTGGCCCTCTTGTCTTTTAAAAGGTGCCAGGGGTATATTTTATCAGATTAAAACTTCAAGCACTATGATGATGATGATGATGATGATGATGCATATAAAATTATGTCCTACTATAAAGTATTCTAACTTAAAGTACACTCTTTGTTAGGAATCAAGCTACACTGTCTTACATGCATGCTGCCAATTCATGTTATTACTACCGTCTGATGAAATGGTATCTTCAAAAGTTTTCTGTAACACAGAGATCTTCCTCTACAAATCAACACAGTTTGATATAAGTTATACTGATACCACCTAGATCTGCTATCACGTATTGTTCCCTGACTAAATATGCCTGATACCACCTAGATCTGCTATCACGTATTGTTCCCTGACTAAATATGCCTATTTGCCTGCTTCCAGTTTTGTTTGGATCATTTGCATGTGATTTATCTAGATACACATTGAAACATCAACGAACTCACAATGCATGTTTCTATATTACCAATACAGCCAGCCAACACAGTTATTTCTTATCTTATTTCTTATCCTCTCATTTATGTCTGTTTCAGTTTATAACGGTGCAGAAAGTGCAATATCAGATGGTCTGTGTCAGGCTTACACAGCTGCTGAAACTTTGAGACCACTTCTTGTACAACAACGACAGAAACTTGCAACAGAGCATGACGATGGTGTGATCAAAGATGAAGACGATCCTGGTCTGTACTTTGTCTCATGATCAATACATACGTGTTGGGGTTAAATGATTTTAATACACGCATTAAGACAAGCGGAAGAGAGGAAATCAAAACAGTGTTTACTGTTTATGCTAATTTATTATAGCTCAAATGTGATGAAATTTTCCATCTTATTTAGTTTTCCTTGATTCAGCATGTTAGGGCGAACTAGTACTGGTGTATGAGTGGGTGGTACAACTCTAGCCATGGAAGGGTTGGAACTTGAAACCTTTTGGTAGTTTTTAGTAGTTTAGTGATACTTGAGTGTGTGTTAGTAAAGGTATATATTATGTTGTTTACATTTGAGAAAACTTAATCATGCTTTATTTTTCCGTATTTTACAGCCAATATATGCAAACAGAAAGCGCTATATCTGTTGAAGTTTGCTGGACTTACCAAAACACAGCTCAAGCAAGAGGTACTTTCACTAGAAATTATAGTTGAAAACTGCAAAGACAGTTACAAGCAATTAGAATTAATGTTGATTTTGACTAAATTAAATTTTTACATTTTAATCATAACTGGTTTTTTTCCAAACATTACATGCTAGGAATCGTTGATGGAAAGACAAAAACATGTATATCTTACCCTATCTGTTGAATGAGCTGTTTGGTTTGTGTTTACAGTTATCTAAACTCAAGCTGTCCAAGCAGATGAAAAAATTGACCCGAAGAGGTGACAAATTTGGAAACAAGGTAAGCTATACTGGAGTGAATTTTCAAATGTGATCAACATGCAAATAGTTTGAAGGTTAAAGTCACAAAACTGGCCTGCCTTTAGTATAGACAAAATCTGAATTATTAGCTAGCGTTATTAGTGGCCTTACGTTAGCAATATTATTCAAAGTAGTGAACAGGTTTGCCAGGACGGAATCTGTTGTTTGATATTTTGTAATGTTACACTGTGTACTGAATTCCAGATATGGGGAACAAACTTTCTGGGCCAGATATTTTTCCTTCTTTATTTAATATGAAAATGTTGTATAGATATAACATACTCCGGATATAAGGAACAAATTTTAAATTGTCCCAAGGAGTTTGTTATATATACAGAGTTTACTGTAATGTGTAATTAATAGAGCCACTATCTACATGTACATGTATTATTTCACTGTTAGGTAATGAAGTGTGATGGTCAAAATTGTCTTGCATGTATGTTGAGATAAACATTTTAGTGAGATTCTCTTAATTAGCGTGTGTGTGTACATTATAACATTCCTATATCTGTATTTTTCAGTTTGATTTGTCAGAGAAGTTCCCATCATTTCGACTGGTTCTCGAGTTTGTACAGGATCAGGCTTGGAGCACTGATAAGTGAGATTGTCTTACATGTTTATGTCTAAATCTTGAAGTAGGTGTGGCAAAAAGTGTGATGTGTTGCATATACTGAAAAATGTTTTATTAAACCTGGCTATTGTTCTGTTAAAGAGTGTCTTAATGATTCTGAACTATGTATGATCATGTTTATTTACAGAGTGCATAATATGTTACAAGAGAGGACTCGGCATGCTCAGGCTGTAGCAGACGTGTACATGATTGGTACGGAACTCATCAGGATGTTGTCAGAGGACAACCCTTTCCAGGTAAGTACTTCCACTTCAGCATGTACTATGAAATACTTCAAAACAAAGGTCATGCACTTTCAATTTGTCTGACAGAAGTCCAGAGACAGCATCCCAACAATATGTTTTTGTTCTTGGTAATGTCTTGATACTGTATATTCGAAGAAAAGAGAAAGTACATGTAATTTCTTAATTGACAAGCTTGCGAAAGACCACAACAATTTAATCATAAATATGACATAACATTGAAGCAAAGTGTTTACAGAAGATACACTTTATTTAACTATACAAAGTATCAAGAAATGTGTGTAAATTGAAAGTAGCCATTGTAGTTTTGTTAAATACTTTTACATGTAGTTACTGCCACTGTCAGTTGAGTGAATCAGACATATTTGTTTTCATAGATCCTGGTAGTATTATTTCTGCAAGAGATGTTGAGTTTCCAGGATGGGTTTGCACGACATTATGCTGAAGGTTTGGATGGGTGTGGCTTGGAGCAGGAAGCCAAAGTTCGGCATTCTTTCTACACACTTATACGGAGACTAACAGATTCTTTTCATAACCATAGAAGACATGACCTGGAGGCGTAAGATTTATTTTCAGTTTTCTTTTGGGATATAATGATATTAAAAAATATCCCTGTGTTGTCAATTCATGTACATAGAGAGAGACAGTATCTTGTGATTTTTAGCTCTACTGGACAAAATCCAGCAAAGCTTAAGCCATGGTGGTTTGTCCGTCTCTCTGTACGTTAACTTTTCCAAGATAACACTCTACAGTTCAAAACTTTCATTTGACTTACATGAAACATGCCTGCAAGCTGCAGATTGTCTAGAAATTGAGCCATACTGTGGGAAAACCAACAGTGCTACAGCCGATTTTTGTAAAACCTTGAAAACACTACAGGTCATATTTTCAAATGGATTTTGACAAAACTTGCTCAGAATATTGCATGCAACATGGAAATGAACTGTATAGAAAATGAGCCATGCTGTGCAAAAACCAATTGTGCTACAGGCAATTATTGTAAAACCTTGATAACACTCTACAAGTCACATTTTCTAATGGATTTTCACACAACTTGCTCAGAAAGTTGCATGCAACCTGTAGATGATCTGTATTGAAATTGAACCATGCTGTAGGAAAAACAATTGTGCTACTGCCAATTATTCTAAAACCTTGATAACATGTAACATTTTCCAAAAGATTTTCACAAAACTTACTCAGAACAATCCAGTCAGTCCAATAGAATGATACTGGCCCTTCCAGACCTCTTGTTTACATACATGTATGTCTCTAAAATTTCATATTTTCAATTTCTAGAAATGCATTGAAATACTTTTTTCCTACACTAAAAATCATGAGGTTTCTACTGTGGAGGGTTTTTCCTTCTCTTTTTATATACCTTGAAATTCATTGAAATACTATACAGTGATTGCGGACATGTCTTAGTAATAAATAATGCTGTATAATGCTGTGATGGTAGAGAGGGAACATACTATGTTGATTTTAAAATAAATATGGTTACAGGTATATACCTGTAATTGAGAAAATGTCAAAGTTTGCAGAAAGAATGATGGTTCCAAACTTTAACACATGTACAATATATCTGAGTTAACATATAGCATATTGAGTTTAAGTCAGAATCCAGTTAAATGACTCTGTAGTCTTTAAAGGTGGTTCAGTATACCCTTGCTTTACTATAGATGTTTTTCTAAATATGAAGAAACCATTTTACTTTTAACAGGAAGTTACATTCAGCCTATGATTATATACAAGGAGCCTTACTTCATCTGCTCAACATACATTGGCAGGTACGTTTCTATGGTGATAATAATTGTATTGATAGAAAGCATGGATAATGTTTACAATTTGTGTTTAAAATGGTAAGCCTAGAACGGGTCTATACTTGGTGTTATAGCGTGATTCAGCAAAACCATTTCCCTGAAATGAATGTTGATATAGAAGTGTTAGCTCTTCAGTAGTTTGTATTTGCATGGAATGAGCAGATCTCTTGTTGACTGATATAGTAAAGATTTAACAAAAGGTATTTTTACTGCAGAGCTGACAGCCTTTGGTCTCAAAAGAGAGCTCCCTTTTCATGGTAGGGGGTAGAAACTGTTTACATTTTAAATGATGTTTATCATTGACTGAAATTGGTCATATTTAGCAAACTCGTAATGTTTTATACATACATTGTAGCCATATGACCTGAACTTCATCTCAGATGTTAAGCTTCCAGCTTTGTTTTCAATGGTTGCCAAGGAGACAGTGAAGATGCGTGACTGTAGGATGGAGAAATTGGATGAAGCACAGGAACTGAAAGAATACACAACGCATATGAAATGGTTTGATGAATGTAGTAGTGGCTCTTTCGTAAACTGGTACAAAAACAAGGAAGATCTAGGGGATGATGAGAAAAAGGTATATTACCCATTTAATTCATTGCAACACTTCCTTATATATTAGCTACATTCCACTGACATGCAGTGTTGTATTTAAAAAGTTGTACATGTCTATGCTTTAATGTACATTACAAAACTTCTGAAGCAAGTTTCAGATTTCTTGCATTTGATTGGTAAGTATCTATAATAAGATATTTTCCTACCAATCAAAAGCGAGAGAATTAAGTCTGGTCTCATACAAATAGGCTTTAAAGTTTTGTTATCATAAACATTCACATTAACACATCTTTGAACAACCATTCTACTTACTTTGCCAACTATGTCATATACATGTGTATCTTGTTTATTGCTGAAATCACTCAATGTTGACATCAACTTTCAGGCTGTACAGATGTTCATAGCTAGATTCTGTGATCTACTGGAGGTAGAGGTCAACTGTGACGGTTGCAGTGTGACACTCCCAGGCAGAAGATATAGATGTCTGCAGTGTATAGATATGGACCTCTGTGCTACATGCTATGCAGGTATAATAATGTATACTTAAACTGCAATGTCATGCCCCCTTTGTAGATGTCTGCAGTGTATAGAAAATTTATGTCTGGCATATATGCTTTGCAGATAAATACATTTGCATTAAATCATTGCAAGCCAGACTCGGCTTTTTATGCATATAAGAACAGTGATTACTACATGTACTTATATGTCTGTATCGTGTTGATAACCTGTGGGATGATGTGTTCATTTGACATAGAAGATAAAATGCTTTTAAATTAGTTCCAATTAAGTATGTTTGGTTGGAAAAAGAATAACAGCTTACAGAGGTATAAGGAATCATTATCGTATTGTCAGAGTAAAAAAAAGATATAGGATCAAATGGAACCAGGGAACTATGCCAGCACTATCCAATTGTTATTTTCCAGTGTCGGTATTGAGAAGTTGTACTGTAGTTGACTGATCACAAATACAGTATGATTGCTTGTTTTCAGGTGGAGTGGAACCAGAGAAGCATACAGATGAGCATGACATCATACATCTTGTGTAAGTCTCGCATGTACCATCTACAACTTCTTGATGCCCATAATAAAGTTTTAGTTAGGGGTTATTTATGATAGTTATATTGTTGTTCCTCTGTAGGTCTGACCCTTTTTATGCATGAAATTTGTGTCACATATACCACGAAAAGTATTTGAAAAACTTTGAAAATCATCAGAATTACAATGATTAATTTATCAGGCAGGGTATCCATGTTCTTTGAACATGTTTTGTGTTGTTTTTTTAAAGGACAGAAAGGGGAGTTAAATCTTTTGACAAAAATAGACAGAATTACTTTGAGGTTATATATGTAGAATTGCACTTGATAAAGATAGGGATAGGGCCTTCTCAAGGTATCCCATTTAGGTCTAGGTTAGTAAATGTAGAATGTGAAGACTGTACATGTATTGTTTATAGGTACAAATGTAACAAATGCCATGCATTTATTGTTGGCACACGGATACACTGCAATGAGTGTGAAGACTTTGATCTGTGCCTGGGATGTCACCTGAAACAGCATCTACCACCGGGACACACCGCACAGCATTCTGTTACCAAGTTCCACCAGCTTAAATGTAAGTTACCATCATGTACATTCCAGTACAGTGAACAAGTCTTTTGCCTGTATAGAACCTCTGTACCTGTGTTGATATTTTAAGCACATGTGTGTTTTTGATTTTAAATGTTATTGCCTAGACCTGTGTACAAGTGGATCAGCTCTAGAAGTGAACATGCAATCTGTACTGTTAATTGAAAAGATGCATGTCATCACATCTTTAGCAAAGTATGATAGATGATTGTGTTTGTTTCAGTGAAAACATCCCAGGAGACAGATTCTCTGATACAAGCCTACGTACACCAGCATGTCTGGATGCTGTTTACCCTTCTTGCCATTTCTATGGGGGATATAATATACAACACAGAGAATGGGGTGGTCCTAGACCATGACTACACATCTCTGGCTACACACCTGCAGAACCAGTGTATATCCATAACAACCCACTGTCTACAACAGGTGCCTGATGATGAAGATGGTAAGAATAAACTAAGATGGTGAAAACATGGCGTTATACTTTTATACATGTTTTAGGTGTAGATGGTACTTTCCAGTGAAATGCTCAGTAGTAATACAGTTAATACACTTTGTCAAATTTCATACTTGATGTTTCTTGAATAACCTGTACAGTTAAGTGTGATGCAGTGGTGAGAGGGTTGAAGATTGGACTCAAAAAGTTGAAGTCACAGGTTTGAATACCGTCATTACAAGAACTTGACTGCCATCTTTGTTGTCCAGGAGATTACAGACTTTGTTATCCCCCTGCCGAAGGCGAAGGGGATATTAGAAATGCTCTTCGTCCGTCCGTCCGTCCATCCGTCCCAATTTTGTCTAGAGCATTACTCCAAAAGTACTTGAGCGATTTTCTTCAAACTTTATACACTGACAGAGCACATTGGGAGGAAGTGCAGTGTGTAAGAACAATAACTCTACCTTGCCTACTTTTAGAGTTATTCCCCTTTATCAGATTTACTTGAAAAACTTTGTCCGGAGCATAACTCCAAAAGTACTTAAGGGATTTTCTTCAAACTTAAAGGCCGGGGAAGAACTATAAAAAGGGCTCAGGTAGAGAAATGGCCACTTGCTTTGCATACACAGAGCTAACAACATCAGAGGTTTAAATCAAAATTTTAATGAAATTAAGGTATAGATTTGTTTGAAATTTAGCACAAATGTTCTTTAGCATAAATGTCATAAAATCTGAAAAAATAAAGTTCATTGGTTGTCTAAAAGTGTGATTTCCAGGAAAAAAAACTTGTGTTGTCTGCTTCAAGATTTGAATTTACCTCTACAATGATTGGCAGCTTCTCCATTGGCTGAGAGCTAATAATATCACAGCCGTTGTATGAGTCACACACATTGACATAAGGCGGGAAAATTCCACATGTAATGTTTTGTGAAGAACAGTTCTATATTATATAAGTTTTATGCATAATAAGTTCCATCCCATAATTAAATGCTATCTTGTATGAACTAATAGTCCCATGAATGACCTAGGTATGGTTTTTCACAATATTCATTCTTCAAACTTACTCTTCATACTATAATAACCTTGAATGTTTATCAAAATTAATGGCATTTATCAGAACTAATTAAGTGACATTCCTTTCTGGTGTGTATCTAGATAAATGATATCTCCCTGATATAGGTACATGGAGCTGGCCATTGTCTCACTTTCGAAAGACGAAAATCTATTTACAACAAATGTAAAGCACTCGTATACATAAAGAAAATGTACATGAGAAACATACATTAACTTAATGTTTTATCCTTCAATAAAACATTGCAATAACTGAAAGTTATCTTTGAATTTATTGAAGTGACTTTCACCTAAAGCTCACACAAGTGGACAGTAAATTATGTTGTTCATTCTGAAATTGCACTTCACCGCATCAAGCAGACGATTTCTGTGTTTACATGATCACATTACAAAGTATTGTTAACTCTTTGCTAGGTAGTTAAGCTCCTCCCTACACTCCTAATATGCTTAATTGCCTGCCGGCCGGTATTTCACTGTTTCAAACCCCGGCCTTTAATACACTGACATAGCACATTGGTAGGAAGTGCAGTGTGCAAGAACAATAACTCTACCTTGCCTACTTTTAGAGTTATTCCCCTTTATCAGATTTACTTTAAAGTTTTGTCCAGAGCATAACTCCAAAAGTACTTAAGGGATTTACTTCAAACTTAATACACTGACATAGCACATTGGTAGAAAGTGCAGTGTGCAAGAACAATAAGTCCACCTTGCCTACTTTTAGAGTTATTCCCCTTTATCAGATTTAGTTGTCCGAAGCATAACTCCAAAAGTACTTGAGGGATTTTCTTCAAACTTAATACACTGACATAGCACATTGGTAGGAAGTGCAGTGTGCAAGAACAATAACTCTACCTTGCCTACTTTTAGAGTTATTTCCCTTTATCAGATTTACTTTAAAAAGTTTTGTCCAGAGCATAACTCCAAAAAGTACTTGAGGGATTTACTTCAAACTTAATACACTGACATAGCACATTGGTAGGAAGTACAGTGTGCAAGAACAATAACTCTACCTTGCCTATTTTTAGAGTTATTCCCCTTTATTAGATTTACTTGTCCGAAGCATAACTCCAAAAGTACTTGAGGGATTTTCTTCAAACTTAATACACTGACATAGCACATTGGTAGGAAGTGCAGTGTGCAAGAACAATAACTCTGCCTTGCCTACTTTTAGAGTTATTTCCCTTTATCAGATTTACTTTAAAAGTTTTGTCCAGAGCATAACTCCAAAAAGTACTTGAGGGTTTACTTCAAACTTAAGACACTGACATAGCACATTGGTAGGAAGTGCAGTGTGCAAGAACAATAACTCTACCTTGCCTTCTTTTAGAGTTATTCCCCTTTATCAGATTTACTTGTCCGAAGCATAACTCCAAAAAGTACTTGAGGGATTTTCTTCAAACTTAATACACTGACATAGCACATTGGTAGGAAGTGCAGTGTGCAAGAACAATAACTCTACCTTGCCTACTTTTAGAGTTATTCCCCTTTATCAGATTTACTTTAAAAGTTTTGTCCAGAGCATAACTCCAAAAGTACTTGAGGGATTTTCTTCAAACTTAATACACTGACATAGCACATTGGTAGGAAGTGCAGTGTGTAAGAACAATAACACTACCTTGCCTACTTTTAGAGTTATTCCACTTTATCAGATTTACTTTAAAAGAAATTTCCAGAGCATAACTCCAAAAGTACTTGAGGGATTTTCTTCAAACTTAATACACTGACATAGCACATTGGTAGGAAGTGCAGTGTGCAAGAACAATAACTCTACCTTGCCTACTTTTAGAGTTATTTCCCTTGATCAGATTTACTTTAAAAAGTTTTGTCCAGAGCATAACTCCAAAAAGTACTTGAGGGTTTACTTCAAACTTAATACACTGACATAGCACATTGGTAGGAAGTGCAGTGTGCAAGAACAATAACTCTACCTTGCCTACTTTTAGAGTTATTCCCCTTTATCAGATTTACTTGTCCGAAGCATAACTCCAAAAAGTACTTGAGGGATTTTCTTCAAACTTAATACACTGACATAGCACATTGGTAGGAAGTGCAGTGTGCAAGATCAATAACTCTACCTTGCCTACTTTAAGAGTTATTCCCCTTTATCAGATTTACTTTAAAAGTTTTGTCCAGAGCATAACTCCAAAAGTACTTGAGGGATTTTCTTCAAACTTAATACACTGACATAGCACGTTGGTAGGAAGTGCAGTGTGTAAGAACAATAACACTACCTTGCATACTTTTAGAGTTATTCCCCTTTATCAGATTTACTTTAAAAGAAATTTCTGGAGCATAACTCCAAAAGTACTTGAGGGATTTTCTTCAAACTTAATACACTGACATAGCACATTGGTAGGAAGTGCAGTGTGCAAGAACAATAACTCTACCTTGCCTACTTTTAGAGTTATTTCCCTTTATCAGATTTACTTTTAAAAGTTTTGTCCAGAGCATAACTCCAAAAAGTACTTGAGGGATTTTCTTCAAACTTAATACACTGACATAGCACATTGGTAGGAAGTGCAGTGTGCAAGAACAATAACTCTACCTTGCCTACTTTTAGAGTTATTCCCCTTTATCAGATTTACTTGTCCGAAGCATAACTCCAAAGTACTTGAGGGATTTTCTTCAAACTTAATACACTGACATAGCACATTGGTAGGAAGTGCAGTGTGCAAGAACAATAACTCTACCTTGCCTACTTTTAGAGTTATTCCCCTTTATCAGATTTACTTTAAATGTTTTGTCCAGAGCATAACTCCAAAAGTACTTGAGGGATTTTCTTCAAACTTAATACACTGACATAGCACATTGGTAGGAAGTACATTGTGTAAGAACAATAACTCTACCTTGCCTACTTTTAGAGTTATTCCCCTTTTTCAGATTTACTTTAAAAAAAATTCCAGAGCATAACTCCAAAAGTACTTGAGGGATTTTCTTCAAACTTAATACACTGACATAGCACATTGGTAGGAAGTGCAGTGTGCAAGAACAATAACTCTACCTTGCCTACTTTCAGTCAAATAGAAAAATATCATACCTATACTGATAATGAACATATATATAATTTTGCAAACCTTCTCTTCATTGCCTTACTCTTTTTCCACTTACTTGAAAACTGTACTCAGCATGACCATAACTATTTGGCTTTTTAAGGATTTCCTCTCACCAAGTAAAATGTACGAAAGTACAACCTTCAGGTAACTTCTTCCCGGCGGGGGGATTAACCATGTGTAACATGGCTCTTGTTGGAATTGTTTATATTTTTGCTCAAGTGTGTAGTTAGTGCAAATATAGAAGGTTAAACTGATTTATCAGTGTCTAATTTCAAGCTCAGTGCTTGTGTAATGACTTGATTTACCTGGTTAAGACATATATTACTTAGCTTGATAAAAACAGTTCCTACATTTTCCATGTACTTTGGCTGTATATGTTCTTACATTTCAGAAAATCTGAAGAGACCCATGCAGATTCCATCAGAAGATTCACAAACTGGTGAATCTGATACAGACAAAGGTATGTCTGACAAAAAGTATCTTAATAATGCATTTTGATTTTCAATAATTAAATAATATCCTATTTAGTGACTACAGCTCTTCAATTATCAAGATGCTGATTTGTTTATAGAATTGCTCTTGTCCCACTGTATGTACATATGTCCCTAAACTCTTATGACATGCAGTGCTTTTTTACTAATTGACTTACAGACACCAAACCTCAGACAAATGTTTATTGGGATCAGAAGTTGCGCACCTGGATTTAAGATTTTATATTGGACCTGTTACACCTGAGTTATGCCCTTGATTTAGTCAAAATTAAGGCATTCTATAAGGCAAGTTTGTGGCATGTACTACTCCTTAAGTGATTGACATAAAGTCACCAAACTATACACAAATGTTCATTGGAATGAGAAGTTTTACTCCTGGGTTTTAGTTTTTAATCAGACCAGTAACACCTGAGTTAGGCCCTTGACTTAGAATATGGCAAGTTTGTGGCACGCACTGCTCCTGTAGCGTCACCACACTTTACACAGTGGTTCATTGGGATGAGAAGTTGTGCACCTGGGTTTTCTGGGGGGTTTAGCAGAGTAATAACAGTTGAACTATGACCCTTGACCTTGTCAAAATAGAGGTGTTCCATATGGTGCAGCAAGCTCTGCTAAGTTCAAGGCCCAAATATTTATATATATTACCGCAAACATGGCAACATTTTGTTAATGTTGTCACTCAGTAAGAGCAAAGTAAAGAAATCAGCTCTTGTTTTGTTACAAGGTGGAAAGAGGAAACATCCATGTCCTATGCACACAAACCTAGTTTATCTAAATGTTGCTTGTTTTCAGTAATTGAACTGCTAAAAGACTGCAATCCTATGTGTATTACCTGTATATTACAGACAGATCAGTGTGCCTGTTTCAAGACAGATCTATTGAGACAAGACAAGAGGAAGCATTTTCTATACACTCACAGGAGAGATTCATGGGCCTACTGGGTGCAATGATTCCACATGATACCAATGTAAGTCTCTGTTACTAAGAAAATAGTCAGTAGCATTGATCATATTGGTAGGAGGGTTGCTGTCTCTGTAGTCAAGTCAAATAATATTTATTTACAAGTTGGTGTACAAAACAGACAACATAAGCTCTGAAGAGCTTTTAAAACTGACTACACAAAGTTGTTGCAACATCAGTTTCATGTGAATGCAACTGTTTCAACTTTTAGATTTAAGTCAAGATTTTATGAGTGTTAAGTATATCTAGCAAAAGATGTCAATTCTAGGATCTGCTATGTACATGTATTTATAATAATAAGTCTAGTACTAACTTGTAGAAACAAGATTGTGTGCTTATATGCATTTGATCCAAACTAGGTAAGTATTCTGAGCTTGTAGTTCCACTCATACTATTTTGTATTTCAAAAATATTTTCATGTTACAGTTAAACTTCGTTTGCTCGAACTTCGTTCGCTTGAATACAACAGATCACTCGAACTTGGGCAACAGTCCCGACAAAATCTCTATATAAATCATATTGTTCAACCTCCGAAACCCAATCTCTCGAACCTGTGCAGCGGTCCCTTCAGATCTTTTTCATTGTCAATTGCGTCCTTTCGCTCGAACAATGAAAGGTGTCAGTCTCAATTATCAGACAAACAATTGCACATTTGATCAGAAGTATAATAGACCGGCATTGTTGAACAGTGCATGTTTTTAACACATCCGTAATTGAACAATTAAAGGTAAACTGAATTTCTTTACATTGATAAAAATTAGTAGTAAATTGGCGTCTTGGTGTATTATATTTACACACTAATTCTTGGAAGTATGAAAAATATACAACCTGGGTTAAACTGTGTATTATATTCAAGATTCTTCAGTATATCGACCTATGACTGGTGGACCTTGATGGCTCGAACCACCGATCCCTCAAACTAAAATTGACAGTCTCTTTGAGATTGAGCGAGAGAAGTTGAACTGTATATGGTTTTGAAATATCACTGTATTTTGAGGTAGAATTTTATATATAAAGTATGAGCTTACATGTAATATATATTTACCATTTACAGGCAGGGCCTAGTGGAACAAGTTTCAACTTTATGACATCAGAATTTCTGAAGCTTCTTTTCAAAATATCAAGGTATGTTGTTACCCACTATTATTACAATAAATTATGTTGTGTTTGTACATGACACTGTAAGAAAAGATGCATATAATTGAGCAAACCAGTTTAGGTTCATCATTCCAATGCTATGAAAGGATGTAATGTTTGCATTAAGCTTTCCAAGTACCCTAATCCATTAGCTTACTTTACTGAATGTAACATGAGATTTTTCAGGCCCTCTTGGGTGTAGAGCTAAATTGTATTGATTTAAACATAGAGTGATCTGTCAAGAGATGAATTAATATATGGAATACTTTACAGGCAAATCAGTTAGGTGCCAGGGGAAAATTGCATGTTTATATAGAAGTATGATTTATATTCAATACACTTCTATGAACATGTACATGCTTTGGTTTGAGCTTAGTCTTGTTTTAAGGATTTTTTCAGCTCACCAATATTAGCAATTAAAAGCACTGGCTGCAAAATATCAAATAATAAGTCTGGTAGGTTTTTAATTTCTAGTCCTTGTGGAAGTGAAACAGCCTGTAAATGCTGAAAGCTTCATGTTGGGGTTCAAAATGTTTCAGATTTGACTGTAAAATTGCATATGATAATTAAAAATGCATAATCAAATGTTCTAGGGGAGAAAGTGGCCATGAAGTGAACACGAGACATCTTGCCATGGGCCTACTTGGATTACTGCTGACAAAATGTCCTGTCAAGGTAACACTGGTTGTCTGGTTCAGATCTTAAATTTGTCATTTTATGTGTTTGGTTGAATCATACCAGTAGGTAGAGTTACAGGTATGAACAAACATGCTACATTCATTTGTTGTTGCCAACAAAGTAGGAAATAAATGGTTTGTCCACACTTCACCATGATGGTTTTTCTGTGAGCTCTGATTACATGTACTTTAGAAAAGAACAATAGTTGGTTTTCTGGTAAAAACTAACCAAATTTATACATTTTTAGAAACTGTTACACAGTGAGTGCAGGACTCTAACCTAATCTTATATTTTATCATTAAATTAGACAGTTATATATTCTTAAGCCACAGTAATAGTATATTTTGCTGATATTTAGTTCTGTTTGTTAACCAGGTGGCAGACAGCTCAGTGGAAAGGGAGGTAACACCTGGTGAAATGGAAGGTTATAGCACAATCAAATTTCTCTTCACATTTGGAGCTTCGTGTCTAGAAAAGTAAGTATTCTCTTGTGAAAACTCTAACAAAACAATTCATAATAGCTGTTTGATAAAGTCTTTCTTGTGGCTGGCTTGAGCAATGTATACTGGTAAAGTATTGAAATGTTTCCCCAAGAAAAACAGTAAATCAACAGTATTAGAGCGATGTCCACTGAAATATCATTAGATACTTGCTTTGTTCCTTTACCAAGATGTCCAACAGAAAGGCTTACTATAAAGTGAGGTTTTTACTTATTTTCTAGGAGCGGGTTGGAGTGGTCCTGTTCTGTTGCTAGGATACTGCAGAGATTGTACAACTCCCAGGAGTGGAAGCTTGTGTTACATGAACATCTCACAGACTGTGTTCAAAATATTGCTAAGGTAACTCACACTTGATATTTTTCTCTTATCTGACCTTATTAAGTCCAGTTTATTTTATTACATGACTTGTCATATAAAATTCAGGTCCATATTTTTTGCATGTTGCATACCGGTATCACTTGTCCATTGATCAGAAGTCAGAAATGTTCAGTCTCAGCTTTTCATGATAGGACAGTAATATGAGCATATACAATATAACTGGTGAGTGCTATGTGTTCTAACTTTGAGATAAAGAAATAAATTCAAACTGATGCTGGTACTGATCTTTTGTAAAAGACATACTGGAGTTGTTTTTTTTTTATCAAGATGAAGTTTCAAAGTTGCGTATGCTTTTTCAGAAACCGGAATTGTCCTCCATCTTTGCCATGTTTGTGATGGCAGGTTTCCCAGAGGTAATACACAGATTTTCACTATTTTGTTACATGAATCAGTATATTTAAGATGGTAAACCTACATGGTTATAGGTTTTAAACATGTATACTGCTTTTCCAGTCTACCATATTCTTCTGTCCATGTATCTGTTGGTCAAACACTACTAAATATATCATTCATAGTCAGCTGGATTTTTAAGTTTATAATAAGATTTGTTTTATCAATTAAGGTGACCTGATTGATTTCAAAATCAGCATTTGAAAGGTCAAGGTCACAAGCAGTTTTAAAGTACTCAGCATGGTCAGAGTTTAAGGTCTTGTAGACCTTTTCAACTTGTTTATATTTTTAGGAAGATAGAGATAAAAAAAGAAAAATCAATTTAAAAAAAATCACTGTGAGTGCGCTTCTGTATTAAATCCCTTATAGAAAAATTTAGAAGATAATAACTGTAATTTACTTTATTTAAGGTATTAACAACTGGAACACTAGTGTCTTACAACCATACAGGAATGGACCATAAGCGTGGTGTTGTTCTCAAACATTACCCTGACAAACACACCACCCTGCTGGTAGATGTCAAGTCAAGAAAAAGGCATACAGTATGTCTAGTTAATTTTGAAATAAAAATTTTAAATCAATAAGTATTTTATACAAAAAAACATCATTTTTTACGAACCCTTGGCTTAATGATTCTGGAAAAAAAGAGAATTTTGAAATAAAAAAGAACGCAAAAATAAATATTTGTGAATATGGCAAACCTTGGTTACAGCATACCCTGCTAGTAAAGAACAGCAGGGAAAAAATAGTGCATTGTTTATCTGTAATAGAAACGACCAATCAGTGTACAAAGACTGCACTAGCTTCTTTAAGCCAATGGTCTTTATTCACTGGTTTGATTCTAGCTTGTCCTTTCAAGAGTTTTGAATAATATTTATGTACTTCTTTTTTAGACTAGAATTTATATTTCTTCTCTGATAATTCCTTCATGGAAAAGTTATTACTTGTACTATATATTCTCGCAACAGTCTCATTTAACTACGGAAAACTGAGAATTGATTATAACTCAATTTTCTTTCTAGGTGCCAGACAAGTACATAGACTGTGAATCCATGACCACAGAAGTCTCGGACTCGACAAATATTGTAGTCTTTGTCAATATAGTCAAAGACATTGTTGATAAAAAAAGTGCTGGTAAGTCATTGATATGTATATTACGGTATATGCAAACCTTTTCAATGTCCATTGTTAACTTACAGGCATGATGATGAGGTGCTTCAACTTGTTTTACAGTCTTATAGTAAGAGTTATATCAGGAAAACCAGTTATATATGTTCTCAAAGTCTTAAATCTTTATCATTTAATTTGCGCAGTGTCAACGTCAAGTATTCTTAGATCGAGTATTGTGGTTGAAAGTTGCACTATCCTAGCTATTCAATCCTAGTAATGCTTTGATCTTCCCCTTCAAAGTATATAGAAAACTTGTGAGTCAATGGCTAGTGACACTGACTAAAGGTGGAAGTACCTTTGAACTATGGTTGTAGCTACACGAAATCACAGAAACAAAATTTCTTTTCTGAAGAACTGATAACATCTGATCTACAAGAAACAGAATAAACATGAACAGAAATACATTAAAGCTCACCTGAACTTCAGTTTTCTGTAATATATACACAATCAGGTCACATGAAAAGCTCTGATATAACGAGAAATTGTAATTTCCTGGTTATGCCCCCACAAAGTGGGGTGCATATAGCGTTGCACTTGTCCGTCCGTCCGTCAGTCCGTCCGTCCGTCCGTACGTCCCGAAATCTTGTGAACGCAACTCCTCTTAAACCGGATGGCAGATTTTGCTTAAACTTCCAGGGATGAACAACCTTAATGTGTAGATGGTAGTAAAGGAAGGAATTTTCGCGGCGACCAAATTTAACAGAATTATGGCCCTTTGTTGATTTTTTCACTATATACCATATAGAAATTTTGTGAAAGCAACTCCTCTTAAACCGGATGGCAGATTTTGCTTAAACTTCCAGTGATGAACAACCTTAATGTGTAGATGGAAGTAAAGGAAGGAATTTTTACGGCGACCAAATTTAACAGAATTATGGCCCTTTGTTGATTTTTTCACTATATACCATATAGAAATTTTGTGAAAGCAACTCCTCTTAAACCGGATGGCAGATTTTGCTTAAACTTCCAGTGATGAACAACCTTAATGTGTAGATGGAAGTAAAGGAAGGAATTTTTGGCACAGACCAAATTTAACAGAATTATGGCCCTTTGTTGATTTTTTATGGAACAGCTGTTTGTTGAATTATCTTCAAAACCCGGTGTCGGCTCAATACAGGTACTCTATCGATCTCCATCAACAGCACCTGCCACATTTATTACAGATCTTACCAGCACAGTATACATTAGGCAACCTGACTTAATCTTAGGTGATTTCAACATCAACGTTGATTCAGTTTGGTACAGAAGACTATCTGAACCTCTGCTTAATTATCGCCAGTGTGTGACATTACCAACACACTTAAGTGGATCTATTATTGATCTTGTCTATGTAAAAGATGAGTTGCCACAGCCAAAAGTAACTGTATACCCAACATATTTCTCTGATCACAGCATTGTGTTCCTGCAGTTTTAGGAGACCAGACATGTGTTTCAAAATTTTGTTTTATTCAGACACTAATATTGTATTCCATCTGTAAAGAGACCAAATATGATGCCTCAAGAGTTAGGTAACTTTTTTATCATTAATACATGAATTGAGGAAATTTCAACTGAAACGCTATGATAAGAACAGAATTTTGTAGACATTAAATGAAGCTGCTCTTGTTTACGAGCACATCTGCACAGTGGGGGCATCCGTGTCCTTTGGACACAGTTCTAGTTTATTTAATGTTAACTGTTAAAAAATGTGAAGATATTTCCTGAGACAGATTCAAGTCCATTATATTACATCTCGTATCTTAAATAACATATTTCTTGTAGAAACAGTTGACAATGTAGAGAATCTGTGGGTTCTATCTCTGGCCCTGAAGTTACTTCACAACAGTCTGCAGACAGCCAGCAACTGCTGTATAGAGGAGCTGTATGGATCAGACTTCATACAGTGTCTCGTCTCCACCGCAAGCAAGGGTACAGGATTCAGTCAACAGTGGCTTCTCAAAGATTTAGAGGTAAATGTTCAGTTTTAATAGAATTCCTATCATAACAAGTCTCCTGATGAGTGAAATATTAAAATGATCGACATTTAAAGAATGTCTTTCATTTCATTTGGCTCAATAAATGTTATTTGTGGTCCCAGTGGTTTAGTTTACAAAGGACTTGTGTTTCTTCCACGAAGCTGCAGGTTTGGACCTAGATTATACCTCCACATCCTTTGCTAGTAGCCTAGTACTCCATTTCTTTTCAGAAAATTCACTTGTTGTAAACGACTCAGCTTCAGAATGCTGCTTATGAAATGTATTGAAATCAAAACTGATATTAGGTATTAAATTGGCATTAATGATATAGACTGAGTACATTGACTGTATGTTTGCAGGTACTATCTCTGATGCTGTACACGCATGAGGGTTGCACAACAACCGTGAAGAAAGCACCTAGTACAGCTAGTGAGCTTGAATCTAAACTGAAGGAAGTCATCAAAAACTCTAAAGCAATGAGTAAAGACGAGGACTCTGACAGTGATGACAGCTTGATGAGTGATTCATCATCATCTATATCATCAGGGAACACGGAGATAAACATAGTAGATGAGCTGGATATGTTTCATGAGCTTGATGAGAAAACACAACTTATGTTTAAAGTAAGTTTAAGTTACCAAAAAAACACATCAAGCATTTAAAGCTTGTGAGCTCTCCTTTACAAAACAGAGTGTAAGCAATTGTACTCACCTTTGAATCAGTAACCAATACTCGTATTTGTTTTAAACTTTACCGAGGTGTTATTAAATGAGTAAGTTTTATAAATTTTACATAAGTTTAACCCTGCTAAAAGTTTTTGCCTGCAAGTTGCTATTTCCATAAGTAGTACAGGTGTTAGGTTTGAATTGATCACCGGTCTTCATTGTCTGTGAGCAAGGCCATAGCATCAACTCTCGACTCCCACTTGAATTTTAAAAACTTTTTGCCTTTTTATGCCCCCACAAAGTGGGGTGCATATAGCGTTGCACTTGTCCGTCCGTCAGTCCGTCCGTCCGTCCCGAAATCTTGTGAAAGCAACTCCTCTTAAACCGGATGGCAGATTTTGCTTAAACTTCCAGGGATGAACAACCTTAATGTGTAGATGGTAGTAAAGGAAGGAATTTTTGCGGCGACCAAATTTAACAGAATTATGGCCCTTTGTTGATTTTTTCACTATATACCATATAGAAATTTTGTGAAAGCAACTCCTCTTAAACCGGATGGCAGATTTTGCTTAAACTTCCAGTGATGAACAACCTTAATGTGTAGATGGAAGTAAAGGAAGGAATTTTTGCGGCGACCAAATTTAACAGAATTATGGCCCTTTGTTGATTTTTTCACTATATACCATATAGAAATTTTGTGAAAGCAACTCCTCTTAAACCGGATGGCAGATTTTGCTTAAACTTCCAGGGATGAACAACCTTAATGTGTAGATGGTAGTAAAGGAAGGAATTTTTGCGGCGACCAAATTTAACAGAATTATGGCCCTTTGTTGATTTTTTTCACTATATACCATATAGAAATTTTGTGAAAGCAACTCCTCTTAAACCGGATGGCAGATTTTGCTTAAACTTCCAGTGATGAACAACCTTAATGTGTAGATGGTAGTAAAGGAAGGAATTTTTGCGGCGACCAAATTTAACAGAATTATGGCCCTTTGTTGATTTTTTCACTATATACCATATAGAAATTTTGTGAAAGCAACTCCTCTTAAACCGGATGGCAGATTTTGCTTAAACTTCCAGTGATGAACAACCTTAATGTGTAGATGGAAGTAAAGGAAGGAATTTTTGCGGCGACCAAATTTAACAGAATTATGGCCCTTTGTTGATTTTTTCACTATATACCATATAAATAATTGACCCTGAGATGCTTAGAAAAGTCATCAGTTTGTAACTGCCATGGAATTCTGTTTTACTGTTCTGAAAACATTCCAGTTGTATCATCAACTACATCTTACCAACCTCATATGGAACAGCTGTTTGTTGAATTATCTTCAAAACCCGGTGTCGGCTCAATACAGGTACTCTATCGATCTCCATCAACAGCACCTGCCACATTTATTACAGATCTTACCAGCACAGTATACGATAGGCAACCTGACATAATCTTAGGTGATTTCAACATCAACGTTGATTCAGTTTGGTACAGAAGACTATCTGAACCTCTGCTTAATTATCGCCTGTGTGTGACATTACCAACACACTTAAGTGGATCTATTATTGATCTTGTCTATGTAAAAGATGAGTTGCCACAGCCAAAAGTAACTGTATACCCAACATATTTCTCTGATCACAGCATTGTGTTCCTGCAGTTTTAGGAGACCAGACATGTGTTTCAAAATTTTGTTTTATTCAGACACTAATATTGTATTCCATCTGTAAAGAGACCAAATATGATGCCTCAAGAGTTAGGTAACTTTTTTATCATTAATACATGAATTGAGGAAATTTCAACTGAAACGCTATGATAAGAACAGAATTTTGTAGACATTAAATGAAGCTGCTCTTGTTTACGAGCACATCTGCACAGTGGGGGCATCCGTGTCCTTTGGACACAGTTCTAGTTCTTAATGAAAAAAAAAATTCCGAATGTTTTGCTTGCAAATTGCTATCTTAAAAATTAATAGAGGTATTGAAATGAAATGTCACACAAGTGTTTGAGGTGGATAATAATGCTTATAGGACTAAGTCACAAATTGTTGTTTTAAAACAATGTGATCAATTGATAAGATTGCTTAGTTCACTAAAATTCTCAAAAAAAACAAACACACTTTCTGACAAACAAAATTGTTATAAAAGCAGATCTGAAGTATAATGTACTAGGTAAAGAAACAAGAGTATGTAAGAGTATTAAACAATATTCATTGTAGTAATTACTAGTACATATTTGTTTTTGCTTCTTGTGATTGCCTGTTGTCCATCGTCTGTCTCTTCACTCTTGCCTTGTTAACACTTTATAGGTCACATTTATTAACCAGTTATCATGAAAATTGGTCAGAAATTCTCAGAATGTTTGTCTCAAAGATTTCTAGGTCTAGTTTGAATCTGGGTCACCTAGGGTCAAAAACTAGGTCACACAGTCAAATCAAAGAAAAACCTTGTTAACACTGTAGAGGCCACATAATATTTTATTAATGAATCATCATGAAAAATGCTTAAAATGTTTGTCTCAATGATTTGAAGGTCAGGTTCCAATCTTGGTCACCCAGGGTCATAAATTAGGTGACATGGTCAAATCAAAGAAAAGCCTTATTAACACTCTAGTTTGAAACTGAGTCATATAGTGCCATGTTGGTGCTCTTTATGTACCTTGTTTGTGTCTGTCAAAGTGTCTCAGATAAATTAGTCATCAAAAAACATGGATTTTGAAGGTGCCTATCAAACACAGTACTATTTACTCTATTTTTTTCAGATTCTGAGGAGTGACCTTAATCTTCCCATATCTGTGTTGAAAGTTATTTATGAAATGAACGACAGAAACCCTGATGCTGTAGTGAAGGCCATTTGTGAGAAGTAAGTTTTATATGCTGTACAACTGCCAGTTGTATCTTTAAGACACTTACATAAAGATATTTGTAGTTAAGGTACTGTTTTGCATACTAAGCATGTAAGAACCTATTACTGGGCAATACTGCTTTTGTTAAATGTTTAGAACACCTGAGTACAATGTGCTCAAGATGAGTGTTTTTGCATCAGTTACCATGGGTCAGTTTTAACCAAATTGTTTAATAAATCCCTATAAAAAATCCTAAATTTCATATGGTGCTGAATTCTTGTTACCATGATGACCATAAGAAACCCCTTTGAGAGCTTAGATGCTATAGTTATAAAGCAGTCCAAATGAGGCACATAGTGTTATATAAATGGAGCATTTAGTCAAAATTTATTATATGAATGTGATGTAAAAATGTCTATTAAACCCTCTTTTTTGCCATGGCAAAATTTGATGCAAAATTGCATATGCTTTATATCTTTCGTCTGTATGTCTGCATTGTCTGCTTTCAGTTTTGAAGGTGTTGATGCGACTCCAAAGGAAATCATAAAGAAACTCTCCGAGAAATGGTGAGTCAGTACAGTTAGGTTAATGAAAAACTGAAATACATTGTAGTTTGAAACAGACTACATCCTACTGCTCTATGTAGTTTAAACATGTTTGAGGGATAGAAATTGTATGTATTTCCAGTACAGTGGAACTTCCGAAAACCGAACACCGACGGGACCTGCAGAGAAGTTCGATTTTTGGAAGTTTCCGGTATTTGGAAGACTGGGGTGATTAAGACTGAAAAGGGGAGAGATAATCCAAGGTCCATCTTGGTCTGAAACATCCTTAGTTTTTAATGCATAGAAGTGATTGTAAATTGTAAATTCAGAAAACTGTTCTCAAATAAAGTTCAAATCGGGACGTGTTCGGGGAAAATAAGATACATTTGTACTTCAAGAAAACGATTTTTCAATCAATATCATGTCAAATAAATTTCAAAATAAAACACACACATTAAGAGTTGGTTTTGGAACCAGTTGAGACTCACGAATTATTTTGATCCTGTCCTTTAGCGACAAATCAATTCTACGACGTATCGGAGTTGTCTCGGGCATTTTTATTATCAAAATGATACAATTTAATAAAATGTTATAATTTCATTGATATTCTCGTCAAAATAAATTTGTTCAATTTTCACTAACCTATTTCCGAATTTGAAGTCGCGACAGTTTGTGATATGTTACGAAACAAAACCATTGTTCGGTCTAATTTTATAAATAAATCATACTTTTAATAATAACTAAATTAGAATTAATTGGTGTTTGAAGATGTTTATGTAAACATCAAACATTAATCGGCTGATCCTTTCTTCAATTTGCAATCATTATCTAATACTTACAGTCTTATGTTAATATTTAATCCTTTGATTGACAGGTTGTGATTCTAACGCGTGTCAAAATAAACGATAACCGCTAATTAGCCAAACAATGGCAATCACTTTGCCGGAGGCAATTATTCATGATCCAAGTGTTTGTAGTGTCCGGTCTTTGGAAGACAATTTGTACTGAGATAAGTTAAAATTGACGAAAATATCGTCCGATATTCGAATTTGGAAGTTCGGACTACGATCCTTTTACATAGAAAATAGAGGAGGAAACTTCCGGACTTTGAAAATCGTCCGGTTTTCGGAAGTTTCCGGTATTTGGAAGGTCCGGTTTTCGGAAGTTCCACTGTATTTGAGATAATCAGCCATGGATTCTGTTCATGTCAGTAGATTGATCTGTTTCAGACTGTTTACTTTGTCAATAGAATATGTGATTTTTCACAGGAAATAATTTCAGCTTACGGTATGATAGTAATCATTGTTTCAAAACACCAGCTATCCTCGCTATTTTGGCAATGAGACGAATATTGTTTTGTTGAAACTATGTCCATGTCAAACCCTTAAGGCTTTAAGTTGGCATCAGCATCTCACCCTCATTAACATATTGCATGCAACATCCTGTCTGCAAAACAAATTCAAATCTTGGGTTGAAACTTTACTGTGATCTTTAGACATCTCAACGGAGTCATATTTCTGACTTTTTTTTAACAAAACTTTGCCTTGTTGATAGAAGTCCTTAGATTCCATTAATAGATTGCTCTGAAAAGTTCAGCATGTTGTTTTATGGACACTATCAGAGATATCTTTACGTATATATAACATGTATACATATTTTCACCAGGGATACAATACTGCAGTCGCAGCATCCAGAGGCAATCCTGAGTACAACACTGTCAGATAAAGTTATAGATACAGGCATACACTATCATCCTTCACTCAAACAGACTGAAAGGTTTGTACACTGATTTTAACCTTCGTTCATTTCATAATATTACATTGTACTGTCATAAATTAGGTTTTTGAAAAGTTTCTTCAGTTTTACTTCAAGTATAGTATGTGCTCCAAAGAGTTTTACATTTCAGTCCTGTAAGAAAGAAGATGTCAAAAACAACACAGTTTGAAGCTTACTTTACTGTGAATGCGTATTCTGCTGGCTGTTTCAATCTTTCTGACCAGTGTAGATCATGATCAGACAGCACATCTGTGCAGCATTACAATGGTCAACACTGTCTACCATTCAGTGGAATTGATAAGTTATACTACATGAAGGGCATTTTGATGTAAAACTACACATTTTGTATTGCTACATGTATTCATTAACTGTCTACACTATTTGATACAGTTGAAAACTTTTCAACCAGTACTCCTTTGAAAAATTTTACTGTCCAAGGTAGAGTAAGGGAAGAAACTCTAGATAAAAGAGGTATTTATAGACATAAAATGATGAGTACATATATAACTGCAGGAAGATAGAGAAGGCGTCCGAGGAGACAGCAGTTGATACACAGAAGTTGATACAGTGTCCGGACAATGATGTACAGGATGAGATCGTCAAACAAAGGAGAACAAAGAGCGCAGACTTACTGAAGAAAGAACTTGAGAAACATGGTAAAACTGGAACACGTGAATACCTAGCAAAGGTATGTCTTCTATGTATTAAAGTAGTCCTGGCACACGGTAACACGTTAAAGGGACATACCCTATAACTGTTGTGAAACTAAATAATCTCCAAAACATAAATAATAGAATCTTATATAGTGTTATAACTTAACCTAAAAGTTCAGCTATGCATTCCCAGTCATTATCGATAAACTCAGAGGTTTAAAATATACTGCAGTACCGTAAACCATTCAATATTCAATGTAGAGTTGTTGATGTACAGTTAATGGGTGGATGCGATTTATTATAGAAAGCCTCTATATTGATCAATTGTGGTAAAATGAGCCATTTTTCGACATCGGTTCTTCTTTGAAATTGAATTTATTTATCATTTTACATTCATTGAACACATAATCTATGTCTCAATAATATAATCTGCTAGATGTGCGTAGTGCCCCTTTAAACAGATCAGGCATTATAAGAAATGTTGTCACTTATATGTACACACTAACATAGTTCATATAGGAAGAGCACAGTCATGAAGATTAATGTAGTTCTTAAAGATAAAATATGATCACAGCTCCTGTTTAGATCATCTGACACCAGTCTATGGTTGGCTATTTCGCAGGGACTCGTCAGATAGTTGTTTTAATCAAGCAAGGCACAGAAGTATACACTACAGTAGCAAGGCTTTGTAGCAATTTATCAAAATTGAATACTGTATTTTTAGAAAGTTTTTAGTCCCCCAAGGATCTAGTTTGCAGACTGAATACATCTATATACTATATGCTATACAGAATGGGATTTAAAATGTTGCAGGTAAACATGGCGATGTCAGTGTTGTATGCTAGACAGGTTCTCACCAGTCTGCTTGCTCATTGGCCAGCTTATGGTCATGTGATCAATTCTGATCTACTTGGATGCAAAGAAGTGCAGCAGATTCCATGTGTCCTTGACCTTCTATATAAAACAGGAAGTAGGGATAATTTCCAGAAAGTAAGTGTTTTACAGTTCTTATTCATATTCCCCTTTACGCTAGCATGTATATAAGTTACCCCATTGAGATATCATATTTGACTTGTGATTACTGGTACTGAAAACTACAGAAGTAGCACACAGGTCATGTGAGCTTTTCTTGCAGTCCAACTGGAGCAATGATATAGGTATATATTTGTCGCAGAGTAAAATGAAGGTCAGCAATGAAAAACAGTGCAATTTGAATTTAATGAAAATGATCCTCTTATTTAATGATATTCAATGTTATAAAATTTGAGCCTTTCTCCAAATCAGCCCTAGTTGTGGAAAGTTTAGAGCAGATTTTTATTTAATAACCAAATAGTTCAGGTGATAATGTGAGGCAATTTGCAGTTATTTAAATTTTCATATTGATGAACAGGTTGTGCAGAATCTGGTACATCACTGTGAGAAGGAAAGCTTGGTACCTATAGCTCGTACTGCCTGCCAGTTTATGGAAGAGGTTACTATGTCTGTGATCACGAAGGAGTCTCATCATAACTATAAAACTGGCGAGGATGAAACTGTTAAAGACAAAATACAACTACCAGGAGCCTCGTTTCTCACAGTCAACTTTGACTCAAAGTAAGCATTACCACTTAACATACAGAAGAATTAAAAAATACGATACACTGAATCAAAGCTGAATGATAGTCAAGACAATTGACTTGAGCTTATTTATTTGAGTAAGAGATACATGTATATAGACGGCAATAGTTCTATAGATTGTACCAAAACTGAGGACACATATTTACACCATTGAACAAAACATTAATTATATCTCATTAAAATGGAAAGCAGTTTGTACAGGACCCAGAAATGCACCTTTTCATCGAGATATTTACTACAGGCATATTGTTGCATGCAGAATGTATATAAATGTATTTAGGCTGGTAGGGAGAATACATGTACTGCAGTAACATGATCAAATAAAATCTGTGTCTGCTCTGGTTACCACGGTACCAAGTTTATGTGTACATGTAGGTAGGGACTTTGTTTAAGTGTCTGATCAGTAAGAGACTAGGCTTAACTCTAAGGTCTTCTTACAACTTCAACCCTGATATTGCCCATTTTAAATAAAACCAGGCTTTCAACACTTCTTGCAAATTGTGATTTTACAAGAAACGATTTTGTGTTTCTATGCGTGTAGGTGTTCCACAAGAGAACAAGATGCACTTACATTTAGTACCTCCTCTGACATGCAACAGAACAGCTACAAGATGTCTGGTTCATCAAGAGGTGTGTGGAACAGTTTCCAGGTGCCAGGTACGAATAGTTTAACTTCTTTAACATACTACTTTCTAGTTTTCAGTTGCTTTTTTACAACTGGGACACATTTTTGTAATCTTTGCTTTGAGTAATTAGCTTACATGAGATTTCCTGTTTTTCAGTTGTTTCTGCAAAGGTTTCTGATTGTCTCCCTTGAATGTTTTAGTAATGTTACTGATTTCCTTAAAGGTGGTGCCAAACAAAACTTATGCACCTGTGTTTTAGTTTTTGTACTGGACTTGTACGAATATGGCCCTTGACTTAGTAAAAATTAAGGCATTCTGTATGGCAAGTAAGAAAACATTGAAGGTTGTGGCACACACGGCTCCTTATGTAATTGACATAGATATTTGGTAAAAGATTCTTTCTGTGGACCACTACCAAGATTGTTAAAATTTTGACCCCAGGGTCATGGGTTTTTACAATGGCTGATATAAATCTTTAAAACTCTTCTTGTCTCAAATCACAAGGCCATGAGCTTAGGTATTTGGCAGGTAGCACTGCCTTCTGGTCCTCTACAAAGACTGTTCAAATCCTGACCCTCAGCCAATATTTGTCGATGTAAAATGATTTTACATTGAGATATATAGTAAAAATAAAATCTTTAAAACTCTTCTTGTCTCAAATCACAAGGCCATGAGCTTAGGTATTTGGCAGGTAGCACTGCCTTCTGGTCCTCTACAAAGACTGTTCAAATCCCGACCCTCAGCCAATATTTGTCGATGTAAAATTGATTTTACATTGAGATATATAGTAAAATCTTAAAAATCCTTCTTCTCTCAGACTGCAAGGTCTAAAGCATTTGGCATGTATCATTGCCTAGTGGTCCTGTACCAAGATTCTTCAAATCATCCCGGCAGACCCTCGTTTTTTCATCTGGTCAGTAAGAGCAAAGTTATGGAAATCTGCTCTTGTTTTGTCACAAAGATGGAAGGTGGGTGTAGCCGTGTCCTATTTACACAGTTCTAGTTTTACTATTGTTCATGATTGAAAGGAGTTGGGATATAACATTGTTTGTGTCTGTGCATGTGTGTGTGAATAAAAAGAAAGCTAAAACTATGTTTGAGTACTTTTTGATGAATGATTTTATATGTACCTTGTATTGAAACCATACATACTTGTTAATTCAATTATATTTTCTTTTAGGTGACACAATATACTATGGGTTTGAGACGGAGGTAGCAAGTGCCAATACACACTGGGGTTATAAATTCACTGTGACAGCTGGTACCAGGGACAGTTTTGAGACTGGATATATCATACTCAATGATGTGCTCACTTCAAAAATGTCAAGGTAAGTCTCTTCAGTTACCATGGTAATAAAGCCTGCAGAACTTAAGTTGTTTCTTGCTACAGTTGAACGAAACATATTATATTAAGACAAGATATAGTTAGAAGGCTTATAGTACCATGAATGCAAGTTACCAAAACCTCCTTAGCGTTCTACATGATGTAAAATACACTATTCCAGAGGTATATGAAGATAATGAACAGTCTTCTCTATTGCACTTAACCTTTGAGTTTGTGAGTTATATGGTTAAAGTTTACCAGAGGAGCACTGATAGGCTAAGAAGTGTAAACTATTCTGTTCTGATGCAGATTTTCTGTAAGCAATGTCATTTATTCACTATTAAGACACAGCAGGTAATACTGGGTCACATACAAGTCTGGTGCCAGACAGCATCTACCATAGTTGTGTGACTTGTCAGCTTTCTGATCTAAGTAACTCATTATTCAATAATCACAAAACATCGTCACTTTACATGGGCATTGTATCTGGGCCAACTACACTTACTAGACAGATTGCCTGTAGACTTTCTGTAGTTATGTCCCTTTATATGCCTTTTCATCAGGCTTACAGTGTCCTCTTCTTATTGTTATTTTTTAGTCAAACCTTGTCACATTGTTTATGGGCATTACATTTGACCAAGTTAGATAACCAAACAAGATGCCATTTACACTCCGGACTTACAGCCCTTCAGTTGCCAAAATATGGTCAGTTGGCACTATCCATTTATAGCTCTAGATGTCTTTATCCAATATTCACCCGACAAGGTTAATATGTTAATGAGCTACCGGTAGTACATTTCATAATCAGTTTCATAGTCCAATTCATTGTGAAGTTATAGCTGTTGATTTGTCAGTATTTGAATATAGTGCAGCAATAACTTCATCCACAAGTTTCCAAACTCTGTTGATTACTGTGTGAAAAGAAATGTTGTTTGCTTGATGCCATGAGGTAATGGTGTTTACTACACACCAGGAGTTTGTAACTCTCCTCTTGTCGAGTCAATTATATACATTTGTTTACATATCAGCCTTCAAATGTTTGTGTGCATGCAAGTAGACAAAAGCTTAGTTCACCACAGAGACATTATTTTTCAGATGTTTACCTTTGAGTGAGCTGTGGACGTCACTGGTTTATGTAGCCAGCAAACAGACAGGAACACAGAGATTGAAAACAATTCAGCTTCTTCTCAAGATTCTCCAGACACAACACAGGTAATGCTCTTTCTGAATTAGAAGGTGCTGTGGATGTGCAAGTACTAGTCAGAAATCAAGGAAGCATTAATCAGGATACAAATGTAGTTAATTTAAGTTGCAAGACAATGTGTCTACAATTGATGAAAAATATATATAAACTTAGTTCTGTTAACTGCACTGCGGCTGTAGCTTGGTCCGTGTCTCATGGTGTCACTGTATTACTATTCTTTTCAACAGAGATATAGATATACAAAAGCTAGAGATCAACCTGGGCCTCCTGAAACCTCTATGGCAAATGTACAACACTACGACCAAACAGGAGTCAGAACCTACTGTCATACTGCCACCAGTTTCTCGTGCACTCACTGAACTCTTCCTACAGGTGGAAAATCTTGCTATTGTAAGTATATCTACAGACCTTGTATGATCTAAATATATTTACAGACCTTGTATGATCATAATATATTTGCAGACCTTGTATGATCTAAATATATCTACAGACCTTGTATGATCTAAGTATATCTACAGACCTTGTATGATCTAAGTTGCAAACACATCACAGTTTTTTGATGTATTTTAATATGTTTATTATAGATTTATATGGACAAAACTGTTATTATCTTTTATTGGAATTCAGACCACATTATTTTTGTGTAAGTGTACAAGTTTATTTGAAGTGCACACTTGTATTACATGCGTATATATGTATATTCTAGGAGTGGAACATGGTGAATGAATATCTGGTTCTGATGCAGGATATTAGTGACCTGAAGATGGCTGTGTCCCAGGTATACATGTATTGTCAGTTTTTTGACACCTCTGTAACCACTTAGGATAATCAGTTTGTCAGTTAAGTTTACTGTGTAAAGTCTACTGGCATGTTATTAGAAGATATAAGATATATTGTACCTGATTAGCCTTGCTTCTAGGATAATAAGGCTCTAAGTCTAGGTTGGCAAAGGGGGCATTAGCCCCTTCATGATTTTTCTTAATATAGGCATTAATATAATCATAATCACAATACATATTTGCAGAGTGAACACATCTAAAGAAAGTGTTCAATAATTTTTTCTAATATTACTAAATCAAATTTGAAGAGAGAAAAGGCTAATTTCTTAGGGTGATGAGAGCTAATATGTACCCATGCAAGGTTGAGCTCTTGTGCCTGTTGTCTTACATTTAATCAGTGTGTAAACACTTACTTAAAAAGCACAGGACAAAACCTGGAGTTAAAACTTGCCAGTCTATTAGATTTAGAAGCAATTAGCTACAGTAATTGCTCTGTCCATTATTTTGTTGGTTTGTTAATCCATTCAGATGATGTCTTGGTCATAACTCTATTACTGTTTACTTGATTTACCTAAATTTACATAACCGTATAGCATCATGGAAAGGTATGTTGCACACAATTCTTGTTTCCTCAGCTCAAAGTTCAAAGTCACACTACAGTCTCAAAAAGCTCAACTTAAGGGCTTCCACCACATACTGTGACGGCTCTAGTTCCTGATATATTTGTGATTTTGCAAAAGTAGATTGCATTTTACTCTAGTTTAGATACATTTAGATATATACCGGTACATATATTTACAGGGTATACAGCGTATCGCAGCTGTCAGTTTGATGATTGGTCACAAGAATCTGGCAACAGATCTTACCTTAGCCGCACTTCGCAGGAAAAAAGCACAAGAAGAAAATGCAGCAAAAGCAAAGGGAAATAAATCCTCTTGAGATGCTGCTGTTATTGGGAGTTTCATCAGAGTAACTAATATAGTGCTATAGACTCAACTGTCTTTCAACATCCTTTTATATATGCATGTATGTTATATATGTGGCTACAAGTTACTATAATACTCTTATATGAGGCAATTTCCTGTGAACTTATTTGGTTGTACAGGTACAAGAAAATACAGAAAGCATAGAAGATTATACACGAGTACAGTGAATGTATGAATAGGTGTTAGATAAGGCTATGGAGCTAGTGATGTATTATAGCATAGCAAGCAGCAATCATGCTTGTAAACTTCTGTAGGTTTAATGGTCAGTCTATGTCATGCTTTTTGTGTTCTAGTAGAATTCTGAATAGGGAATAAATGATGTGTGATAGATTTACACATAACTGGGTCATTACGCCTCATGTTCTGTTCAGTTCACCAGCAGATGCCTACACTTTGCAAGCATTAATGGTTTAATGGCAAGAAATGTAAACAGCAAAATAAGTCTGTTATTGTAAATAAAATGTTGTATTTATTATACATGTACTATTGCTTGTAGTTTTATTACAGTATTTCCCATTTGTAGACACAATCCAATTATTGGCAAATGACAATACTAAAAGTTATTTAGTTAAAGTCTTTAGTTAAGCATATCTAAAATTGAATTAATATGTACTTGAAAGTTGTGGAAAGATTCAGCACACTGAAAATGGGTCAGATAAGTGAAGTTTGACATTTACTCTGGTAACAGATGCATGTACCTCAGATACGGAAGATTTTATTATACCCCCCGAACACAAAGTGTTGGGGGGTATACTGGATTCAGCTTGTCCGTCCGTCTGTAGACGGAATGTTGTGGACACTAGATCTCAAATACCTCTGGTCAGAATTTAATGATACTTCACGCAAGTGATAAGTACAATGCTTAGTTGTGCATGGTCCATGTTTCGGGTCTCTAGGTCAAAGGTCAAGGTCACAGGGGCTTGTGATAGTAAAATCTTGTGGACGCTAAATGTCCAAAACCCCTGGTCAGAATTTGATGATACTTCACACAAGTGATAAATACAATGCCTAGTTGTGCATGGTCCAGGTTTCGGGTCTCTAGGTCAAAGGTCAAGGTCACAGGGACTCGAGATGGTAAAATCTTGTGGACGCTAAATCTTCAAAACCCCTGGTCAGAATTTAATGATACTTCACACAAGTGATAAGTACAATAACTAGTTGTGCATGGTCCATGTTTCGGGTCATTAGATCAAAGGTCACAGGGGCTTGAGATAGTAAAATCTTGTGTGCTTTTAATCTCCAAACCCGCTGGTCAAAATTTAATTATATTTCACAGATGTGCAGGTCCAATAATTAAAGCATCAAATACTACATAAATTTTAAATACTGTGTCAGTGGGATGTTCGGGGGGTATTCATCACCTTCAGTGATAGTTCTAGTTTTCACTGTTTCCTTGATATTAGAAAATGTGTCAAATATCAGAATTGTTAGGTACAAAAGTAAAGCTGTATACCAAAGACTTCATTTGTTATTATTGAAAAATCTTCTGGAAAATTTTATGCCAACTGGGTATCCAATGTTGTTTCTGTATACATACTAAATTTGTGTTGAAATCATGAACAATTATAGCTTTATGTTTCATATAGGTTTGTGGATATTTCTTGTACATGATAAGAAGTGGCATTGCATTGTTTTGTAGCCTGGCCTGTCACATTAAAAGGTCATCTGATAATAAATATATGTTTGTTACATTTAAAAATAATGTGGCAGAGAAACAGTTTAATATTGCACTCATTATAAGAATACTCAACATCAGGAACAGATTTTACACTACTGAAAACTGATAACTACTGAAAACTGATAACTACTGGAAACTGTAATTCTTTCTTGAAGCTTACAATTTTTAACTAGAACCATAGGCACACACAGACAACTTTGCCAAAAACATAACTGACAATATGTGTGTATATAGCCTGATAGGTCCAAGTCATATAGATATAGTTGGCCGTATGAAAATTGTATTATTTCAGGAATGATTTTGTATCGGCTTATAAAAATGCTTTAAAGTTCTGTAATTGAATGTTGTAGCCAGAGTGGTAAATAACATAGTATCAGAATGATAAACAGTTGTTTATTAGCGATAAACAATGCTTAATCGGAAATTAATTTGACTTTAACATGACCAATAGTCACAAAAGAGAAACAAATGCGATGATTATTCTTCATGCAGATATTTGCTACTATGTCATATGGCATAATTTGACGCCATTTGTGATGTCATAACCACTGGATCTTTTACTGGTTTACACTTCAAACATTGTGTATTGCATAATTAACAACACTTGATTTCCTTCTTCCTGTCGGTGAGAAACGAGTTGAGCCATGTTAGTACCAATGATTTAATTGAGTTATAGCCATTTAAATAATACATAGATTGTATATGATTAACTTGTTTTGTTTCTGATACAATTTTGTTTTGTGTGATATGAAATAAAACTGTGATATAACAGTACTGCTTGTGTTTTTCTGATACTGTTAAATTGATCTGCTTTTGAGGACTGATGGATGAAGGGATGGACAGACAGACAGACTTATTACACCCATTGTAAACATTTACGACATTGGGATATAATACAATACAACATTCAGGCTGCCAGCAGCTCTGTAGGAACTGATAATAGTAAGTCAATGCAACAATTGAGGATCAATATATTTCAAAATTTAAACTATCATAGAGATACATGCTAACTTTGTAGATCTAGTAATTTTCAATGTGATGATAATGACTTTAGAACCAACTGTACTTTATCTCCTGATGTCATCTTTTGGCTCAAGCTGGGTTGAGAGCAGTAAATTAAATATGACACAAAACATCACACTGAGGGCAATTAACGTGAATTCGATACTGGCAATTTCTTTATTTTATGGTTAAAACTCTATTTTTATTGAGTTTTTCTATAAAACATCGCAGGGAAACGCTCATCAGAAAACTGGAACAAATGACGCCATTTAAAAGGACGTCATCGTGTGGTCTCCAGCATTAATCACGGTATACTTTTTGTAAACTGGGCTAAAGATGAAAAACAGTGAAAAATAAAAATGGTAATCCACTGTTTCAAAACTGTGGATTATCACTTTTATTTCACTGAGAAAACTCTATAATTCACTGGAAAACATAAAATAAAATGACTTTAGAACCAACTGTACTTTATCTCCTGATGTCATCTTTTGGCTCAAGCTGGGCTGAGAGCAGTAAATTAAATATGACACAAAACATCACACTGAGGGCAGTGAGTGTTGATAGTGGCATTGGACCTTGTATGGCAGAAGTTTCTAGTTGTTCACAACAATCAGCAGGTGTACAACAGCATGGCATGTTCCAGCTGGGACAAAGTGATTGCTTCTATATGGAAAGTCATGAGTGAAAATGCTTTATACATTATCATGGTCAATTGTAAACTGGTTCATGCTTGAACATGGAAGAGAACATCATTTAAGAATGGTCATTTGTTTATCATAACTACTGAAAGATGAGTTGAATCCTGTAAATTCAAATACAGACCATGACATACCTCGCCATGTAGAGGTTTGTTGTTTCTTAATGTGGTACGAAATTGACATTGCTCAGCGTAATCTTTATCACAGCAAAATAGTGCACACATATTCCAAGTCCACCAAGAAAGTATGGTAAATGTAAGCAAGATTAAAGGACCTAAATTTGAGTGATTGACATACAAGACAAGTAAAATATAACGACACACGGGCTAATATTGTAGGCTGAACATATTTCAACTCTTCTTTGAAAAAAACTTGTGAGCTTTTGTCATCATCTGTCATATTGCTTTTGAGGTCCCATTTTCTCCAAAAGTATCAAAGCTATTACCTAAAAATTTTTTTTTTTTTTTTTTTTTTTTTTTTTTTAAATTATATTTTTTTTTTTTTTTTTTTAAAAAAAAATTTTTTGGGGGGGGTGTTTTTTTTTTTTTTTTTTTTTTTTTTTTTTTTTTTAAATATTGTTGCTTGCAGATTATAATTTTCGTAACACTGTAGAATTAGTAGACCCATATGTTACTTATTAAAACAGGACCGATTTTAATGTTAGCTTTAATAGTTAGAGCTATGGCTTTTCGGTGTTTTTCGTTACAACTTCAATCTGGAACACCTTTCACCTTTATTCACAGAACTTTATTACTCTCAATACATGTAAAACATGCAAATATGAGGTATTCACAGCATACAAATACATGTAAACGAGGCTAATGCGTTACATACAAAAATATACAATTTGACAAATTATTAGAAAGTATTAAAGCATGATCTATCACAGATGTGAATGTACCACAAAACTAAGTTCTTACATTTTGTAATATTACTTTAATAAACCTACACAGTTTAAGAAATTCAGATTTGTTACTTGTACACATTAATTTTTCTAATGTGGATGGCGAAATTGGAATTTCAGAGAATTGAACACACTCAAGTAAGTAATGAAATTCATCGCCAATCTTATCTCGACAAGTAGTACAATTTCTTTTATTAATAGGTATTCTTAACCAGTTTCCAGTTTCAATCGGCAAACGATGGTTTCTTGTTCTAAATGTTATAAAATAAAATAAAAGAGATGTTTTAATACTGGACAAATAAGATTCGATACCAAATGATTTTTTTAAAAACTCTATAAAACATACCATTACTTGAATTTCAGTTTTTGTTGCACTGTTTTAACCATTTAGAATTTGGAAACGTATGCTCAGTCCACGTGTTAATAAAACCACATTTAACCAGTATATGTTTAATACTATGCAGCCATGGAAATTTTAGTTTTAATGTTTCGTCAGGTAAGCCCTCTGAAAAATATAAAATATTTCTGTATACTAACGAAGATAATTTGACACATTAGAAAGTATTTTAGGAATAATTAATTACATGTAATAACACCTGCATCAGGTATTTCACTGATCAAAAGCACGACAAATTACTGTTACTCTTTAATCACTATATTGATGGGATTAGTCACGCAAGCATATGGGGTGCAATAAAAGACAATTAAGTAGGTGTGAGAAACACGCACAAACAGGTCACGTGTCACCTGTCAGTGTCGATTCTGAACAGTTGGCACAAATCTGGCATCCGTGCCCGATACATTTAAAACGTAGACTGGATAAAATGTTGCACATCTTGTAACGGGACAGCGAAGTAAACAATTCTTTATATAATATTTCAACATCATGACCTCCATGAAAATCAACGACGACGTGGTAGAGGCTGCACAACAGACGCTCCTTGAAGCTGAAAGAAAATTCCGGAAGTCATGCGCCCAGATAACGGCACTAAATGCTCGGTTGGACGATATGAAAGCACGCTACACGAGGGCGAAAACAGACAACTATCATCGTTTCCGCTACAATCTTCGACTGAAGCTCGCCGTGGTTGAGGGTGTGCGAAACATGTATTTCGAATATGCACACATCCAAGCTGAGCAGGTGGCAACCATCAGACAACAGTTGTTTGGAGAAGTCGTTCAAATCATTGATGAGGATGGAGGGGCCACGGATGAAGGAGAGGTTGCTTGAAGTATAGCATATCTATACTGTATGCTTGCATGCACAGAGGCGTATCAATTTATACGTCTCTGCCCTTAAGAAGGGCCACATTGGTGCCAACTGGCTACCACCAAATAGTTTCGAAAGATTCATCTTCTCATTTTGTCAAAACTCTCTCGGGAACATATTTTAGTATTACTTGTTCATAAAACGTTTCCCAAAAATTATAACGTTAAACATATTAAAAAAACAATACATAGGTGCGGGCTAACTATGCATCTTGAAGAAACAGTCCCTTAAATTATCGCACAGAAAATGGGCAAAGTTTTACACAAGAATAAACTGTTGCAGTGTCTTTAACAAATTTCAGTAGAGACAATGTGCCACTGGTGCATCGAAATTCCAATATTTATGTCCAGGTTAATATACAGGTTTTGATTTTCTTCATTTAATTCAGGAAGTACGCGAGATAACAACTTTAGCGCACACAGGTGTCCGGTCCCGTACTATACCTACGTAACGTTCTTACTGGGATTGGTTCAGATATGCAACCCATGAACAGTCAATGTCACTTACGTCGTTGTTTCAGTCCACTTTACTCGGAAAAGCAACATGTTATTCTTCCAATTTAATGCTTACATTATTGAAATCTCCGATGATATTTTTTTATTTAATATAAGCAATAATGATACTAATATCTAAGCTTCAGATGTATACATAGTCTATTTATATGCTACATATATATCACTTAATCGTATTTCGTAATTGTTAAACAAAATGCATTACTAGTATTCACTCAAGATAAATTACAGGGAAAGAGAACACCTGTTTTGACATTACAATAAAATACCTCACTGCTGAAGTTCGACCCTGCAAAGACAGGGTATGAGGGCAACGGCTACTTTCACATGAGCGAGTCGGGTAGATACAGCTTATTTAGAATAAATTTAATTGATAATACTGGTATATTAAGAATCTTGCACATACTATGTTTAACCTTAATGTCAATAAGTGGACTCCTTAATGTCAATAAGTGGACTCTATACTATCTATAATTGTGTAGATTTCTTTTTTGTAAAAAGGATGACAACTTTTGAATTCTAGGTATGATTCATCAGGGGTTTTAAATAAATCTATCCTTAATGTCAATATATGGCCGTGAGTTTATTTTAAGTTGGGATATACATTATTGTGTATCAATGCAAGACTATATGGTTTCCTGAATACAGCAAGTCGCCCAGTTCTATCACTTCATGCATGGCTGTATGTTAATTAATATAGTTAGTATATTGACAGTGCTTTTATAATATACCACAAAGGTATTTTGAACATTTATAGCAATACTCTCTATTAACCGTTTTCCATGCCACATGTTGGCTTTTTCTGTATATATTTTTATGTTATTGTGGGACTTAACTTTTCAAAAATAAACTTTGAAACTCACCTACAGTCTACACTACAGAGAATACTTGTTTTTAATGTCAGGCAAGGGCTCCGAAAAAAGAAGGTTCTGTTCCGAAATGCCGAGAAGCAGTCAAACAGTAGCAGAATAGACTATCGTTTTTAACTAGTATCTCGTCTGCTAACTTTACAAAAATGACGATATTAAGAAGGACTACAAGTTTTGACAATTTTTGAAAAAGGCATTCTTTCGATGCATTTGGGTGGTCCCCGAGGGACCTTGATTAGCCCTGTAAAGGGCTGTTGTTTGCTGTTAGCATTACAGCTCTATTTCCTCGTCTCCAGATTCACTTCCGGTGTCGTCGGAAACGATCTCTACTGTTTCATCAAAAAGTTGCATGCGGAGTTCTGCGACCTCTTCTGCTTTGATGTGAGCGTACTCGTAGTACATGTTCCTCGCGCCCTCTATGACGGCCAGTTTAAGTCGTAGATTGTAGCGGTAACACCTGAAGTTCTCCATCTTAGCCCGCCGGTAGCGTTCTTGTGTGTCTTCCAGCTGCTTGTTCAATAATACAATCTGAGAACACGCTTTCTTGAACTTTTGTTCAGTCTCTTTTAATGTCGTCTGCTGCAACATTTTGCGTAAGGAATCTCTCGTGCAGTTTGTTCGTGCTGACATACTGAATGTCGAAACTTGTTTGCTTCAACAAAAGTAATGTTGGACATATTTATTACGATGCTTTGACACAAGACAACACTTGCTTATTTCTCAGGAATGTTTGACATGTTGTCGGACAATGACATCTGATTGGTCAACGCGTGTTCACTAACCGCGACACGTTTGGCAGGTTTGTAAACTAATGATCACACCAAATAACATGAAAGGAAAACAACAATGAATGAAAGGACAATTTTAACAAATATTTCTTTATCGACAGACTCTGTTTTCATTACGTGTTAGAAAGAATGTCGACATTTGAACCCCGTAAAAAGGAAAGGTGCTAGCAGCCTTTGAATTCCTGTAACATGGTGTGCACAAATTTTCTTCTTTTCAACCTAGTAATTAAGGCAATTTAAGAAATATTTTTTATGTATGAAAAACAGTTCGAAAAGATACGACAATACGAACATGAGAAATGGGCAAATAAGATAAAACTTACAGAAAGAAAAACAATAAATTGGTATCCCTTGTATATTTAAAGGGGATTGCTTTGTTATATTGCCCTTTTACCTAAATATTACTGTGTATGGCCAACATTGACCAATTCCGAATTATACTGAAAACCACAAGTAAAAACATCATTGTTAGACTAGCAAAATTTATTTACGAAGCTACACTAAAAAGAGGTGAAACAAACTTCGAAGTTCATTCTCTTATTTGAACGAGTAGTTTCCAAGTTTATTTTGATATAAGCCCAAAGTTTGTACATTACAAATATACAAAAATATGACGCGGATAAATATATAAATAATACAATACTCGGTCACCGTAAGTGAGAGAGGACAACATGTATGATTTTGAGTATACATATACCATTCAACAGATGTTACTTTTTACTTATTTTGATAAACAATTTGTCTCAATTTCGAACACTACCTTTATACATCTAAACAATTTTGCTATCGATTGAGGCTGACGCATATATACTAGATAATAGCTTAATATTATCAATGCCACTCATTATTTTATTGTAAAAGTAATACATTGAATTCGAACCTGCGCACACTTTGTGTAAATGGCGATGTGAACATTATGTTTGTAAATGTTAAAAAAAATTGACTTGACTTTGATACTAGTTATGTAGAGGAGTGCACATATCAATTAATTGAATTATTAAAGTCTTTAGTAATGAGAACTTTGGAACTGCGAAGGTAATTGTCAATCTACGTTACAATCACCAGGTCAACATGTTTATAAGACTTAGGACAACATTTCAGTACATCTACGAATATTTTATTACGCATAAAACATTTTACAATGTTTATAGCTATAAAGATCAAACAATATATTTCAAGAAAAGCTTTATTAACATACCAAAGATGTGTGTCCAAAGAACTATATAAACCACTTGTCAAGCGTCTAAATACACATACATATTAAATCTTGCTGAGCCATCTTACAGGAAGATGGAATATCTGCATTAAACAATGTTGTAAATACTGTGTTCGGTGCAAGCTTAACATAATCCGATTCGCTTTTTATTTGCAAAATAGATATACAGTATTTGGAGACAGCAAAAAAAGTCTTCTTTGAAATTGAGCAGAATTAACTATCTTTGAAAATCGTTGGCCAGTAACAATACATTGTAATATGCTTTAAAATATTTGTTCCGAGATCACGATAATGAGGACAAACCTTCGTTCTCGAGTTTTTTAATTGTACATGTGTTCACTATGCAAAGACTATGAGGAAACGCTCTAAATCTAGCTTTTGGTATCAGCGATTGCTTCCAAATATTTTTCGGCATCAAAAATATGTTTGAATATACAACATGTCGGCAGACAACCAGAGTTATTGAAATCGGTATACATGTACCGCTTTTGCAAATATGTATCAATCATTATTTGTTTTATCACTTGAAAAGGTAAATCGATCTCGAAATGGTATATAGGCGATGGTGAGTGGGGCTGGGGACCTGCTTATAATTGTAACACGGTCACATTTTAGAGCACATTTCCGCTGTCAATGTTACAGCCCCAATTTCACGAAAATACTTAAGTATTTACTCAGTAACATGCTTAACTTATTTCAACACTAATCAGCCTCTTGCATGTTTATTCCTGTAAAGAATTCAAGTTTGTCAGAATAGATTGCCCATTTATTACATTTATATACACCTGTCAGTATTTGTGAAGGAAATTTTGTTTTATAGCACGTAACTTATTTAAGTAAATTCTAAAATTCTTGAGTGTACTCAAATGAATTTTTCGCATATTTGACTGCATTTACTATCATACAACATTTTTCTTTCAACATGTTAATTTCATTAAAAATAGACTATCATCAAAAATGACAACAAGAAATATCCTTAATTTTAGTGAAAATTTTACTTTAAAATAACGTACTCAGCTGAGCAATTACTTAAGTATTTTCGTGAAATCGGGGCCGGAAGATTTTTTCATGGGTTCCGTTCTGTTCTGTGTCAATAACTCTTTAATTACTCAGTTTTGATTAATCGTTTGACCGAATGAGTGATTAAGAGCGTGATATGATTGTATCATTTTGACAACTAAAAGAGAAATCAAGGGGTGTTATAAATATAGACAAACATGCCAATATCATGTGTCAGGGCGGAGTTAGTATTTAAATCCCGTCCCACTCAGTGTTTATACTAAACTTGTCCTTTGCGTCAAAAGAAAAACATCTGTTGAAATTTAAAGAAAAATGTCTACAGTGAAAATAAATGAAGTCGTTACTGAAGCAGCGCAGCAAGCGTTATCTGAAGTCGAATGGAAGTTGAAGAAGTCATGCGCCCAGATAACCTTGATGAACAAGCAGCTAAAAGAAATGAAGAAAAGATACGTCCGAGCCAAAGATGAAAATTTCCATCGTTTTCGGTACAACCTTCGTCTGAAGCTGGCTGTGATCGAGGGAGTCAGGAATATGTACTTTGAGTATGCTTATATCCAAGCAGAGACTGTGGCCGATCTACGTAGAAGACTGTATGGTATAGAGATTGAAATTATTGAAGCCTCGTAGATTCTACACAGGAGTTCACCAATCAAACAAACGGTCCTTTTAAGGACCACAGTTGTACCTTCTGGTACAACACAATTGACTCGAAAGATTTTCCTTAGAATTGTCAGTGTCGGAAATATTGTACTTCCATTATAATAAAACCTTAGATTTATGCTCGGTGTTTGGGCAAAAGCAAATATATATGTTATCTGTAGCCCATTTTCCCCAGCTACTGGCTGTTACACATAAATTAATGTTTAATCTTTTAAACTCTCGTAATTGACACAGTGCTTGGGCCATTTATCAGTCATTGCAAGAGCTGAAGTCAGATGTGTATGGTATTTATAAGGCATTTCCCAATACATGCAGTTGTAACATTTATAAATGGATTGGACCACGAATTAAACCAACTCAGTGAACGACCCGTTCCATAATCATCTAAAGTACACCGGGGTGGCATTTCTCAATGCAGAGAAAAGTAGAGGCAGGCTCGAGTTTACCAAACTACCGAATGTCATTCACGTCGATTCCTAGCCTGGACGAGGGGGATTTTAATGGCTACACAATGAAAATGGTTATGGCCTGCAATCTAGTTTATTATTTACTGTATGTTTATTTTCTACGTATGATTCATTTGACAAAATGAGACTCGATATATATTTGTTCAATGTGAATAAAGGTCCATGATGATTAAACCTCGATTATTTCAGGTTAAACAAGAAATTGACTTAAAATGCTGACTTGAATAAAAAACATTTGAAAATGTAGCATGATCTAGAAATTATATATTGCCTAATATATTATGGTTTATTAAAAGAAAGTTTTCAGTCAAGTAAAAATACTGTTTCGTACATTTGGCTATGGTTGAAAACGTTCCGTTCATTGTATGTTTATGATGGTATTTTCTACACTCCGTACTTATTAATATTACTTCTAGATTGACAAATTTCAATAATTATGCCAATAAGTTTGATCGTTTTTATTGTCTATCAAATAATATTCAAATTATCATGTTGAAAAGCTAGACGTCGAGGGGTCTTCGTTGGGTTAGATCATATCAGACAAATCGGTATTTCTACATGCATACATCGTTTCGTTTGTCAGTTGATGAAACAGCATTAACCCTTTCGCTGCCACGTCGTTTTCAAAAGGTGCCAAGTGTAAACAAAATGACGTCAAACCATGTAAATGACGTCTTGCAAGCATTTTTGAACGCCAAATAGTGGCGTGACGTCGCACTGACTTCAGGAGTTAACACATTATAAATTGGCCTTCGTACGGATTATCGATAAACTTTGTGCGAATAAGCAGGAACTTTCTCTCTTTTGTACATTAGCTAAACTTTGTTCACTAACATTTATTTCAAATATGAGTTTGGACGCCGTTTTATGCATTAAATTCAAAATATACTTATGTGGATATACACAATTAAGCTTGACTGCGCAGTGCGCAATTTGATGAAAAATTTGCCCAATCAATAGTAGGAAGCGAGAAGGTTCACGCGTATTCACCAGGAAGATTGAGGAGTTACTGAAATTAAGAGATAGAACTAAACGAAATATTTGTTATCTAAAGACTGTCCTCCGCAAACTTCAAGTTGAAGATCTTTCGCATTTTCAGTACAACTTCGAAGTTGTCGTTCATTAATATCTGGCAGTGTTCATAAAATCGCAAGTATATATTTTGAGACGCTTGATACATAATTTACTCACTATGAAGTAAAACATTGAAACTCACTCACAGTAAACTATGGAAGCCTTGGAGGGCCACTTTTGAGTTTCGACTTACGGGTGTTTTTGACTTTTCAACTTTTGACTTTTGACTTATGACTGCTACTTTCAGACACTTTAAGAGGAATGGTACTGCATAAAAAGCATAATGATCTGCTGTGACAATATAAACTGGGATTCGAACCTGTATTAAGGTTTTAAAATGATGTTTGTGCGTAGCACTGTAAACTTGTTTGCTGTAAATAAATGAACTAAGTTACTTTTGTCTTTGTCATTTATTTTAGTATCAATGAGCCGTGACGGCGCGTCAGGAGGCGACCTTGGGAGCCTCCGCAGTGAGCGGCGACGCAACTCTCGGCTCGGGAGGCCTTGTGGGTGTCCTCTTTCTTTAATAATAATAATAATAATAATAATAATAATAATAATAATAATCTCTTTATTTAAAGAAGCTAGCTCATTAAGCATAATGTACATAAAGCAACATATTTCTTATCTACCATGAGACCTTCTTTTAACAATGATAATATACAATTGAGAATTTTCTTTAAGCGGGGGGTTGGGGGACTTGCCCCCCAGGCGTCAAACCAACTATGAAGGAACTGTAAAAAAAAAATTGAATTTTTTTTGTTGCTATGGTAACATTTTTAAAAAAATACTTTTTATGTTTTTATGTATCTATATGTTAATATCACAAGGTATACCGAAGGAAATTAAAGTGCTGTAATATGTATAAGTATATTGTTATATTGTTGGGTCCTCAGTAGCAGGTTCCTAGTATTACCTGAACCTGCCGCTGGAGGTCCTCAGTGAGGACCGTGTATAGGGTTAGGGTTAGGGTTAGGGTTAGGATTAGGGTTTCTTTTTTCATAAGTGATAAGTAATAAGTCAAAAGTCAAAAGTCAAAAGTGATAAGTAATAAGTCAAAAGTCAGTCAAAAGTCAAAAGTCAAAAGTAATAAGTCAAAAGTCAAAAGTAATAAGTCATAAATCATAAGTAATAAGTCAAAAGTCAAAACAAAAAGCGTGTTAAAACACGTTTTATTTTGTTACTATTGACACAAATGATGTAACTTTTATATATATATAATTGATTTTATTAAAATCTTTTAAATAGAAATTGTATTTATTGAGTGTTGACGTGTTTATATTGTTTTAATAAAAACGCCAAAGAGGCAATACAGTAGTTCTAGTCATAAGTCAAAAGTACGGCGTACAAAAGTCATAAGTCAAAAGTAAAAAAACACCCGCAAGTCGAAACTCAAAAGTGGCCCTCCAAGGCTTCCATAGTAAACAAAACATTTGACAGTTTTGTACAGAACAGAAATTTTATTAAGTAACTTATACAATATACAGTATCTCGTTACATAATAACAAATATACAGAAACGTATCTTGACCCCCTTTATATCTTTCTCACATTTTATACAAGACATTAGTCATCAAATACATGTGAGTAAATTATTTGTTGAAGTATAACAATGAAGGGAATCTAAGAGATATTTGTGCTGGTTGTTATTTTTTGTACATGTATGTTGTAAAGATCATGTATTGCAGATCGTGATATTTTCGTCAGCAAATATAATTTTTGGGAATAAATGTTTGACATGGTGTACTAAACTAATGAGTTGAATATTTCCTGCCAAAATAAAAGTGACAGAAAAAAACAAAGATATGTTTATTCATCACTTTTAACTTTCTCCACTACGTTTCAGCACAAGTAAATTATAACTTTTCACTATGTAGATCTACTACAATAAAAATCGTAAGAAGGGTATGAACTGCAGATTAAAACTTATATCTTGATTAAAACACAAAAACACCACTGTCAATCAGAACTTTGTATCTTCATACTTAGATAGACCGTTAAATAAGGTGAATTTTTTTAAGTAACCTTTTCTAATTCAATACATAAGTAAAAGTTAAGTTCAATGCAATTCAAAGATATTCTAAGGTAGCTTATATCAAAAATGAAATTTAACAATCTGTTGTTGTTTTTTCGTAATTATATACGTAGAGTGTTTATACTCCTTTTGACTTGCAATTTTAACGAACTATTTCACTAGCTTTTGTTTTGTTCTTTGTTGTATTCAAACAATGTCTTGTTACCTAGTATGTAAAAAAAACTCAGGGAAATTTTAAAGCATTTTATCAGTAAATAAATGGAAAATATAGATTAAATCAATTAACGTGATTCTGGTCGCCATTGACATTGTACAAAAAAGGGTTAAACTGTTGTTCCGGTTAGGTATTGAATAAATTCTATTATATGTACTTTCAGTGTAGAGAAATTTGTTTTGTAATCACATATTATTATTAAATAATTTCCTAGATTTCCTCCAAGGAGTAACTCAATTTTAAGTCATTCAATGAAATATGTCTCTCAAATTATCTCAGATCCCAGCGGACGTGATCACACTGGGCTGCTTTGTAACATTGGTAAACAATAGTAGGTCATCCTGGCCATCTTGTTTACATCTGTAGACTGGCTAGCGCACATTGCAAACGATGAGAAATACTAGTAGCTTTCACCATTGGCCTCTTTATCTATGATAGATAAAACGTTTGTGCATTTATCATCATTATATAATGATGGCTGATTGCTGCCATGTCGCGTTTTCGCATGGCGGGGCGAAAATATGAAAAATACGGCGCTAAGCGACAACCGTTGTGTATCTGCAACGAGGCGAAAAGTATGTTGCATTTTCGCCCCGCCACCCGTTGATGCGAAAACGAGACAAATCAGTAATCTGTCCCATTGTCACGTTCCAATTGTCGCCCCACGCGAGAATGCGACATAGCAATAGTTTATATAGTTTGTCGTGTTTTCGCGTGTCGCCCAGTCACTAAAAAGCGTCGGGGCGAAAATGCGACTCGACAATGCGAGAGATAAATGATTTGTCGTGTTTTCATCTCGGCGAGTGGCGTGGCGAAAATGCGAAACTTTGAATGCGATAACTCGCGTTGGTGGAAAACAACTGTCACTTGGCGCCCCAATTGCTTGTGTTTTCACCGCCGAAGAGAAAACGCGACAAATCAGTAATTTGTCGTATGTTCGTCTTTTGATTTCCGGCCCGCCATGCGAAAACGGAACATAGCAGAAATTAGCCACGATATGAAATATTCAGTGCACAAAATTACCAGAAATTGTCCAAGCGCAAATGATCCCGGCATTATATTCTGCTTAAAACAAATTCAAGTTGTTTGACATATTTGCATTATGCATGTCTTACTGACAACTGCTACACCCTAGCGCGAACATACCACAAAATCTTTAACCTTTAGACCTTTTTAGAAATCAATAATTTATAATAGTTATGATCGGTAAACTAAAGATGAAAATAATATAAATGAAAGGGGACATACTTCTATAATTATGTCCATGTAGGAGGTTCAAATATTTAGCGTGAGAACCTTATTTTTGATTTGTGAAGACCGACATTTGACTTTGGATATTATTAATCGCCGCATCCGTGGTCAAGTGGTTAAGGTCGCTACTTGTAATCACAAAACCTGTAACTGATTTAGGGCCGTTGGTTCGAGTCCCGCTACCGACCATGCCTAATTATATTGGAAAGTTGGCAGTTTCTTGTGAAGGGTAGCGATCTAGTACTGATCCTTCCCAGCAATGATGGTTAGGTAAACTGCCCGCCTGCATATGACTGAAATACTGTTGACAAACGGCGTTAAACTCAAAACCAAATCAAAAATCATTTGAAATAACCTGGCAACCGATGCGACATTGGGCCAGCTGACAGAAAATTTGGATTGTACATCTGCGAGATTTAGTTAGACGAGCGGATGGGATTATACACGAAATTCGTAAGATTTCGCGAAACATATGAACCACATTTTTTCCAAACTTGCATCGACTTCCTCTGATCTGTATCTAATGATATTAGAATGTTTCGTGTATCTTACAATAACCGTGTTGCAGTACGCACACCATACGAAGACCCCACGCCATCCCCTGTACACACAACTAGCAGGGTGTTTTTTTTATTAGCCTTGTTTTTGTGTTTCCCCAAACTAAGCCGCCACTGGAGAAAACACGAAATAAAATCCGTCGTGCGTCCACTGGGCGCTTTCACTTACTTGGTATACGAATATCGTCTGTTGCATAAATTGAAAAAGACGCAGTCCGGTTATTGCAATCAGCTATCCTGACAAGGTATAGGAAGTGTATGCTGGTCAGTACTCAAACTTTAATGAATACATATTGCGCTAAAGTTAATATTTGTGTTAACTATGTTAAATATCAGAATAAAGATAATAAAACTGAAATAGATGTTGTCAAAAGTATTTTTAAAAATACATGTCGACTCAGAATAATTGATATACATTTATCTTATAAATACTACTTATCACACATGTACACATCACTTTTTACTATGTCAGAACAGCGGTGCGCTTTTGCAATTCTCAAGTGAATAACGTAATTGCCAGAATTTGTGGGTTTTTTTTGCATTCGATATTTGTTAGCAGACGTTTATGTTGTCAAAACAACAGAAGAAAGAATTCAACGGTATTGCATGGTGAACTTAGCGAAAGTTTAATCTGTTAATCTAAACTATTCTTTTATTACTATAACAAGTTTTGAAATTGGAAACTAAATCTTGTGTCAGACCACGATCTGACCTACCATGATAAATTGCACTTGTTGCTGTCCTGTTAATATTCGAATTAAATCGAAGAGGGACTGTAGACCTCCATATATTCGTCATTTGGTTCTTGAGAAGAAAGTTACTCTGTATGATCAGACGTATTTGCTATGTTTATCGACTGGAATTCGATCAAGCTGGACTAATCCAAATCGGTTATAAAGTGTATTTTTTTGTCGAACGACTTTTTTTTTATCAATACTACTAAACAGGATAGGAACTAGAAATCTATCATATCTAGGTGTTGCTTCTGTGTAGAAATATCTTTGGACATAGATTTACGCCAAACTCACGACAATTTACATCCTCCTATGGATATTCACTAAGCTTGACATCACACAGACAATGGCGCGAATCAGTCGAGATTTCGTGCCAAAATAAATGACGTCATAACGTTGATGACGTCACAAAAGTTTATACCCGACGTTTCCCGAATCAATCCCAATACTGTTTAATATGTTCAATGTTACTGAGACATAGAATTGTCTGTCCTTCAACCAATATTCCATCTTTAAATAACCTATTAAATACTGGCCTAAAATTGGCCCCATGGCACTCAACGTAGTATATCAATTGGCCCGATTTTGGCCCCGTGGCACAGAACTGGTTAAAGAAAATATCGTTAATCTTGACCAGTACTCCGCTTTTATTAATACAAATACATGTAGTTGATTTTGGAATGTACATGTAAAAAAACGATTGTAATTCCTGTGTAAACTTGAGCAGAGAAAAGATTCTTGCATACCAGATGGGGATATCTGCAGTTTTTACCAGTGCTGGAAAATCTCATCTTACACCCCCCCCGTGTAAGACGACTTACGTGCTTACTTGTGACGTAACGTTATAAACAATGTGACGTCACGTTATAAAAAATGTGACGTCACTTTCCCATACATAACATCTAAAGAATGTTTGTTTTTATATCAAAATGCATCATTTCGGTAAGTTTGTTTTTAAATATCTATTTCAAAGTGCAAGACGGTATGCAAGAAAAAGTTTCTTCCATGAGATACTTGGTTCAGATGGAAATATCCGTCACTTCGGGAAACTGTTTCGCGGGAACTCGGCAGAGCCTCGTTCCCGCCAAAACAGTTACCCTCAGTGACGGATATTTCCATCTGAACCTCGTGCTCATATAAGAAACTAATACGAGAAACCGTGAACATACCAATCCGCTTAATCAGTTTAATTGGTGTTACTCTTTAATTACTCTATGATGTGATTAATTTTATTACCGCAAAGAGTGATTAAAAGAGTAATCAGCAGGTGCTAATGTCATGTACAAACATGCCAGTGTCAGGTGTCAATATGTCCGATGCAATGACACGAATAAAACTTATGTACTTAAACTCCATCCCTAGTCGATGTTAAGCCATTGCGATCTCTGTTTGAAACAACGCAAGTCTAAAAAAACGACATGTCTTCAATGAAAGTTAACGATGATGTCACTGAAGCAGCGCAGCAAGCGTTATCTGAAACCGAAAGGAAGTTGAAGAAGTCATGCGCCCAGATAACCTTGATGAACAAGCAGCTAGAAGAAATGAAGAAAAGATACGTCCGAGCCAAAGACGAAAATTTCCATCGCTTTCGGTACAACCTTCGTCTGAAGCTGGCTGTGATCGAGGGAGTCAGGAATATGTACTTTGAGTATGCTTATATCCAAGCAGAGACTGTGGCCGATCTACGTAGAAGACTGTATGGTGAAGAGATTGAAATCATTGAAGCCTCGTAGATTCTACATAAAACAAACGGTCCTTTTAAGGATCACAGTTGTACCTTCTGGTACAACACACTTGACTCGAAAGATTTTCCTTAGAATTGTCAATGTCGGATATCTTGTACTTCCATTATAATAAAAACTTAGATTTATGCTCGGTGTTTGGGCAAAAGCAAATATGTATGTTATCTGTAGCCCATTTTCCCCCAGCTACTGGCTGTTACACATAAATTAATGTTTAATCTTTTACTCTCGTAATTGACACAGTGCTTGGGTCATTTATCAGTCATTGCCAGAGCTGAAGTCAGATGTGTATGGTATTCATAAGGCATTTCCCACAAAGTCAGCACAATCATCTGGTTTTGTTTAATCATATTTTATTGTAAATTGTTTTACATATGCATAAACACTGGGTCCGTATATTACAGACCCTGATAAACATAAAAACAATTAATACATTTATAAATGGATTGGACCACGAATTAAACCAACTCAGTGAACGGCCCGTTCCATAATCATCTAAAGTACACCGGGGTGGCATTTCTCAATGCAGAGAAAAGCAGCGGCAGGCTCGAGTTTACCAAACTACCGAATGTCACTCACGTCGATTCCTAGCCTGGACGAGGGGGGATTTTAATGGCTACACAATGAAAATGGTTATGGCCTGCAATCTAGTTTATTATTTACTGTATGTTTATTTTCTACGTATGATTCATTTGACAAAATGAACCTCGATATATATTTGTTCAATGTGAATAAAGGTCCATGATGATTAAACCTCAATTATTTCAGGTTAGACATGAAACTTCGACTGAAGCTGGCTGTGACTCGAAGAAGACATTTGAAAATGTAGCATTGTCTAGAAATTATATATGCCTAATATATTGTGGCCGATCTATGTAGTAGAAAGTTTTGTAAGAGATTGAAAATATTGAAGCCTCGTAGATTTCTATCAGTAAAAACAAATCGGTCATCTTATAAGTATGATAGTTGTTCCTTCTGTACAACACAATTATCTCGAAAGATGTACCTTCTAAATTGACAGAATTGTCAACAATTATGCCAAAAGTTTGATCGTTTTTTTGTCTCTCAAATAATGTTCGACCCTTAATTGGCATTTTGAACCCACATGGGGTGTGCCATTCAGCTCTCAATAAATGGCATAAAGTATTAGATAACATGTATAAATTTTGCTATTTTTATGAGAACCTGGAATGATTTCTGCAAAATGAAATGCATTTCAGCAGTAGGCGAGAGTTTGGGTAGTCGCACTGGCCAAAAACCTATGAAAATATAATAAGCATACTTTTACATACAGACCTAGATTTTTTGTTTAATTCAGTCATGGAAATTGACTATAAACGGCTGTATTAATCTGTATACCTAAAGTATATAAGCTGTTCTACTGGATAAAACTTAATCTATGCATTTGTAAAAACATGTGTATAGAGGTTTATGTACAGATGTACGCACGTTGGCATTAGTACACAAATGCATATTATATCAAGACCACCAATTGGTTCGTGTTTCGTTGACATTAAAAGTCTATAGCTTATCATGTCATGTACAAATTTATTTCAAGAAACAGTGAAACATTTACACAGAACTCGATTTTTTATATGTATAAACTATAAAAGTTCTATTAAATTCAGAACTCAGAAAGTTAAGAAGTTTTAAAATCTACTCATAAACGTACACAACAGCTGGTTTAAAATCATTTCAATCAAAGAAACAAACATGAAGTCAACGTACAGCTAATTATCTATGTAACCATGAAAGACAAACTTAGGCGAATATTGCACAATGCGAACAAATATAGCGAGGCAACACAAAGTGGAAGGTCTCTGTACATTGGACACGCTGTGTCTGGACACGCTGTGTCTGATCCCGAACTAAATACTGCAATCTGGTCCGTATAGCTATCTGGAAACAAGCAAAACCAAAATAGTCTCTTATCTAGCATCAGGAATCGGGCTAGAGCTGTGGGTCGCTTTCCCGTGCGAAATTTCTGGCGAGGTCACCGAGGCCTCGCCGCTCTCTTCTATTCGCGATTTTTTCAGGGTTGCGAAAATGTCTCTAAATATCATCTTATACGGTGGATTTTCAAGATCGTCGCCTGGTTTCGTTAGTTTAATTGTCGTCTGCACAGCTTTATTAGACAGACGTTTTTCAATCTCCCTTTCCGCTTCCTCGTCATCCTCAAGTAATAAACTACTTGGTCGTTTACCTTTTTGTAACAGCAATTCATATCTCTTAAACAGAGACTGATACTGTAGTTCTAATTCATTCAAAATAGAAATCCCCGCATCATCTGGATTTTCAGGACTATCTATTGATGTCATAGTCTCTTTTGTTTCCATGGCAACTTGTTCCAAAGATTCCCGACTGCCATAAACGGAGCCACCACTTTCCATTTTCACAATTTTCCCTTCACTGTTAAATCTTGGTTCGTCATCTTCAACATCGGTTTGAAGTATGTTTCTTTTCAACATATCGAGAGTTTTCCCACAATTTATGCAGTATTTTCCAGATTCCATTTTGATTTTTTGAATGTCGTCTTGTAATTTCTTATATTTGAACAAGTCTTCCTCTAAAATTTTCATTTTTACTTCAAGTGACGTATTTTCTTCCCATAGTAATGCTACTTCCGTTTCAAAGTCTTCTCTCTTGCGCTTTTCCAGCATATTTTGCGCTTTTAGCCTTTTGATAATTTCTTGTTGATTTCGAATCTCAATTTCAAACGGATTCAGAGGTAAATTTGAGTTTTTGAATCTTTCATTATATGTCCAGTTACCAATGCGCTCATAACACAAGTCAAGGTTTTCCTTGTTGTCAGGGAGGTTAGCCAAGCTGCGTGCCCGTCGCGTGTCTTTGTTCTGTTGTTGTTGCATTTTCTTTCTTTCACGTTCCGCAGCCTTTAGGTCTTCAACTTTTTTCGAGAGCTCTTCATTTTTTTCTTCCAAAGTTCTGACTGTTCCTACCAGTCTGAAAGAAAGTAAATAGAAAATAGTAGCTGAGTTTACAACACATAACAGGCAATTTGGTGTTTACAAAGTCTAAACTGTATACTAGCTATATCCAAGTTTTCAACTTTTCTGTTGGAGGCAATTTCTAACATATTTAGACACATTACCAAATTCGTTGATACTTTTTTAACCCAGCACCAAAGTATGGAGCATTTGGACAACTGGATTCGAAACGATTATATAATATTATCAACCGCAAATGGTTACACTAATGTTTTATGTATACATGTATTTGATTGGTTTTGCAATACAGAGTCTTGTTATGATCTCAGTTAATACAGCTCTTTGGTGTTTCAAGTAACTCGGTATCTGACTTGTAATGCACTATTTTTACGCATTGCTATAAAGTTCGGAGTTAGTACCTAGGACAGGTTTGTCATATTCAGTCTCAAATCAAGCCTAACCAGAACCTATCATTGATGAGAAGTATACATTTAACTAATAACTAGACTTATCGCTGAATGTGATGAATACCCCAAGATGCTGATGACAGATGGCAATGCTATTCTACCCTGTTGCTAGGCGCTTTGACCAAGCAAAGGAATAAAAACATCGCATTTGTGTGCTGGACGCTCGGTTGCGGTTGCTTGTCGGAGAATATGTATAAGTTTCGAACAGTTCCGGTCAAAAAATTATCCGAACACAACATGCAAACGACATGCAAAAACTAAGCTTGGTACTAATCAGTCCTGTGAAATTTCATGGATATACAGCCGGTATAGTTGCTGAGCAATAGCGAGTCAAAACATACATCTAAAATACACTGTGTTACTGTATGTATGAACAATTCAAAGGGCCATAACTCAGTGAAAATTGCCCTTGCATAAGATACCAAGAATGTACACATTTTAGCTTATCATTCCTGTGAAGTTTCATTGAATTCTAGCTAGTGCTATAATGGTTGTCATCTATATACATGTGTGTACATTATATGCGATACGGAAAAATCTTAGGTACATATATCCGTGCGTAACATGGCTCAACTTTGCTACATGCACAACTGGGTCTGGTACATTCCTGTTTATGATTTCCGGTCGGTTGTTGTCGTGAAATAAAGCGTAACAAACATCTCCAATGAAAAAATTAACCGACAATAACTCAGGACAAGAGCTGTCCATAAGACAGCAAGCTCGACTATTGTGGGTGTTTGCTAATAAAACAAAACTTTTATCAGTATAATAGCAAAACAAAATTCTGCTAACTATTAAGTATAAACTAGGAAAGTTGAATCATAAAAAAAGTCAAAATCTATCACTACATATTTAATTTTTGGTAAATTAATTGTTTGATACAAAATGTACCCCTGAACACTATTGCTAAGTTTGATATAACTACCATAAGTGGTTGCTGAGATATGTGCATGATAGTACCTTGCATGCAAAACTTTAACCAAATTTTCAAAGTCAAACAAAGGCCATAATTTGCACTAAATTTAAACAAGACTTATCTGTCTTGACTGTGTGACACCGCTAAGACATTTTCAAAGTTTCAAGTCAATATCATAAGTGGTTACTGAGATATGTGCATGATAGTACCTAGCAGGCAAAACTTTAACCAAATTTTCAAAGTCAAACAAGGGCCATAATTTGTATCAAATTTATGCAAGAGTTATCTGACCTGACTGTGTGACACTCCTAAAGACATGAACAAAGTTCAAGCCAATATCATTAGTGGTTACTGAGATATGTACATGATAGTACCTAGCAGGCAAAACTTTAACCAAATTTTCAAAGTCAAACAAGGGCCATAATTTATACTTAATTTAAACACGAGTTATCTGACTTGACTGTGTGACACCCCTTAAGACATTAACAAAGTTCAAGTCAATATCGTAAGTGGTTACTGAGATATGTTCATGATAGTATCTAGCAGGCAAAACTTTAACCAAATTTTCAAAGTCAAACAAGGGCCATAATTTGCACTAAATTTATACAAGAGTTATCTGACTTGACTGTGTGACACCCCTAAAGACATTTACAGAGTTTCAAGTCAATATCATAAGTGGTTACTGAGATATGTGCATGATAGTACCTAGCAGGCAAAACTTTAACCAAATTTAGTACCTAGCAGGCAAAACTTTAACAAAATTTTCAAAGTCAAACAAGGGACATAATTTGTACTAAATTTTTACAAGAGTTATCTGACTTGACTGTGTGACACCCCTAGAGACATTAACGAAGTTTCAAGTCAATATCATATTAAGTGGTTACTGAAATATGTGCATGATAGTACCTAGCAGGCAAAACTTTAACCAAATTTTCAAAGTCAAACAAGGGCCATAATCTGTACTAAATTTATACAAGAGTTATCTGACTTGATTGTATGACATCCCTAAAGACATGAACAAAGTTTTAAGTCAACATCATAAGTGGTTACTGAGATATGTGCATGATAGTACTTAGCAGGCAAAACTTTAACCAAAGAAGCAACGCCGACGCCGACGCACAAGTGACTGTAATAGCTCTCCATATTCTCCGAATAGTCGAGCTAAAAAATGAGCGCAGCATGCCAACAATATGCACGACAAGGCTAGGTATTTATGACTCCTGTGAAGTTTCACTGAATTTCGACAGATGATTGCTAAGAAATTTTATCTGCAGACAGACGGGGAGGGTGTGGGAGGGGTGACAAGCGCGGTGTAGAGGTTTGACAACTATACAATATAAGGTCAATAAAACGGATCAAAGCGGAGAGCCAAATAAATAAGGCTAAGCCCCCATATACTTCACATCAGGGGGTATAATATAGTATTTTATAAAGTCAATAATAAATTAGAACTTAGAGTCTTCAAGTGTCTGTAAGCAGATTCAGCAGCTTCCTTGCTGTATATATTATCTGGTTCAGCAAATGTAGCCACAGACCATCAATTAATCAAAGTAATCAACAAAGTCGGTGCTCCAATACACACAAGATACACATCGGTAAACTGGACAGGATCGAGTGACCCCATGGAAGGCACGCTGTGCAAACTGAATATTGATTTACAGTACCATTTACATAGCTCCTGGTATTTTTATCCATTTTACATAAACTCATTGAACACAGCTTTGCGTTTATCAGATGGCATGCACTGCTCTTAATATAATTAATATTCTAAGGTTTCTTTCAGACACACACAGACATGGCGAAGTTGAAAATTCAGATGCTTAACGGGGACAACATTTTGTGGTAAAGTGTAGAAAGAAGGCAACTTATCCTATTTTCATGACTCTTGGCGAAATAATGTTGGAGTTACTATAACGAGAGAAGGCCAAACGCACAGACAAGCACGTTGGTAATTTTGTATGCACCCTCTCTGTACATGTAACTATACGTCACTTGGTGTTACCTGTCTATTTTCTGTTTTTCAGCTTTACTATCGATAGTGAGTTTCTGGTTGCGGTTTTCCAGGTCCTGTATGGCCTTGTCTATCTCCTCATAGATTTTGTTCTTCGACTCGCTAGCTTCTCTCAGGGAGTCTAGCTGGTTGTTCAAATACTGTAATAAATATAGGAATCGCAAGAAATATACTGTTTAATTTACAAATGACGATTTCGAGTTGCCATGAATTATATTAGAAACATTTAAATGATATGGAAAGAAGTTTTTCCAGTATGATCCATAAATTTTTGTACACAGTTTATATGAATATTACAATATTTACGGTAACTTTCATGCTGTTGTATAATAATGTCACATTACTCAATCTTTCTGCATAGGAATTAGTTAAAGCATTTATTCATAACTCAGTGGTAGGCATTAACAATACATGCGGAGTTATCGACTGTCTATAATGAGCAGACACACATAACGACCTGGAAAATAATTTCCTACTTGCAAGTCCCGGTGTCTGGCATATTATGCTCTTGGTATTGTACAGACAAACATTTCTTAATCTTAAATTGGTCAATTGAGATAATATCTCCGTTGACCATTTTGAATTTTTTGATATTAAGAAAGGTTTGATTGCAAATCGTCCCAAATACATGGTAATGGAAGTTCCTTTATTAAGCAGAAGACTGTTATATAACTAGCAGGCTTAACACCAGGAAAAACTGACTTACGTCTATTTCTAGTTGCTGGTCCTCATGGACTTGTTGAGTTTGGTACAATTGTCCTTCTAAGTCTCTGTTCCTCTCCAGCAATGCCTTACCAAGCTCGGCTGCTAACTGCAGATCTGAAAACATAGCAACATACTTTACAGTTATTCTTACGTTACCCGATGCGCTAAATTTAAGCAGACGCGATACCGTTCTTATATATATCAACTATTCCCTAGATTTCTGAGACATTTTGAAAAGTGGTGTTTCACAGTCTGTGACCTTGACCTTCAAGGTGTGGATTCAGTACTGGCACAATGCTATGACAGTTTATCTCCATGAGCTGAATATAATATTTGTGTCATTTCATTTGAAATTCATCAATGTATAACAGAGATACAATCTGGACATAAACATGCGCATACATATAAAAGTAGGATTCTGAAACCTCTGACCTCTACAAGGTAAGGATGCGGGACTTGCGCATGACAAATTATCTTCATGTGCTCTAAAAATCTGTGTCATGTAATGTTAAAATCCGTCCATGCATGACAGAGTTGTCATTTATACAGGATTCAATGACCATTAACCTTTAAGTTTGACCTCGACCTTTGAGATACGGCCATGGGTCTTGTGCGCGGCACATCGTCTTGATGTGCTGAAAATAATGTGCCAAATTATTTTAAAAAACTTTCAATGCAGGACAAAGTTACAGTTCGGACACGAATCTGTGCATATATTACACGATTCTATAACCTTTATTCCCTAAGTGTAACCTTGACCTTTGGGATCGTCATGTGGGTTTTGCACGCGACACGTCGTCTTGATGTGCTGAACATTTGTGCCAGGTAATTTTAAAATCTTACAACTCATGGCAAAGTTACAGTCCGGACACGAATGTTTGCATATCACGGGTAAGGAATGGTGGTATTGTCCAGATCTCTGGTAGGAAAGGTGGTAAAGTCTAGATCCATTATATAAGTAATGGTGGTACAGTCTAGATCCGTGGTAGGAAATGGTGGTGTTGTCTAGATCCCTTGCGGGAATGGTGTATTGTCCAGATCCCTTACGGGAATGGCGATATCGTCAAGATCCCTGCGAGGGAATGTTGTATAGACCAGATCCAAAGTAGGGAATGGTCGTATCGTCCAGATCCCTGGCAGGGAATTGTGGCATTGTCTAGCTCCCTGGTATTGTATAGTGGTATTGTCTAGATCCCTTGCGGGAATGGTGGTATTGTCAAGATCCCTGCTATGAAATGGTGTATAGTCCAGAGCCTAAGTAGGAAATGGTGGTATCGTCAAGATCCCTGGCAGGATATGGTGGCATTGTCTAGATCCATGGCAGCGAATGGCAGTATTGTGTAGATCCCTGGTAGGGAATTGCGATATTATGTAGATCCTGGTAGGGAATGGTGGTATTGTCTAGATCCCTGGGAGGGAATGGTGGTATTGTCTTGATCCCTGGTAGGGAATGGTGGTATTGTCTAGATCCCTGGGAGGGAATGGTGGTATTGTCTAGATCCCTGGTGGTATTGTCTAGTTCTCTGCTAGGGATTGGCGGTAGAGTCTAGATCTATGCCAGGGAATGCTGGTATTGTCTTGATCTCTGCTAGGGATTGGTGGTATTGTGTAGTTCTCTGCTACGGAATGGTGGTAGAGTCTAGATCCCTTCTGGGAATTGGTGGTACTGTCGAGATCCCTTCTAGGGAATGATGGTATTTTCTAGATCCCTGCTAGGGAATGGTGGTACTGTTTAGATCCCTGCTAGGGAATGGTGGTATTGGTGAGATCCTTAAGGTCAAAAAGATTTTTATCAGAGGGAGGTTATATTACCATTCATTCCAGTGTTTACTGATCGATGTTTTCACCGAAAGTAATAAGATGTACATGTCCCTAGGCAATCACGAGAAAATCAGAATACTGAAAGCTAATATTTTTACTTGCAAGAATCACAAGTTAGACAGGTCTGCAGAAAATGTCTGCGCCAAGCAGTCTTATCAGAAAAGTGATATTTGTTCACAGCTTCTTGTTCTCTCATCGAAAATGTCGCATTCATGTTTCTTTCATCATCTTTGCATGCAGTCACATTTTTCTGTGATATTAATGCAACAATATCGTTGGCTACACTATCCCAAAGGCCTCACTAGTATTAAAGTTTTCAATATGTACATGTATGTATGGTTCTGCGATAGCTGTATAGATTTTTTCCGGCACTAAATACGCTAAATGTAATAAAACTAACATTTAAAGTGTCCATTTTACGGACTGGGATTCGAGGAAACTTTTTTATCTAAATGAGAAATTATTTTCTTCATCTGTCTTAGTTTATACTAATTTATTTTAGCTCGATTGTGAAGAAAGCTTGCAGCTTATCGAGTCTCTCTCGAGTTCGCTTTCTGGAAAAAAAAGTACTGATGTCATATGAGGAAGTGCGGTCGTGACCCATGTGGGGCTCGAACCCGCAACATCTGGGATGAGCGACAACCATTGCATCACCGCTCATATAATTTCTGCTTAATAGCCAGTTACCCTCTCTTTAGGATCAGGAGCCCAAATTCAGTGACGTCTGTATAATACTAAGTTAACCGTTCTGCTGAGGTTACATATACAATGACACACATTTGTTTTCAGGGGAGGGGGGCATGGCCGGTAGCTATGTACGAATTTACAGGCTGCTTTTATATGTATTCATCGCAAATTTGGCTCCTCGTAGCCTAATTCATTCGTCTTGGCAGTCTGACCCGTTTTTTTAATCTGATATTTTTTGTATTTGTCGCCCATTCAAAAACTAATTAGACTAGACTCCCCGGAGAGCATATTGTACATTGACGTATGCCACCAAAATGGAATCAATTTCAACAAATACTCAATACACAGAACTAGGAGTAGGTATTGGTGATGTTGCAAAAGAATTTTATTGTTAAAGTGACATTATGCGCATTTTACTGCACACAGTGTATTTTTGGTAACAGTTTTATAAAAGCAATTTTTGGTTGCTGTGCATTTAAATGTGTTAAATTAATGATTATGCCGCATTAGTATTTGAAGTTGGTGCTTTAGATATAAAAAAATCGGACTGATAAAAGATAGTTGATTGTGTCGTTGTTGATGTTGGTAGAGATTTTGGCAGTGGAAGGGAAGCAACTCCTGCAGGCAGTTGTTCTTTTCTTAAATTGACTCTCCCAGTCAAATAAGAAAATCAATATTTGGAAAGTTATTTTGTCATACTGGTAGCGGGAAGAGTTTGGTGTATTGGGTTAAAAGCTTTTATTTCCTCTACGCTTTTATATACACACCATTTTCAACTGGATTTTTACTTGAAAAAATGCGCATAATGTCACTTTAATTTTGTCAGCTGTATACTCAAACGTGTTATGTTCTATGCATGGCTCATACTGACACCTAGCTCATGACGATGAAGGAAGCTGAGCCTCTTTTCTAGTGTTCTAGCCATGCTATTTTCTCTGAATATTCAAACACTGAGGTAGTTGCACTATATCCACTTCGAATGCAAACCGATTTTACAGGCTGACATTTTATGGTTTAAGACTGGTTGTTTGCCTTCTGTGACACTTATGAAATATCAGATCTATGAGAGGGGTCACACCGCAACGCTAAATTAATTAGGCTTACACTGAGAAGACATAGCTGAAGTAGCCTAAGTGCTCAGTTGTTTGGGCCTGATCAGGACAGCTTCACTTTTACATACATGTAACAGAACGAGTTGATTTAGCTTTGATAGAAACTTTTTGGTGCAATACATGCACCATTAGAATTACCATACTGCCGTTGTCTAATGCCACATGACAATTTGCTGACATCAGCTGAATTCTCTCTAATACAAGCTCCTGCATGTACCAAGATCGATTACGTAATTTAGAACTTCGACTCTTATCGCATGACTAGAGAACAAATTCCTTTTGAAGTCCGCGGTTCTCTAAATTTCTGGTATAAGTTAAACAATATAAAAGATACATTCCAGATGTTTGACATTGGAAAGACATATTTTTTTATTAAACAGTAAAAAGGCTTGTGATACAGAAACATATATAGGAGAATGTCAAGCATCATGTATGTCCGGAGCGACTGTTTGAATTCTATAGCTGTCATCGACATTATCGAAATATGTATTAATTCAAAGTCCTACATTAATAACGATTTATAGTGACAGGGTAACATTACAGCGGAGATCTGTATGACTCACTCTTGGAGTGGAACCATTGATTGACTACTACAGTCTCGATGAATGCGTATTGATTATTTAACTGTAACAGCAGAAAATGATCAAGAATCTGTGGGAAGATATTATAGGCACAAAATGGCGATCGACACCTTGAAATTCTATTGTTCAAACGTTCAGTCACCTTACTTTACCGTCCGTTTTCCTTACCTAGAATGCTTTGAAGTTCTACCGGACGAGAAATAATAACATAACATAATATAACATATATTTAGTTATGTTAATATGTAGAAACAATTACGCACTGCATAAAACATGCTAGAGGAATGCATGAACGAGATTCGTTCACTCAGCTATTCTTGTACCAAAACAGCTAAACATAAACCACAACTTGAAATATTTTTGACATTTACAAGGAAATAATTGTATGTTTGACATAGTTAGCCAGCGGTTATACTGTCGCGTGTAATTTAGCTAGAGTAAATACAGTATTTTATAGTTGTAATACAATCGTGATGTTTACAGCGGAATTTCAAAAAGATATCAATTAGATTGTGAAATATTACAAACTACGAAACCTGAGCCATTGCTAGAAGTTAGAAGTAGGACATTGGAAACTAAATAGTGAATGTACTTTAGCTTGGCTATCTTTGTAAAAGATAACGAGGCTGTACATAATATGACCTAAATGAACAAAATTAGGCCCATCTTTGACTGCATATCAGCGTGCATATAAAAGCGTAACATCTGAAAGTGAAAGAATGATGATGAAACGAATGAAAATTCTAAGAAAACATGGATGATTGAGAACATATGCCATGGAATAAATCGACTTACCATTCTCGTACCACTCTTCTCTCTCGTCTGCTTCTTCTTCCATTTCTTTGATCCCTGGAACGTATAGTATATATCTTCTGTGTCCTTTCACATGTTAAGTCTATCTGTCACTCCGTTAAATCATTACACATAGACTGTACATAACCAATACACAATATAACGTGGCACACTTGGAAAATCACGTGATCAGATAACGGAAAGCAGACGATAACTCGCATCTGCTACGAATATTAACCATTATGTTTAGTATTTTCTTGTTATAGATTTTTGGCAAAGAGGCTGAAGTGTTAGGTTTTAAATATAATGTATAAATAAATCATGAACTCTGGGCATCTATGTAATGATTATATGATTCGTTTTATAATCAATAAATTGCTACAACAGTAGTGATGTTCGGAAGAATAGAAGAGCTATATTTTGTTATCATAACTGCACGAGACATTAGCATTTTACTTTCGCTTTAAATAGTAGATTGTTTCATTTTTTAAGCGCCACGCCCACTTTTAAGCGCGGACCGCTAAGAGAACACTTTGATACATACATTGTAGTACACGTAAACAAGTCTTACAGGGACACATTTTTTACAATATAGACATTGACTTTTACCTCTATGCTCATTATTGCAGGCCGCAGCAGCGGCCCGCTATATTTAATACGTGGTGAGTAAAAGATGCATGGAGACACTAGATCGAACATATGCGTCTCTCTTCATTATAAAATTGAGGTACTTCTGAGATGAAAACTGTAGACACAGTCAATTTTTTTTTGAAAAGCAAGAGTTGTCGTTTGTAATTGAGCTGTCGTTCGTTTCATAGAGGGCGCAATCTAATATACGCTGGTAAAAAAAGAAAAAAGCGCTTTTCACGTTTCAGTCGCAATCTACGCCTAGGAAAATGGATATATGATTGCTTTTTCCACTAACACAACCTTTGACATTATAGAAACGAAACGAGTGGACTGAATATTCTTTTATGGCCTTTTTAGACATATATGATATTGTCTTAGCTAATTTTTTCCCATTTGCAATTGTCTGCCGCCGTACGTGTACTTTTAGAAACCACGAGTTCGAATCCGATCAACACCCAATTTTTTTAAAACTTTTTTCTGCTGTTTTAATAATCATTTTTCATTTTTTTAAGAATATTTTACGGCAAATAATCATAAAAATCTTCATTCATGTCAAATTAATAAAATAATGGTAATGAAAAATTGAGACATACCAGGAGCGGTCTATAGAGCATTCCTGGACATACTGTATAAATAATATTTGATAACAGTAAAGTTTCGATACTACAGGTCAGTCAGTAGATGTGGTGTCGTGTCAGGTTTTGCTTGTTCAACCAGAATTGGTTCCCTCGAGTTCTTTTGGGGCCATGCCTCAATATCAATTATCACCAATTTTCAAAATATTTACATGGGATTTTTGTTTGTTGGCCCGCTGTGATACTTTGTATCACAGATTTTCTTGTTTTATTTTGTGTCGGTGACAAAACATTCTGTAAGGGGATGTAACCGCCGTGACCTTTACTGAAATCTACAAAGAGTTGACGTTCTTTACCGTAAGATTAAATGAGGCATTACCTGATTGGTAGAAAAGGTCGTGTTTGCAAATGAAAAATACTCATTTGAAAAATAAAATGCAATGTCTTCTGCACGCGAATGAATATTTTAGGATTGGTTATCATAATAAATAACACTGAAATCGCAATATGAATACAAGGTGTACACATGCGGTTTAGACCCCTAAATCTCACCTGACTGAGTGGGGTGGTTGTCTCCCTTGCCAAATTGTTAAAAACTGGGTTGGTTAAGCCCATATAAAAACAGCATTTTCTGGTGTCTGAGAGACTAATCTGTTCGAAAAAAGCAATTTCATTGGTCAACACTCTATAGGTGGGTATGATACAGGGTCACCTTTTGACTAGATTTATAATGTAAGTCAATGGGGAAAACAATAGGAGTATCTGACCTTTACTAACATTTCCATAGAACTTTTTCAACTCCTCCGCCCTCATACTCTAAAAAAATTGAAAAGATTTGTCAATGTAGTGATTGGGCCCTTTGGCAGTCTGTTACCGCAAGAATTTAGGGGTCTGTGCGGTGACGTCATCCAGTGTCGCAGAGGATTGTGGGGTCGCTCTCTTGGAATCGGGCAGCCATCTTGCAGGGCACTCCAGTAACCCAGATATACGTATAATCGAATAACCAGAGCAAATGGCATAGGTATCAGGTAAAGTCCCTTGTATTGGAATCCCCTTGAATTGCATTAGGTTTCAGAGTGGAAACAACATTGGTGGCAGCGGCTAATTGAGCCCACTTGCGACGCTCATCCATCAAATCGCTACCAGAGCGTTGGGAAGAAGTAGGTCAAGAGGGATCTCCGGACATACCAGTGCGAGGCTTCAGTAGCCTCCTGGTATCGACAGGGAAGGAGGAGAGAAGGTTAGAAGAGTAGAGTTTTTTGCTGACCTCGCCGGTATTAGGCTGACGGAGGCAAGTAAACCTACGCGCACCTTGCTCGTCTGGCGCCATTTGCAATTTTCGCATTTCCGTGTAGCCGGTGTTGTAGTAGATTTCTCCACCGGAAGTGATATTTTGTGTTAACTTTTTGTTTTTAGACCTCTCTGCTTGGTACTCTGCCCTGGGATCAGGGTATGACTAGAGCGTTACGTTTCTAGACAAAAGTTTATTATATTATTACATGGTAGTTATTGTTTATACATTTTTCCAGACATTTTATCATTATGGCAGAAGAGGGAGCTGCTGGTAAGAATCCAGCACCCATAAGGATAAACTATGATTCTGTAGAAGGGTTGCAGGGAATCCCTGGGATTGGGAGAAGGATGGCAAAGGCCATAGTGGCAGTACGTATGGGGAGTGGTAATATAACCCCCGATGTGCTGACCACCATTTCCAGGAGGGAGTATTCAGCAGAGGAACTGGCTTGCATCGATTTCGCTCCCAATGAAAAGCTGGAGGAAGACAGCGCTGAGAGTTCGGGAGGTGAAGAGCCGGTAGGGCCAGTGTCCGATTGGCAGGGGGCCTTCGCGGCCACTGTCAAGCAGCTGAGTGAGGCTAAGGCTAGGTCAGATTTTGATGAGGGTGTTATGAATACCGAACCGGTCACGACACTCATCGGGTTTAATCAGACGATACCGACTGTTACAGGCGCTAGGCCCAAGACGGTGCCCACGGCTACTGTGAAGCCCCCTACCCCAGTACCGGCGGCTTGTGATCCAGCCCCTGCCACATTGCAGGCGGCTGGTGACCCTGCCCCTGCTGGGGTACCATTTACCAGTAGTAGTGCTCATGACCTGTTGTCGGGCACTCAAGGCAACCGGGGTGACAGCACCAGGTTGATGGAGCCCATAGCTATCCTGCCTAAATTCTTGAACTTTGATGGGCGGGGTAACTGGAAAGGCTTTAGGTTACAATTTCAGCGGTATGTCCTTGCCTTTGATTTGTCGGAAGCAGATAAGCTGAACTGCTTGTGCTGGAGCCTTAAAGGTAAGGCTTTAGATTTCCTTGCGATGGTAACAGAGGATAACCAGCCGTTGTCATTTGATGGGTTGATGGGGAGGCTCGAGGCTAGGTTTGGGGAAAACGAGGACCCTGCCACAGCCCAGGCCACCTTTCAACAGGCTACTCAATTGCCGGATGAAACGCTGGAGGATTGGGCAGACCGAGTGCTCACTCTGGCGTCTCGTGCATTCAAGAAACTTCCGGTACAGTTTTGCACCGAGCAAGCTGTAAATCGCTTTCTTCAAGGTTTGCAACACAAAGAGGCAGGACACCATGTGTGTATGCGGGACCCGGATAGCGTGCAAAGCGCTATCCAGATGGTCCGCAAGTATCAACAGGTGCAGACGGCTATGTATGGGAGAAGCAAAGGGGAAGGGTATGAAAGGTGTCCGGAAGCGGTTGAGGAACCACCACTGGGGATAAGCCAGGTCTCGGCCCAGGGGTCTGTTTCCGATGAAGCAGATTTCTCGGGGGCCTTGAGGCAGCTGGAGTCCAGGCTGGAGGTATGGGTGGAGAGGAAGATTGCGGCTGCCCTTGCGGGCCTGAAACTGCAAAAGGGGGAGAACCGCCCTTTGGGACAGTCGGGCCCGAGGGGAGAGTATAGCAGAAGCCTCTGCTATTATTGCAACGAGAAGGGGCATGTTAAAAGAGACTGCCCAAAGAGAAGAAGGGATTTGAACTAGAGAGTTCTCCATGGGGGTCTAAGTGGGGGGACCACATAATCAGAGCAGAGGTTAACACTGCAGCTTAGGTCAAAAGGTTATCAGTCCCTTGGTTACCAGCCCCCTAGGCTTAGAGCAGTAACATTGATAGCTGCTGGAAGGGTTATGGTTGTGTCCGGTTTTGTGACAGATCTCTTTAACACAAAACTGGGAACCCACTGGTTTAGCGAGAACTTGTATGTGGTCCCAATTGAGCAATAATTGTTCTTGGGAGTTGACATCTTGATTCTCTGGGGTCAATCTGTTTTGGAAATGGGGCGGGGGTCCCCATCAGTCATGTGTCGCCCTACCCCCACTGATAGGTTCAAGGTCATTCACAAGGGTTCGGAGATGAGAAAGGCCTTTGCAGTAGAACACTGCACTTAGTTTTATTCCGAGCCAGCCAGTTGTCCAAGGGTAAACTAGCTTGGGCTAATAGATGACAGGAACAGGGGATGGGGGTACGATGATGCAGATCGGCCATGGCTCGGCTAGAGGAAAGATGGGAGAAGTCCCTAGCCGAGGGATGTCGGGAAGAGGTCACTGGACCCTTTGCTCCAGGGCGATCGGAAATGATTGCAGGGTTGAGCATAGGGTTAGGACAGACCATTCCAGTCTGAGGTGCTTGATGGGCTTTCGCGTGCCACAAGGTTGGTGGGAGATATATAGTTTGAGGAGACTAGGTTGTAATTATCTCAAAGTGTGGTGTAGTACACTGGATGAAATTGGAGAATCCTGTTCCCAGGGTGCACATCAAGGGGGTCACGAACACAATAATGGTGAAACATGCAGGGTCCAGCCTCCAGGTGCCGGATGTGCTGGGCAAGGTGTGTCATTTTGTGTTGGGGCACCAACGCGACCGGAGCGTCAACTTTGTGGGGGGTGGTTCGGGGAAGAAAGATGGTTCATTGCATTTGGGCCTAGTCCTCGCAAGTCTGGATGATGTGGTGCCTCAGCAGGGTCTGCATGGAAGGACCTGGCCAGCTTTTTCATGTGGACCATGGGTCTTGTGCCCCTGATGGTACGCGACACATCATCCAGTGGGTATGGGTAGGACCATCGGTAAGCCAGGAAAAGCTAAGGAGACCGGGATGGTTCCGTAGAAACTGGTGCAGCTAAGCGGTGAATAGGTCCTCGGTACCGGACGCTGCACAGTTTCAGGGTTATGTACAGGTAAGGGGAGTAACAGGCGGGTCCCCGATTTGTACTATGAGTTGAAGGCTTCAGATCTGTAAGAGAAGTTTACTGGGAAGGTCTGAAAGGGGTTGGTACCAGAGAGCGGGCTGAACTGAGCCAGGCGAAGGCCCCCTGTCGGGCTTGCCCCTGTTCGGCCCCATCTGGGACATGCGAATTGTGATGGGGAGGCGATCTGAGAGCGGGCCCGACCTAGTCGTAGGCCCCATCAGAGTCGTGATGATGATGAACGCCTAAGACAGCAAGTCTGCCCTGGGACCGGCGAGGCTTGCACTTCTAGAGCTGCCTGCCCCCGGACCAGAGTGACAGACGGTTAAGTCTAAGGTGTGAGCAGTCAAGGGGCTACCGGGACAGTGGACTTAAAGGCGATGGCAGTGGTCACTGACCTCGGCATAGTCAAGGTTGATGTCCCGACTACTGAGAGGAGTCAGGCCGGGCAACATGAGAAGTGGCCAGGATGCGGGTGAGCCGTTGAGGGAGCTGGTGAAGCGGTGTTTCGGCAACGCTGAGCAGTTGTACCTCCGGCAAGACGCCCCTGCTGAGCAGTGAGAAGTGACAATGGGTGAGCCGTGGAGGGGGCTGCTAAAGCACTGGTTCGGCAACGCTGAGCAGTTTTACCTCCGGCAAAAGGCCCCTGAACAGCCGTGAGTTAAGGAACAGCGGCCGAGTATCCGTACCTAGAGGGGCCCGTCCGAAGTCGGGATGTGGCCATCTAGGGCAAGAGTGGCTAAGTAACCCTACCTAGAGGGGCCCGTCCGTAGTGAGGACGTGGCCATCTAGGGCTAGAGCGGTGGAGTAATTGTGTCTAGAGAGGCCCGCCTGCAGGCAGGCCGTGGCCCTCTAGGACCAGAGCGACGGAGCATCACATCCATATTGGCCCGTCCACAACTGGGACGTGGCCATCTTGAGCCAGAGACGTGGTGCATCCCTTTGGATATCCTGCCAACTGGAGATACCGGGACAGGGCACACTCTTTTTAGAGTGGGGAGGAGTGTAGTGATTGGGCCCTTTGGCAGTCTGTTACCGCAAGAATTTAGGGGTCTGTGCGGTGACGTCATCCAGTGTCGCAGAGGATTGTGGGGTCGCTCTCTTGGAATCGGGCAGCCATCTTGCAGGGCACTCCAGTAACCCAGATATACGTATAATCGAATAACCAGAGCAAATGGCATAGGTATCAGGTAAAGTCCCTTGTATTGGAATCCCCTTGAATTGCATTAGGTTTCAGAGTGGAAACAACATCAATCTCGACTACACGACTGACTCGTGTTGGCAAACACACACATTTTTAGGCAATTATTTTCTACTATAACAAGATATAGCTAGGATGGAAAAAAGCCGTAGTCTGTATTTTTACGTTAGGCCACACCAAATTAATAAGTTGGTCATCGGGATTGCCGCACGTTTTTTTTCTAAAACACAAAAAAAATATTATTTTTTTATTATTGGCTCCCGCCCGCACCTTAAGAAAATAATCAGTTATATTTTTTGGGGTCGCTATTGACAAAGAGCAAAGTCGCGCATTTTCATGGTAAGATAACGGTTTTTACTCCGTCCGGAAACAATATAGTTGTCCAAAGAATACCTCGGAACACCCGTACTTGGGATGTCCGGTCACGGTGACGTTTTGTCACCGTGAATTGTTGTGACTGGACACGGTGTTTCGCTATGTCCGCATTTGGGTCGTGACTTGACCTTTGGTTATATCTTTTTACTGATTAACTTTTATTTATCAATACTAAGATAGAAATATACGGAAGTACGGAAGCCCAATAGTGCCACTTTGTTTGTTTTTAATTGATTTTTTCAACATAACTAAGTTGAAAATTCAAGATAGTAAGTTGAATATTCAAGATACTAAGTTGAAAATTCAACTTACTAAGTTGAATATTCAACTTACTAAGTTGAATATTCAAGATACTAAGTTGAATATTCAAGATACTAAGTTGAAAATTCAACTTACTAAGTTGAAAATTCAACTTACTAAGTTGAAAATTCAAGATACCAAGTTGAAAATTCAAGATACTTAAGTTGAAAATTCAACTTAGTAAGTTGAATATTCAAGATACTAAGTTGAATATTCAACTTACTAAGTTGAATATTCAAGATACTAAGTTGAAAATTCAACTTACTAAGTTGAAAATTCAAGATACTAAGTTGAAAATTCAACTTACTAAGTTGAAAATTCAACTTACTGATTTTAGTACTTAGTATCTTGAATTTTCAACTTAGTAAGTTGAATTTTCAACTAAGTATCTTGAATATTCAACTTAGTATCTTGAATATTCAACTTAGTAAGTTGAATTTTCAACTTAGTATCTTGAATATTCAACTTAGTAAGTTGAATTTTCAACTTAGTATCTTGAATTTTCAACTTAGTATCTTGAATATTCAACTTAGTAAGTTGAATTTTCAACTTAGTATCTTGAATATTCAACTTAGTAAGTTGAATATTCAACTTGGTAAGTTGAAATTTCAACTTAGTTTCTTGAATATTCAACTTACTATCTTGAATTTTCAACTTAGTTATGTTGAAAAAATCAATTAAAAAAACAAACAAAGTGGCACTATTGGGCTTCCGTAGAAATATGTTGAAAATTTTCGAAAATTCCCGACTTCAAAGACTCCACAATCAACAAATTGGCATGCTGTCTGATCGACATAAACAACCCAGCAACACACAATCAATCTATTAATAGAAACAAATATATTTTATCATCAAAAATAAAAGAATCTTACACTTACTCAAAACATTATCTTTTCCGAACTATTGTAAAAAATTTATAATCCGAGGTCAAAAGCTTCATCTCTTGTACATGTTTCAAACTGTCAAAATTGTTCTCTCTTTTTAATGCCACGTGCTTCACTAAGATCAAACAAACATGATAATTTCGGCGGCATTCTTTTATCTCGTGACACCTGCGGCTTTACCTCTAGGATTAAAAAAAGTTTGGAGCTGTTGGAAAATGCTTTGAAAATTGGCGTATCCGCGTAAGCGTCTATCCGAAAATAGGTTCACTTTTTGTTTCAGCTGTAATTTTAGCTTACAAACATGCGCTTTATAACTTAGACTTTCCAGTTTAACTTGTTGAAGAATGGACTGTAATACCCTTCAGCTAGTTTTCACAAAATATTTTGACAATAAAATGGAATTTACTTTTGTTTTATTTCCTTTAATACCGTGTTGACTACCGGTACATATGTAGTGTTGACATCTTACTGATTTACAACACCTATCATATTGTTTGTTACCTATTAATATGGCATTCAAACAGGGCCAACTATGGAAATGATTGTGTTGTGGAAAGTGGTTTTTGGCTGTAACTGTGCATGATTACTATCAAATAACATGTATGTTGTAAATATAATGTTCAAGCAATAAAAATGCATGAAAATCAGTCTATAAAAAACTCCTTTATCTGGATGAAGTCTCATAATAATGGTCAATCTCCTGACTTATCACACAACCATTTATGATTAAGTAATATTAGAACTAATTCACTTTGAAACAAACTAACACAAATATATTAGTATCCGTCACTTCTCCTGGTAGACTCCCTATTTTCAGCTCAGGGAGAAATGATTCTCCCTAAAATTTGGTTCTAATTAATTAAATTTGCTATTAAATGTGAACAAAAAGGCTATATATATTTATTCGCTCTTCGCTCGCTCCAAAATTTCTTCAAAACAAATATTAAAATTATATTTTCGCTCGCCGCCTCAAAGTTTTTTTGAAAAAATCCCGATGACCAACTTATTAATTTGGTGTGGCCTTATTGGTGTTTTTTCTGACGGTTGTAATTTCATTTGAAAAAAATCGCGCATTTTCTCTATTTCTTGTTTGTATATACATGTAGATGTATCTTCAAAATAAGGATAGTCTTGCAAGACGTGAAAGACTGGAAATCATGATAAAAAAGTTCCTGTATCTAAGCTGGGTCCTAATATTTAGGACCCAGATTTAAGCACTTTTAAGTAGAAAACAGCGGAATCTACATTTACAGGTTTCGAACCTTTAATCACCAAATTCAATCGCTATTTTATTTAAATTGAATTTGGCGGGCGAAATTTTGCGGTTTTTTTTTACTTCTCAAAATGCACAGGCGGCGGGTATTTATTTTAATTTGATGCTTATGATCTTTTTTACTTCTCAAACTTTTGCAAGGTCCCATGATATAAACCACATTATATCTTATCTTTGTATGGAGTTAGAAACACAGGCAGGAAGGGTGATTAATTTTAAAATCTATTCATATGGTCAGAACTTCACCATGGTAGCATACAAACAAGTAAGTATGTCATGGTCAATGTCACTTGAGGGAAATGTTGGCATCTGTTTGCAAAACAGGACATACGGTCAAAGTTCGGCACTATATAGATTGAAAACAAAGAACGTATGTCATGACCAATGTCACCAAAGGGTTGTAAACAGCTTGGTAAATGTATTCGGGGGTTGGAAACTAATTAAAATTAAAGACGCAGAAAGACCAGCGATGAAAACGGAGGAATCATGCACCTTCCCGAATATAAATAATTTATGAGTACCCGGATGTGCGAAGTCACTATCGTCAATATTTTGTCTTTTTAATTTTCAAGATTTCGTACTCAGCACGACTCAAAAGTGCCAAAATGGTGTGTTCCAAATCATGAATGAAACGTACCTGAATGCTCAAATTGATACTCCGATAAACTATGGGTAACAGAAATTATCTAAAAAAGAAATATATTTTGAAATATTAAAGTCCCAAGAACACTTTAGATGTGAAATAAGTTGTAGCTCTTAGATTACCAGGACAGATGTATTATCGGCTAAATTGACCGTTCTATATTATCCAATATATTTTACATGGGGTACAAGGAAGGGAAAATTCTGATGCATATTTCCTGTTTGGCCGTTAAATTCAATTTCATTGAATGGATCATTGACCAATGAAACGGCGGGAAATTTCTTGAAAGGGTAATAATATATGTTATTTGGTTTTTTTGACATGGTAAAAGGCTCAACTCCACAATATAAGTTGTAAAGCTGCTTTCTTTATCAGTCGGGCTACACGAACATTTACACAAACATCTCCAAATTAGATCTACCTTGCACTAATCTCAGTTGCTAAAATACACAAATGTCACTCACAACCCCTTCAAAATTTTATGATTCATCGGCGATCAATAGTATTAGTTTCTTATATGAGCATGAGGTTCAGATCTAAATATCTGTCACTGAGGGTAACTGTTTTGGCGGGAACGAGGCTCTGCCGAGTTCCCGCGAAACAGTTACCCGAAGTGACGGATATTACGTTCTTGCATATCGAATCGTCATTTCCGGTGATGTTGCCCATGCGGGAAAAACCGATCTGGCACCCCTCCTATGTCAGACGACTCTCGTGAATTACTTATGATGTGACGTTATAAACATTGTGACGTCAATTTCCCAAACACAACGTCGGAAAATCGTTTGTTTTTCATGATAATTCATCATTTTGATAAGTTTGCATTTAGAAATCTATTTTAAAGTGCAAGACGTATGCAAGAAAAAGTTTCCATCATGAGACACTTGGCTGAGATGGAAATATCCGTCACCTCGGGTAACTGTTTTACGGGAACTCGGCAGAGCCTCGTTCCCGCCAAAACAGTTACCCTCGGTGACGGATATTTCGATCTGAACCTCGTGCTCATGACAGAAGCTATTATTCCAGCACTGGTAAAAACTGCAGATAACCCCATCTGGTATGCAAGAATGCTATATACACTCCCATCCCTGACTTCCATATTTACGGACCAAGTTCAATAAAAAGTCAGATTTCCTTTGGCATTTCGGATGTATTGTTCTTGCGCTGCCATAATTTCATCAAACTAGTACCGTCTGGTACTGAATCATCGCTAAGTACGATTATAAGAATTTTTCACTGGTTGCACATGCAGATGGGAATATCTAGAAACAGTTACCCGAGAGCCGGATATTCTGATCTACACCAAGGTCTTTCAAATAGTACTATTTGAAAGACCTTGTCTACACGTGCAGCTGGTGATAGATTCTTTTTCTTGCATACCATTTTTTACTGGGGGTGTAAGATGAGATTTTCCAGCACTGGAAAAAACTGCAGATATCCCGATCTGGTATGCAAGAAAGCAATTTTTTACATATCGGATCGGCATTTCCGGTGATTTTTCCCGTGACTGAAAACTCATTATTGCATATCGGATCGGCATTTCCAGTGATTTTGCACGTGCCTGAAAACTTATTCTTGCATATTGGATCGGCATTTTCAGTGATTTTTCCCATGCCGGAAACAACCGGTCTGGCACCCCTAATAATTCGATGAGGGCAACAATTCAATGAGATTTATCCAGATGTAACATGCAGCCACCTTGCACAACTAACAACTAAGCGCGGGACAAGTGGTTCTAACTGAAAAAATTACATCTAAGCGCAAATATCTCTATGCACACTACATGTGAACAACCGAAAGGACAACAACGCAACAAAAAATATCAGGCCCTGGGTCATATTCCAGTAGCATCTTAAGTCAAATCTTAAGATTTTCCTTAAACTTGACAATTTCCTTAAGAGGATAATTTAATAAGGAGAATGTGCATTGCAGCATGTTAAAATTTATTAAATCTTTCATGACCATTTTCTATAATGATGATGCAATTACACACAATCATTCACTTTTGAGCGAATTATAACTTTAAAAAATTTTGGACTTAAGTTAGAATATTTAAGAACTCACTTAAGATGCTACTGGAATATGCAAATGATATGCCCTCATTGAATTATTCATACATATAGTGTACAATGTACATTGAGGTATTTTTGGTGGGATTATTCAGCAGCTACTGACTGAAAATCAATGAAATTTCGCATTGAGTGATTTTGCATATCGTCGGCATTTTATGCTGGGATAATTTTTGTTTGTTTGAATTGTTGAGAAAAACAACTACTGCACCCATTCCTTTAAGGAAATGTCTCCAGGTCCGGATCTCGAGACTGAAAGTCTCCAGGTCCGGACCCGGACCCCGAGACTATCCATATATAGCTTGTCTCCAGGTCCGGGAATTTTTCAGCGTTTATTTTTGTATGCATATACCTCGTTCAAATTTAATAAAAACATATTTATATTATTGTTTATTATGAAAATGTATATTATCATTATTATTTTGATGTTGTTATCTTTTTTTTCATAATGTATTGAAGTTTACATGTTATAAAATGTAATTGTACGTTATAAGAAAGAATTTTAAGCTTTACGCTGCGTAATAATACATTGTTCCTTTAGTTTTTGCAGCGGTCTGATCACGTTGTTTTGGGGGGATTTATTTTATAATAATTAAAAAAAAAAAAAAAAAAAAAAAAAAAAAAAAAAAAAAAAAAATAACAAAACACCGGAAAAAAAAAAAAAAAAAAAAAAAAAAAAAAAAAAAAAGGAGGGGGGGGGGGGCTTGGTCCTAAAAAAAAAAAAAAAAAAATAATTTTTTTTTATTTTTTAAAAAAAAAAAAAAAAAAAAAAAAAAAAAAAAAAAAAAAATTTTAAAAATTTTTTTTAATTTTTTTTTTAAAAAAAAAAAAACTTCCCTTTTTTTTTAATTTTTTATTCCGGGAAAAAAAAAAAAAAAAATTTTTTTTTTTTATATTTTTAAAACTTTTTTTTTTTTTAAAATAAAAAAAATAAAAAAAAAAAAAAATTTTTTTTAAAAAAAAAAAAAAAAAAAAATTTTTAAAAAAATTTTTTATTTTTTTTATTTTTTTAAAAAAAAAATTTGGGTTTCCAAAAACACAAAAAATTATAATAAAAAAAAAAAAATTATTTTATAAAAAACAATTAAAATTATCAACAACAACAACATTACCTTTATTCACCCAGTTATGTTAACATAATGCATGGGGATATAAAACAGTATCATATATTGTTTGGTGGTATTTCACAGTTTAAACAGAACTTCAATACAAAGCATTTTCAAATCATTTACATTATATACTTCATACGATATCTATTTCAATTTCTGGTTCTATAAGCAATGATATCAATTACTGAAATAAGTTTTAATCGAGCATGATATGGCTAAATTTATACAACATTTGTTTGGACACAAAAGAGAAAAAAATGGAACAGAAGAAAGAGACACGGGATGGGGATGGGTGGGGGGGGTGGATGGGGCGGGGGTACCAAAAATATTTTAAAGTAACCTCAGCTATAATTATTATATGAAATACATTTAAGTCCTATGCTTTGTAGAATTATCTAGCGCAAGAGTAGAAAACATGTGACGCGTATGAAATACTAACTAATTTCACAAACAGTCGTAACATTGGAATTTCATTCATGAGTATGATAGTAGTAGAATGAAAAACAAGGTACATGGCACGAGATAAGCGTGGCGTTTAAATTTGTTTGGGTAATTTAGCGGGAGCATGCGCAATTGAGTGTAAAGTTGATACTGGACGTAAGAAATGGAATTTCATTCATGCGATTGATTGTAATAAAGGCGTAAACATATAGTAAACTATTGAATCTAAACGTTATAGTGAAAAATGAGTGTTATTAAAAATTGGTGAACGTAAAAGAGTGTAATCAAAACTTGGATTTTCATGTGATGAGGTTAACAAAAAAATAGTATTGGATATTAAAAGCTGGATATAGGTAATTACTTGAATTTTGACATCAGTCTAGTAACAAATTTGCAGATATTTTTCATACTGGTAGGTGATGTAGTCACGAGCATCGCACTATAATTATGATCTGTTGCAGTGGTTTCGATGTTATTATGATACAAAAACGTAGTTCTCTCTGCCGAGAAGTAAGGGCATTCGAGCAAGTAGTGTTTTTCGGACCCGATCTCGTTACGATCACATAGGCGACATTTCCTATCATAAAGGTCAGTTCCGTCCCACCTACCGGTTTCAATCGGAAACTTGTGGTTAGCTGTACGGAATTTGAACATAGCCAGTGCTTCACCCTGGGACAGTATGTTAAAATAGTGTTCTATGCCGAACTCTTGTTTATGCAACTTGTATATTCTCCCCTTATTAGTACTATCTAAAACCCCCTCCATTCTTGAATGTACTGGTCCATTAAGATTTGTTTAATAACCTTATGAATATTGACGGGTACGCCATTTACATGCTGATTTAACCAAATATCCGAACAACCAGTTGAATCTAAAATTTCTTTAACTTTACTTAACCATTTGAAGTTTGCATTTTCATGATTTAGCATGTATCTGTAAATTTGGTTTGATAATTTGTTTGTGTCTGCGTTAACAACACGTGACCAAAATGCAACCATTCTACTTTTTATGACCACTGAAATTGGGAATCTTCCTGTTTCACCGTGCAGCATGTACAGCGGTGTGCTTTTTCTAGCCTTTAACAATTTTCGCAAAAAGTCATTGTGAACAGATTCGAGCAAGGATAAGCTTTCAAAACCAAATATTTCAGAACTATATGTGAGAATAGGTAGAACAGTGTTGTCAAAGAGTTTCAACGTCAAATCGACCGGGAGATTAGCGTTATTTGCTCTAGTGAATAATAAATACATAGCTTTCTTTGCTTGTTGTACGATATGCTTACGAGCTTGCAAAAAAGAACCAGAGCTTGAAAAAGTAATACCAAGATAATGATATTTGTTTGTTATTTCTACAGAATGTCCGCCTAACATAAAGTCAAAATTTTGAGTATTTCTAGCCCCAAAAACAACTATTTTTGTCTTATTCATATTAACCTTTAGGTTCCAAAGATTACAATATTCATTAAAAGAATTGAGACAGCATTGAAAATCTGTTTGGGAGTCTGATACAATAACCGTGTCGTCGGCATAGAGCAACAGTAATAGTTTAAGCCAAAATTGTTCGTCGAATGTTTCTCTAAGCTCAACACCCTTACCCCCATCAGACTCAATGTGTGATTGCATATCATTTAAAAACATTGCAAAGAGAATCGGGGACAGATTTTCACCTTGTCTCACACCTGTTTCACATGAAAAATATGCGGAATTTGACCCTTTGTAGGAAACACATGACTTTATATTTTTATACATGTTATGTATTACATGAAAAATTTTGCCATTTATATCATTAGCTAGGAGTTTCTGCCAGAGACTGACCCTATTTACCTTATCGAAGGCCGCCGAAAAATCGATAAAAGCACAGAAAAGTTTACGTTTTTTCTTTCTAAGCAGTTCTATTAGTGAATACAAAGTGAAAATATGGTCTTGACAGGAATACCCTTTTCTGAAACCCGCTTGATTTTGATTTAGTATATTATGGCTTTCAATGAAATTTGTGAGTCTGTGGTTGAGAACCGATGTGAAAAGTTTTCCCAAACAGCTAAGTATTGTTATTGGTCTGTAATTTGAGGCTTGTTTAGGGTCTCCTTTATTTTTAAAAATAGGGACAATACTACCATTTAGCCAAGACACTGGAAGAAAGCCGGTGTCCAGAACACAATTGAAAAGTTTAGTATAAACAGGTATTCTAGCATAAAATGTGCTGTTTTTGCCCATTTTGCCGGTGTTTTAACAGGAGAAAATATTAACGGGGGGGAGACGGGGAGTTCACGCGCCGTTATAACCCGTTTTCATTTATGCGCAGTACAGGGCCATTGTAAACAATGGACCTGTCTCCCAAGTCTTACATCATGTACAGCGTCAGCACTGGGGGGGTTAAAAACCGCTGGTGACGTCATAAATATGACGTAAACAACACGGACGTTGTCCCGCGCATTATTGAACGTCGTACCAGTAAGAGCGTTTCATTTTTATTTTTATGATTTTTAATCTTTTTATGCTAGAATAAAAAAAGTTTTTTCAGTTATAACGCCTGCATAAACCCTCATTGGCTGGGGGGGGGTTTTTTTTTTTCGGGGGGGGGGGCCCCCCCCCCTTCTGGGTTTTTTGGTTTTTTTTTTACATAAAAAGCGTTAACCCTACAATAAAATATCTTTTGTACACTTAATGTGTTCATTTAGTATGTTGTCAGTGGGACTTGAAGCCTTTCCATTAGTTAAATTGTTAATACATTTAGTAATCTCAAAAGGTGTGATAGGGGAGTTAATCTCATCATTCGAAATTGCATCTAACTCAGAAATATCAAAATTCTGGTTATTTTCATCAGTATTAACATTTTTAAAGTGGTCGTAAAATTCCTCTATAGTCGGGGACGGTGCATCGGTCTGTTTTGGTTTTAAGCTATTTAGGAATTTCCAATATTGCTTAGGGTCAGATTTATGTAATGACCGAAGTTTGATAGCTTTTTTATGATTAAATTCTTTGACATAATGATTAATAGTGTTTTTATAATTTTTACTGGTGTTGTTGAGGGACCGTTTATTATAATCAATTGGATTTAAATTGTATTTCCGTTTCGCTCTATGATACCTTCTTCGGGCACGATTGCATTTTGGACCGAACCACGGATTTTTATTTTCCAAATAATGTCGACTACGCATTTCTGCATTAAATGTTAAAGATGAAGCTTTAGAGAAGACTTGGTTTAATTCATTTGTTACATACTCAATTGTATTTTGCGAATGAGGGGAAGTTTGCAATTGCATGCAGATTTCATTTAAGTGGAGTGTATCTATGTTTTCGCAAAAAGCAGACGACTTATCTTTACGCCAGACTGGTTTTATGTTGTCATTCTGTGCCATTTTTACAGTACTTGGTTCTCTAAATAAGCACAGCGAAAATTGTAATATACTGTGACCGTCAGAGAGTAATTGATCCGTTTCAACAATATCAAAATCTACGATGTATTCAAAACAATCTGCAGTAGCGATTGCATAATCAATCACGGACTTTTGCTTGAAAGTATAGTTACCTGTTAAATCACTACCCATTCTACCGTTTAAGATAAACAAGTTATTACTACGACAAACTTCAATGAAGCGATAACCGTTAGAATTAGTTTTGCTGTCACGTGATCGTCTTTTTAATGGGATAGTTAAGTTTTCAAGCAATACGTGTTTATCGAAATTAGATTGAGTCTCAGAATCAATATCATAAAGTTGGCATAAAAATGGGTCGGACGGAATAAAATCGTTTAGTTCAGATGTTCGCGCGTTTACATCACCTACCACGAATACATATTTATGTTTGCAACATATCTCTGTTACAGACGCCTCGAATGCATCAAAGTCCTCATTATTGAAAAAACGAGAATTTTCAGGCGGGATATACGTAACACCAAAAAATACATTATCTGAAAAGGAAGTAACATTTTTATCTATAGAAAGCCATAGAATGTACTCATTGCTATAATTTTCTATATTCACATATTCGGATAAAGTTGAACGTACATAAACACCAATGCCCCCTGATTTTCGCTTATAGCTATGTGACCTTGGCTGTGAAAAGAAAACATAATTTGGTACATCAACTATGTCCGTACAATCAATATGGGTTTCACAAACACAGAATATGTCATAAGAGTTAACTGTTTCTACAAATTCGGGGTAATTCAACCGTCTTTTAAGACCACTTACATTCAGTGAACCAATTTTTACATTGCTACATACATGCAGAGTATTCCCCCTTTGTCCTAATGACCACTATTACCGGACACTAAATTGGAAGCTTGCTGCTTTGATTTATTGTCCCATGGACGTTGAAAACCGAAGTCTCTCTGGGGGGGTATTTAACCTGTTTTGTTGAGATCCCTGATGAGTTGGATGACCGGTAGAAGGCACACCGTTGCCGTGAGATTTTGCATTAGTAACCGGCTGGTTACTAGTATTGTGCCTGTGCGAGGCACGACCACGGCGGGAGCGAGATCGAGATTCCTGTCGCAGATTTTGGGTCGACGTGTGTGGGCTGACACTCTTTGTTGAGCGTAGAGAACCATTACTGCTACTACGAGATCCGGGTGTACATAATGATTTGCCAGATGTGCTGGTAGGTGCACGGAATACACGAGCCTTATCATTTGCAGATACTCTACCGATGGGGTTTACACGTATTCCATGCATGACTTCATCCCAACTCGGAAAAGCGTCACGGACTACTTTCCCATTCATGATAATTTTCGCCGGGTACACAAGGCTAACCTTGTCGTCTGGGTATTCTCTTCTAAGTGATTTGTACTTCGGCCACAAGTCTGCAAACGATGATTTCTAAGGTATTTTCATGAAATTTACAAGCTTGGCATTTATTACCTTGGTATTGGATCAATCAAACGAGATTTTTTAAAGATTTTCCTTTCCAGCAGAGGATAATTTCATCTCCAAAAACGATGTCACTTGTACATATCAGTTTATATCGCAATTAGATGTTAGACATCGACTGCTCCGTTATGACTTTTAGTCTCGGGATCCGGACCCGGACCTGGAGACACTTCCTTCCTTTAAATTCTCTGTCTAAGCGGGTTGATGTAGAAACTGGGGGTATAATTAGTATTAACAACATTTGATTCCAGACACTGTTTCCTAATTGAGAAACAGTTTTTTTTTTTTTTTTGTTTTTTTTTTTTTTTTTTTTTTTTTTTTTATTTTTTTTTTTTAAAAAAAAAAAAAAAAAATATTAAAAAAAAAAAAAAAAAAAAAAAAAAAAAAAAAAAAAAAAAAAAAAAATAGGGGGGGGGGGAGGGGTTTTTTTTTTCGGGGGGGGGGGGGGGGGGTGGGAAAGAAGAAGAGAGGAAAAAAAAAAAAAACCGCCAGGTTTATCCCCCCCGGGGGGGGGGGGGGGGGGGTTTTAAAAAAAGAGAGGAGGAAAAAAAAAAAACCCGGGGGGTTTTTTTCTTCAAAAAAAAAAGAAAAAAGGAGCCCAAAAAGTCAAATCGCTGAGAAGAGTTTGATGCGTAAAGCGAAGTAATGATGCGTAAAGAGAAGTAAATGAGCGTAAGTAACATATAAATGTAAAGTAAGTTAATTAAAAAACTTCCGGAGATAAGTTTTGCAAGAGCTCAATAAAATATACAGGCATGTCAAATGTACGGCAGATCCATCTTTCACTGAGTAGACAGTAAAAAAATATTATCATTAATTAAGACATTATACATATGTATTTAAGTTTCAATTTAGTCTTAATTTACTAACCCGTAAACTATTTATTTCTTATTTCTGATAGGTTTGTCATTAAAAACTGCTATAGAACACGAAAATTTAAAACGTCTTAACAGCATGCAAATAAGTATTTCAACAAACTTCAATGAATACTATCTGATACTTGTAAGAAGAGGTATCGTTTTTCGTTCTTAAATTCAACGTACGATCCTGATAGAAGAAGCAGATCTTTTAAACATGAGACAACATTAAATAAAAGACAAATCATTGACTTCATATACAAGGCAGTCTGAATTACATCCCTTCCTACACGTCCAACAAGAGAATCGCGCTTTGCGGGATTTAGTAATAATTGTAGTCAAGTCACAGAAGCTACTATCAATGATCAAGATGGCACACACCGCTAAAATTCCGAAAAGTCACAAAAGTTTTTCTAATAATGCACTATCGATAAACACGTAATGAGATATAAAACAGAAAGATGTGTAATATGTTTAATATGTACAATGTTAAATATATAGCTGAATAAGAAAGAGAAAAGAGCCAATGAACATATTCTTTGAGTTTGACGTCTCGATAATTTTGTGTAACTTAATTGCGCACATGCTTAATGCTTCAGTCTTTTTTCCATAGTCAAAAGTCAAACTTTGACTTGACTTTGACTTTGCAACGCCCCTACCACTTCTGATTTATATCCCATGGTAGATGTATCAGCCTCGTCGACAACCCGTTGATTTGCAATAAACGAAAATGTAAATGTTTGTTAAAAGTGAAGATACAACTATATTAAACAGTTTAAAGGATTAAGAAACTACTGTAATTTAATATCTGACAAACCCATATTATTTTGATATAATTTGAAAAACTGCAATAGTGGCAAAGTTCTAGAAGCAGCAGATTTTGTTACGGTCACACATTGATCACAAACGTCTAATGGTCGTTTAATTTATCCAACATTCAGTCGGACAGAAATTGGAGAATTCGGCGTATTCTATGACAACAAGGTTTTAAAACAGTCATGAACTAAACAATCAACAAAAAAACAAAAATAATATCAAACCGGGAATGCCACGCACCAAAAACGCAGCCTCCCCAAAACGAGCCCCACAGCACCCAGAAGCGCACACCACCAACACACACACACACGCACGCACGCACGCACGCACACACACACAACACACACACACACACAATCATGTACACACACAAACATACACTACCAACACACACAAGCACACAAAGCAAACACACGAGGACAAAACGAACAATTAACGGAACACAGTGGGGCACCGCCTTGGAACGGTCAGTGGCAAAAACACCACTGCTGATAGTACAGTTATTGTAATGTATCTAAGATTACGTTTATTTTATTTGAATTGTATGTAATTAATGTATCAAAATAAAGCTTTTAGAATTTATGCTAAACTGTGAGAGGTGATTTAATTAGAAAGGAAAACACTTTGTCAGAAGCAATAATTTCTTGATATAACTATATCCAGTTTTAAACACAAACCTAAGTTTTGTAATGTCACTGACCTAAGTGGCCAGTACCCTAACTGCCCAATTTATGTATATATATTAGGTTTATCGTTGGTACCGGATAATCCTTATGACCAACGGCAACGCCCCCAGAAGAGTTTAGTTATTTTAGGCTTCGGATGACAGTGTTTCATTCAAAAGACAATGAATTATGTAAGTGGAAGAGCGGGAGATCGAACCTGAAATCCATGGGCTACACGTCCAGCGCGTTAACCACTAGACGACTGATCCGCTGCCTAATTTACGTATATATTTTAGGGTTTTATCGTTGGTACTGGATAATCCATATGACCGCCACCCCCAGGACAGTTAGTTCTTTTAGGTTTTAGGTACAAGATAAAAACGTCCTGTTTCAGAGACACCCTTTGTTCTTTAACATGCACGGTGTACAGCATCGATACATCGGACTCATCCGAAGATCATTAGTTATATCAGTTGAGGAGCGGGGGCTTGAACCTGCAATCCCTGGATTAAAAATCCAGCGTGTTAATCACTGGACCTATGATCCGCTCCTTGTCATATATTTATGACAACCAGGTGGACAAATTATCAATGATAGCTAGTGACTGACTGCGATTGTTCACCCTCGATACTTGGCTGTTGCCATTTGACCGAGCGTATGATAGCTATTGTTTGTAATTGTGCTTTTTAGGTCCACCAACCTCTACAGAGGCTTTAATCGGTGCGACTCGAGTATGATAGCTAGTGATGGAATAAACAAGTTTCAAGGTTGAGCAATCCAATGAAAACCATTGTTAATGATGAAAGAGTGTCTACCCAATCAGTCATGTTGTATTATCTAAGAATCCAGGATGAACTAAGTTATGAAATTATCGAAATACATCTGGAACTGGTTATAAAATACGCGTCCTTTAACAAAAACAATGCATGGGATCATTATTTTGACTGATAAATTTCTTTAATCAGGACCTTTTAAACAACTTGTCAACTGAAATCAAAGCAGCTGTATGGCCTAATCAAAACCCAAAATATGTTACTGAAGTCTATGTTTTGATATACATCACTTCACAATAAAAAATCTGTCGGTGAAGTTGTCTACATATTATTGCTGAACGGACAATTTACTGCAAATTACCGTTTCACTGTTTGTTGCGAATCGATTGAATACAGGTAATGAACAAGAAAAACTGTGATATTACGTATCACAGCGGGCCTAGAAACAAAGCTTTCATGTCATTTTTTTTTTGAAATGGGAGATGCAAAGAGACTTTATAGACTTTATAACATAGACGGAATAAATTTATATTCTAGGTTCATGTAAAGCAAATACCCGACTATCTGGTTTGTGTTGTTACAATTTAGTAACTGTTACTCATTTTCAGTGTATCACTTCTGACTTAATAAGAAACCAAAACATATTCATGAAAAAGTTTTAAATAATCTTTACGCTCTTTCCGTTTTTTTTCATCAGGATTTATTAGATTGTATATACGATCCCTATTATTATTCAGTGTTAATAAAACAAAGTTAACCTATGTTCTACGCTATCTTCCATTAAGGTAGTGGGGGTCTAATGGACACTTATTCCAAAACACATTAAACTTAATATTTTTATAATCTGCATCTGTTAACCGACTAGTGTGCACAATTTAAAGACATTTCACCGTTTAATTTAAAATTAATTCGTCTTTTGTTGCCCTACCCCTACTTAAGAAATACTGACCAGAATTGAAATTACCCTAAAAGTTTAAATAGGTATGTTTGCAAGTATTTACTTACATTTATTTTTGTTCTAGGTTCCAAAAGGTATTACAAGCAATGTAAAATTACAAAACATGTATTGTAATTCTACAAGCTTAACATTACAAAAGTATGCAATAATGCCAAAACCTAGGGTATACAATTTGCCGTATTTTGCCCCGAGACATATCACATATGTAAATATACACGACTGTAGCAAAAGATTCGGAATAGGGGCATCACTATTGATTATAAAACGTTAATAAGTAGTATATGAACTGAATTATAAGAAAAAATGAAAATGTTTTACCATCTTCTTTTTGAGATATTGAACTTTTAAAAATGAGCACGGTCAATTTTTGTATTTTCAAGTAACTGTACAGCTTGATAAAATTAAGGAAAATTAATACAGTTCTCAAATCTCGTAAAATGGCATAATTGTTCATGTTATTCAATTTGATAACTAAAAAAGAAAAAATAACGAAGAAAAATTGAGCTCCTTCGGGGATTGAACTCAGGACCTCTTGATCTCAAAGCAGTCGCTCTAACCACTGTGCCACAGTACAAAATAGGTATAACCATAAAATCCAAAGTATTCCAAATGGTCATAAAACAGGAAGTACTCATTACACATCCACTACCTTAAAGACAATTGAACAGGAATGTGGGCTATTCACCACAGGGGTCCAGTCAGCCATGCGAATTCACAGCGAATTCACAGTAGATGTCAATTAACATGACTGGTCACTGGTAGACTAGCTTCTGTTTATCATATTCAGCTACTGTATAACTTCCTTACATTATGTACAGATAATGTAGGAAAGGGATGTTAGTTATACATAAATTTTAAGACCTTAATAAGATGTTATTATTATATTTTATCAGTTACCTTTTAGGTACGTAATTCCCAGTCAAATTAGATTATAAAAATATCAACACAGTTATTATATCAAAATTATTTTCTTATATGACAGAAACATAAACTTTTTTTTTTAGTTTTGATTACTGAAAAATAACTGTGATTTCAAAGTTAGATTGAGTAATGTTTTAAATACTCAATCAATTACTCTTACATCAAACCAATTATCACTAAGATTAGATGTTACACTTGATACATAATAGAAATTGAGTTTTAGCTTATTTTACAGTTAGAAGAAGCGTTCAGTTGCACTTATAATTTACAAAGAAATAAATAGTCAGAAGGATTCTTTATACATCAAAAATGCATTCAGGCCACACCACAGGAAGGTGCTTAATTACTTGAGCATTTTAACTTTCTCAGTATAACTTTGAAATCATGGTTTACTGCATTTATCTAAAATATTTTTCATATCCTGCAATAAAAGTAAAATGTCATTATTATATAAAACAGTTTATATAAACAACAGGAAATAAGTTATAAATCAATTATCTGTACAAATCAATAAAATTTATGGTTCTACTATTGTACTACATATCAAGTCTACTGACACCCTGCTGGACCTAATCAGAGAGGATTAAAACTGATAAGGGGCAATAAAACGATTAAGATATTTGACCACCTGCGGTTTGGGTGGGTAGGGGGGGGGGGGGGGGTCACTTATGAAGGACATTTTAATTGTCTTTAAGGTGATTTTCAGAATGTACAATACTATTCCTGCCTCTATCCTCACAAAATCGTTTGCAGTCAAAACGTTTGTAAACAAAACAACGCACATTTTCACGATTACTGAAAAGTCTTGTTAATTTAAAGTGGTAACCGACCAATTAATAAACTTTGGCTACCTGTCAGTTTATTGCTTTAGACCAGTCTGATAATTCGAAACATAAACCAGTCTGATAAAAATGGAAAGTGCATCCCGGCCAGTTAGTAAACTTTGGCTACCTGTCACTTTATTGCTACAGCATGCCATTTCTGATTAAAATAGACTGTCAGTGACTTTATAGTGATACTTTCATTCAAAAACAAACTGAAGTGTAAATGTAAATTTTAAATCATAAAAATCGAGTCATAGTAAGGGACAAGTTTATTCTGCGGGCCTCTGCGGGCCTGGTGCGGGCCTAGTAAAAAGGGCTAAAAATGCCAGTTTATGCATTTTTTAGAATACAGAAAGACTTAACACCAATGAATTAAGATGTTTGAATGAATTTTAAGTCACTCATTTCTAACATCTTATCGTAAACTGCACAAAATTCCCTATTATTTGAAATTTTTCCAGCTGCGGGCCTATTTTGTGAGGCCCGCAGTTTAAAATACGTCAGATTGTCTATTACTTCAAACACTCAACATCTGCTTGATACCAAAAATAATATAAAACATCATTAAAACATCAAATTCACATATATTTTCACTTTTCTGTTGCTAAAATTGCTCAAACACATGTTAAATAGGCCCGCACATAGGCCCGCAGAGGCCCGCAGGTAAGCCCGCAGAATAAACATGTCCTCATAGTAACGTAATGGACCCACATTACCCGATGCCGGAAAATATCGGCATGTTTGACCGAAATCGGTTTTTATACTCGCCGAACAATTAAAACTTTTCACTACTTATTAAACGTTGCATAAGCATATAAAATAATTTGTCGTTTACATGGATCACAGTGTACGAAATCAGACTGTATCAAACCGGACGTCGCCACCGAATAGGCATACAGTGACTGTTTTCAAGTTTGCTGTGTAATTTTATTTAAAGTTTCCAAGTAGAAATAGAAAGAGTACAGTAAGTATTCCAATTTTATTTGATACAGAGATAATACCATGTATCAGGAAATATCGAAGTTTATGTTTTACATTGTTTATTTGTTTGAAAACATAGCAAAGAATTGTTGAAAATAGTTCAGTTGTTCTAAAATTGCGATATTTTGTCAATTTATCTCTTCCCAACATTGTTAAGCGAACTTTAGTAGCCACCATCCGCTACAAGGATGTCTTATCCGTAGATAAGTTCCAACATTGCCGTCCATTTATTGCAGTTCGTTTGAAGAAAATACTTTTTTTGCGGTACATGTATCGATCTGACTGTATGCCTATTCGCTAAGACACTGTATGCAAATCGCAAACCGTTATAAAATGGCTGTATGCCTATTCGCAAATATGTCGATTTTATATTTCCAGTTATTTCAGATAGCTATGGCTGACTGGCAGTGCTATTATTGAAATTTGACCTCAACATCCTTTAGTGATATCATCAACCACTCCATTACAATTTCCGCGAACAGCATTCTAAAATCAAAATATGATAAACATGCGACTGTGTTTATTCTGTCACAAATGATCTTTACATGGGTTGCAAAATATTGAAGACTACATTTATGCTAAATTTGTGAAACTTCTTCTTGGGACATGAGTTCAAGTCCTTGCACGGTCTATTCTTTTATCGCTAGGAACAAGGTTATTTTTGCTTAAATATCTTATAATCGAATGTTTCATGATATGTTTCGACGACAGAAGATGATAAGATATGACTCAATCATATCCATTTCATTTACTAAAGAATGCCCCCAATTCAAACAACAACAGAGAAATGTAATAAATGTACATGTATATAATAACAATAACTCTAGCAGTACAGAAATCAAAGGACTGAAAGTACTGGAGGATCGATTGTCTCTGAACAACACAGTCTGCACACATACATGTGTAAATATCAGGACATCATAGACTGTACACATATATGTGAGAATATCAGGACAACCCTTGCACGAGTAAAGTTATAAACTGGAGACACAACTGTCCACAAATTTTGACCTTTCACCATTTCTGTAAACTTTACTTTTGAGATAGGAACCCATGTGCTTACATTATGTCATTCAGTGACTATGTTCAACTACCCTATGAAGTATTAAGCTGTGAATCGTAACTGAGAAATGGATTTTGACAAAACTGAACTGAAAATGTATGGTTTGAACAACTTTAAATGTCATTCAAAAGTTATGGGATATGCCCATAAGGTTGATTGTATTGTGCGAATTAATTCGGATTTAACGTCGCACCCAACAGCTAAGGTCATATTGCAACTTCCGGCTTTCATGGAGGAGGAAGACCCTGGGTGCCAATTCCCTGTATCATAATTTGGGGGTCATTTAGAAACTCCGAGGGTCATACCCTTTATTGTAAAAAAAATAAGAGGCATGACTATGTGTTAAAGAAGTTTTATTCAGTTTACTTCTGTAAAACTGCATGTGATACATCACAAAATGGTGGGTAATCAAAGGGTTGGCAAGACAACAGGTGTTTCTCTTTGGATGCTTTCCATTTTGTCACTGCATCTCAAAAGTCAAATTTGTCCACAAAGCGAATTTTTCATAAGTGCATTCAACCATAGACATTAATCTTGGATATTATTTGGCACAAACCCCTTTCAATAGTGACAGTCTGATCGAAATTACTACAAAATGATCATAAAATCACTCAGAATAACGTTTTTGTTTCCCGTATTAAGGTTCGTCGACCATCTCTTGTTGTGCGTCTACAATCTTTGATGACGATATCATAGGAATCAACACACACAAAAACGCAATGGTACAAAATGCGGGTCGATCCGAAATCAGACGACAACGACGACGCAATAGGGTCAAAATTAGACATATCCCATACCGGAAGCGTATTTTATCAACAATTTATCTTGTATTTCGAAGCGTTTTGAGAGGTTTTAAAATGTTGTTTTTGTAGTAATGTGATCATACACATTTTAATTGCGTCAAAGAAGACGCTCTTTGCTATTTCTGTTGCGTCATTGACAAAATGAGTGCGTCAAAACCGCAGAAAACGCGCTCTCGAGGAACACTGAATTTAGTGTATCCGGTGTAGCGATACGTATTTCACGGGTCTTACATTTCTCATGTCACACCGGTCTGACGATAAAAACCGCGTAGGAAAATAGTTCTATACAGAACAGATACCTCGTTGATTTAAGTTACAAATTATAAGAAAAACAACAATATAATATTATGCTATTCTGTAATGTTTTGATATTATTTAGATCTGTTACTATATAATTTTTAAAACAGAGGACAGTAATATAGAACTACTTTTCGGTCGTATTCGACAAAAATTTGTGTTAAGAGTTCGGCCGTAAGGGTCTGAAATACTCTGTTAACTTTGGATACGATTGAATAAATCCAATCGATCCAATAAACTTCAAATTTCCATTCAACTGTCCGACCAACAAGTGCGGACAAAAAGACATACATCCCATGACTACAATGTAAGTACTGCATCCTGAATGGCGGTATAAATCCTTGTTATTTTACAATAAATTCTTAAACGAATGATACGTCTATGTTGCATAGGGTCACTGGGGCGCTCTATACGAAAAAAGGTACAAGAACCCCGATTACAGCTCCCATTTGATTAGGGGAGCTGCATTCTTTGAAGCGCACCGAATACAGCTCCTTAATGTGTACCGAATACAGCTCACGGAGGATGACTGGAAATACTCGCTACCAACAGAGCCATTCAATAATGCAACGTACGCCAAGTCAATTATGTTTCATGAAAATCCCTGTACACGCTAATACTTTTAAGTTGTCAAACAGGCTTCATTCATAAATGGTTACCATTTATTCCGGTACTCTCCAATCTATTGCGTATTTTACTCCCTCAAAATAAATAGGAAGAGTCATAGGTAAGCTAATATATACACAGGTCCATGCTTGAAACAATTTGATAACTTTGAAACCAAAATTAGTAGCGGAAGCAAGAATTGCGCTTTTAAATCAATATTACATTTGTTGCGTTCTGTGCAATTATTGTACAGTGGTTTTACAATTATCATACAGTAAACAATTTTGTGTTTGCGAATATGCATACAGTGCATATCTTTAATGCATATAAATATCAACAGTATTTTGACACATTCCTTAGTTTTAACCAGTAAGTAAAGCTGTTCCCATTACATGAATGAATGACCGAACTGTAAACAACACTTCTGAAGCAAAGAACACTCCATATCTTTCAATATTAAACCATTTTTTATGACGAATGCTCTATGTTGCCCTAATGTTTTGATTTCTTTTTCCAAATACATAGAGATATTTTGAATATAACCACGTCTGACAATACCCACATCAAATATAACTATTCTACGATACAAAAAGTTAAATCACACTTACTATGCTGTCCCAATTCCTACTTAAAACTTGAAATAAAATTACACGGTAAACTTGAAAACAGTTACTGTATGTATATTCAGTGGCGACATCCGGTTGGATACAGTCTGAGTTCGTACACTGTGTGGATAAAAGATAGAAATATCAACTTTTTGACAATTTTAAAGCTACACAATGAACAGTGGTTTAAAAACAAAAATAATATCAAACAGGGAATGCCACGTACCAAAAACGCAGCCTCCCCAAAACGAACCCCACAGCACCCAGAAGTGCACACCACCAACACACACACACACACGCACACGCACACACACACGACACACACAATCATGTACACACACACATATACACTACCAACACACACTAGCATACAAAGCAAACACACGAGGACAAAACGAACAATTAAAGGAACACAGTGGGGCACCGCCTTGGAACGGTCAGTGGCAAAAACACCACTGGGGAGTTTAAACCGGTTTATGGTGCGCACCCAACCTCACTCTTACCCCCACCATGTTCCAAAGTCACAGGACAGTGTAAATAAAAGTAATCCCTGCTAGGTGAATCTCTAACACACGCAATGGAAACAAAAGGCATGGTATGTAAAACACAAAAATGCTCGTGTATAAATATATAAAAAGCAAACCTTGAGAACCAAAAAACGTATGTACTCAATGCCTTTGCAGAAGGCAGAGCACCAAGAGAAACACCCTGGGGGCCCAAAAGGCCAGAGGACAAATGGGGGGCCCGACGAAACAGGCCAGAGGACAGAAATCAAAACAGTTTTTTGTCTCAGTGGGATTTAAAAACTGCCCATCACAGAGTCCTCCCCCTCTTCCGTCAGACACAATCAAAGAGGGAAGCATAGCGTCCAACTGTAAACGGGTTGAACACCAAACATGCGGTGTGTCTCAAAACCCATTCTTTATCGTACCTTCCTAGGCGATTTTCATAACATTTTGTTCAGAGAACTATACACTACTTCACCTACATGTTACATTTTCCAACCACGTATTAAATATAGCGGGCCGCTGCTGCGACCCGCAATGACTAAAGCGTCTGTAGGCGGAGCTACATTTTACACAGTACGTAGAGCAAGCAGATAACGTTTGTGTCTGTGTGGACATAGGTCCATGACACAACTGAGAAAAAATATAAATCGGTCATATTATTTACGGCATTCAATAGCGTTTAGTCGGTGTTTACGTACATGTAGATCATTTACAGATTCTGGTCTTTCTTTCTGTATGTGCTAGTGTCCGATCAAACAAAGGGATATACGCATACAACATGTACGTGTAAATCCGGTCAAGTGTCATACATGTAGTGTCGCAGAAGTAGAAAGAATAAAAAAAATTGTAAACGCTCTTTCATGCTAAATTGTCTATAAATTTAAATGATGCATGATAAAATACGACTAAACAGCTAGCTTGTTAAAACCGGGCATGCTTTCAACGTGCAGTGTTTGACTTACAAGAGTGCTAAAATGTTTCTGTCACTGCTCTGAAATGATAATCTATGTAGCAAGAAATGTAACAAAGACCGTTAAATTGTGTTTGATTATCTGAAGACAGGATTTATAAATATCATGTTCACTTCACTATTAGATGATTTCTACAATCCCTGCAGAAGATATCTAGCGCATAAGTCATCAAAGTCGTTGCGTTAAGCTGGAGAAACCAGAGGCACTTGGTTTCAAATCAATATATTATCCCCCCCCCGCACATTCTTACTAACATACTAAAAACACATTAAGTATGTTAGTGAGAATGTGCGGGAAAGAAAAGATCTATATTGATTTGAAAGCAAGTGCCTATGGGAGAAACCCTCACTGGAATCGGTAGTAAATGCAGCTTCCAAAAAAAAAAATTATTCTATACTGGCTGGAGTTTAGAGAAATATACAAAAAGGTTATTTGTTTTAAAATGAAATGTAATATTGTATTTGCAACAAACATATGAACCAAAAAGTAAAAGTGATGTATGATCCCAAATTGTGAACAGTAAATGTTAATAGCACAATAACTGAAAAGTAATCATTACACAAACTTGTGTCCGTTTCAACAGCGTACGCTCTATAGATCTCCAAGTTGTTCAAGAAAAACTGAAGTTTTCATCTGATCGGACGAGAGTATTTGTCCCAGTACTTCGTGATTGAATCATCTAGTTTTGAATACATCTTGGTGCGTACCCTATCTAAGTTACTGTCTTCCATAGAAATCCTTACTACTTCAGCCTCGCGTCTCAACAGTGTAACCAGGCGGTAAAATCCAAGACTTGATCCGGCATTAAGTCTGTGGTGTCAGCCTGGAACGAAAGTTATTATATACCTTTTATAAAAATTCCATTAAAGACCAACACAATAACCTGTCACAAAACTTCTAATCAAGTCCATTATTGACCGTGGTTGATGCATTTTATATATATCGGGGTTCCGTTTCCCCGGATTACAAAGGAAACTTTTCCTTCAGTTATTGAAATGTTTCCGACTTAGACATAATTTTACTTATAAAATATAGCACTTACACTTATCATGTCGTACTTTGCTTTCTGGTTCACAATGAAAGATGGATGGATAAAATTTGTGTTGAAACCTGAAGTAAATGAGCCCATTTAATCAGTTGGCAATTTATGTATTCAATTCAGAGATTTATTTTCAATATATAGCTTACCTTCAACATCGTTATTAGTCCTGATGAACTGCTGAAACACAGACCAGTCTTCCACATGGGATATTGAATTATGCATCCGTTGATGCCTCATGTATGCTATCAGATCCATGGTAGCCAAGGTTGTTGCTCTTTGAGCAGCATCCTTGTGAACTTATGCATCGCCAGTCTGTTTCTGTAGGTTTCAGCCGAACCAACTTGCTGAACATGTCCATACACTGCCTTAGACCAAAGGAAAGCACAACCCCGGAAAGACCTACCGGATAGCTTGCCAAGCGGCTGAAATCTAAATCTACAGAAAATGTAACGATACTGATGAAAAACATATGAAATATCAATTCAAACAAAAATAAGACTGTTGTTTTATACATTAATTAAGTTTAGCTATAACTTTGTCAATTGCAAACTTTGGAACTAATTTTTATGGTAGATTATGATGGTCGGTTTGAACAATAGTGTCACTTTAATCATAAGTTCTTTTACTAATTAACTTTGCTCGTAGTCCACAACAAAACCGCCAACAGAAAAAGTAATTACGCAAATCAACACTAATTAAACGAAAACTTTGGAAAAAATACCAAGACTTTTTTTAATAAACCGTTTATTCAAAAGATATCCATTATCTTATTAATATCCTTATATGTTTAAAGAAATTATAATTTTCTGTTTTTGGCCTGGGGACTGAAAGTCCCCAAGGCCTAAGTTAGTATACCACATTTCAAACCCTGCAAGAATTTTAGCCGTGCTATGTGCGAATAACAACTGTAAACATGCGCTATGCGAAAGTAGTGCAAGACAGACCAGATCAATCTTCTGTTTGAATGCCGCATATGATAAGAACATGTTACAAATAAAAATAGTACATCAAACTTCAAACGACTGCAGGAAGGTATATAGCTTACGGGCTGCATTACACATTTTTTTCTGTTTTAGAAATTAATGCGCTGTTAGCTGATTACGGAAGATAATCATATGCATATCACGGAAAAGTACGGATATTTACGGAAATTTACGAAAACGTACGAAGCTCGATATAAGAGTTTGTAGTTTGATTTTCAAATTTCCGATGTTATTTCATTGACAACTTTGTTATTTACGAGCGATAACATATATATTTACCTAAAAATAAATGTCTCTAAAAAAAGATATAATTTACGTATATTCCCGAGAAGGAACTAACGTGACCAAATTCACCCGCCATTTATCGAGGACGCTGCATGTCGAGGCCCAGTGAACGGTTTCACTGATTACAACTACAAGGTAACCCAGAATCATGTTTGGTTTTCTCTGTTATACACATTGTACAGTACTGTATTTATATTTCATTGCTGGTATTGCTTTGTTTATTTCTGTTTCAAGGTCTTGTCATTGGTACACAATAATTTTCGATCCACATCATCAGATCATATCGCTTGAAGTTGTACAAAGCGCAGATCGAATTATTTGTACTGGCTTAAACATTTTATAATGTTGACTATGTGATTATTTTTCATTTAACGTACATTTCATAATAAAACAAACTTCCCTGTCACCCATATATTTGTGAATCATTCATTCTGTGTCATATATTGAATTTCGTCCTCTGCACATTTCGACCCGCGCTTTAGGTAAGATTCAACGCAGAACACGTAGGTGAAAAGTTGTTTTTCGGGGAGTTAACCTATAGCCCCCAGGCCTTTAGCGCTCACAGCGCTTTGATTATTTATTTACTTTGATTTAAGCGGCAGAAAATATTATTGTCGGGTCACTGAGCCGGCGGATGAAACGGATAGGCCCACTAAATTTTTCTTGCGCACGCACGTACAACACCGGGTTGATTGGAAAATAAATGCAACGTGGGACAAGTTTTCTGCGGGCGATTTGTCGACTGTCTGGCGAACACGTAGGAGTTTTTGGTTTCCTCAGGGTGCACAAACCATTTATCCGTCCACATAGCATTCGATCGTTTAACTTGTCATCGAAAATCATGGCGTACAACTGTGTTGAAAGAGGCGTTTTGAACACTACAAGTTACCGGGTGTTTATCAGTAAGGATATTTATAGTGTTTTTAAGGGTGGTTTTAAATGAAAATTGGAGGCCTATAGTAAGTTTCTGGCAAACTGCTATAAGCTGATAAGTGAAGTATTCACTTGTTTATAATACTGTACTAGATCTATATTTTCTAAATAGGCTGATGCAATTGTCAGATCGGGCTTCCGAAAATAAACTTTTAAAAATGAATAATTTCATACGATTTAAATTCTATTACAAAGTTTAGATGTAGAGAATAAATTTAAAAGTGAATAAAAGTCATCTTGAGATTTTTTAACACAATTAAAATAAGTTTGAAATCACTGAAAAACACATTTTTTAAGATTTTCAGTGCAAATCTTCATGAATGTTTCTGAAACAGCTAGGGAATGTTATTTGCATTAGTAGGGTAAAAAACTCCACATCACCAAATTCCATCCAGCCATTTCTTGCGCCAGGTTTTTGGCCCTTCTACTTTCAGTTTCCATATATTTTATATGTGAAATCAAAAAAAGGACTGGCGCAACAAACTATACCTTTGTGTATCTTAATTTGGGTTTCTTTATAATTATGTGTGTATTTTCTATGAATCTGAGCTGTTTTAGAACTTTCTGTCAATAAGTTTAAAAGAAAATGCCAAAAATGTCTTTTCTTCACAATTCGGAGACAAATTTTTGCAGGAAAACATGAATAATTCTGTACTTTTAAACTTTTTTTAGATGTTTTTATCATGCACAACGTGTTCACACCTTTTCCAAGTGAAAAAAATCATTTTTAAAAAAGCTGATTTTCGAAAGCCCGATTGGGCAATTGCATCAGCCTGCTAAATATGTAGGTGGTTTCTGCTGGAATCGCAGGTTCACTGGTATTGTGGTATTCTTCCTTTTTTGGAGTGGTGGAACCTTTGCTGGGGGTATCCCTATACTCGTGGTATATCTAAAAAAAATGGCTTATTACAGAAAAACAGAGGAAGACATATTTTTCAGGGAAGGATTATTCATCATGGACAGTCAATATGCTTCTTTCTCCGCGACTCGAGGGTCTAAGGAATGATTCTGCATATTCTATGTTTAAAAATACTTTTTTCAAATGAAATTTAACTCTAAAAATCTAAGATAACTATTCATTATTTCTCTTAGAAACTTAGATTTTCATGCATTTTTATGGCTTGAACAAAACATTTTTAAGATACATGTAACTGAATAGTAATAACATGCTGTTACAAACTCATCGTTAGAAAAGCTCATTTTAAGATTTATCACTCATTTTTTTAATGGCTGTCATATTTTTGACATTTTACACGAACGTTTTGCAACAAAGACGTCATTTATTGTTACAACGATATGAAGTCTTTTCTTATCAGGATCAGATTTATAACTATATTAATGTCTGTTTCATATAATGCATTTTGAATGAAAATATAAAAATTTATGGCACTCTTAAAGCAAATGGCTACGCATGATATTCATTTTACTGGCTATCGTCACAAATGATACGTTTCCCAAGGGTGTGTGGCTGTACCTGTACAGTGTGCTATTACGCTATACAAAGAAGTGGATGCAATGGAATGTGACACCTGGATACACTGAGTGTTTACTGTTTGCCAAACAGATCGATCTTGGTGTCGTGACTAAGATAAAAAGGGCTTTAGGCTATGTCTGAGGTGCATGGAAGAGTAACAATACCCGGAATAATAAATCATAAAAACGTTAAAATACTTGTAGAAATACAAAAGTGTCTTATTTTCAAGTTGTAATACAGTTTGGTTTGTAAATCGTTCATTGCTTTTTAAAGTTGTTGAAGTTAACGATTCTGTTGCTGCAGGACCATAATTATTTTGCACAAAATAGACATTGTGAATGAAAAACTGTGTTTATGATATAGTCTTTTTTAAAAATAAAATTATTGTATAGTAAATGTTTATCTTTGATTAGTTATTATTTAGGCTCTAAAAACTGTTTCCCATCTGTAGTTGTCAAATTTCACATAGCATGAGCATTGGTGACTTTTGGGGTGATATTTCAAGTTTTCACATGTGCCATGTCAATAGCTCCCAAAACGACATAGTCACATGATGACGCACATCAACATCTTGTTTCGATTTTACAGGGATAACATTATGTTTTCACAGAGGCAAATTAAAATGGTTAAGTTTTCCTGCTTTCTGAACAGCTGATATACATTCTAAATACTGCGAGCATAGGTTCCCACACTCTAATTATCTTTGCAGATTGTAATGAGGCTGACACTGCAGTGACACCTGTATGTCAACAGGAACTTATTGGGTCTTGTGGCATTAAAAAATATAATATTTCACCAAGATAAAGCAATCTTTCCTGGAATCACCCCATTTCCTACAAATATGATCTCCTCGTCATCCTGCTCATCCAAAAAGTTCTTATAAGAAAATTAATTTGATTCGATAGCCTTGAAAGTTCTTTAAATCTCATCTGCCATATTGTTTTTACAAATAAATTTGTTTTGATCATATGATGACGCATGGAGGCATTTTTGTTTTGATCACATGATGACGCAAGTAGGCCTGTTAAGGGGCCATTAGTTTGAACTCAAAAATTAAGAAACACTAGCATGTATTCCTCAAATTTAAATGATTTGTGCGGTGTGAACTGTGGTCGGCAGTCAGAAGAATAATCAGAGAGAGAAAAGGTTACATTCATTATATTGGACAATATGACTTTTATCACCATTTGACAAGCTAAAAAGTACTGTAGCAATGTTTTTGTTGAAAAGATACATTGAGTTGATATGCCCCTCTATCCTCGACAAGAACAAAAAACAAAAATGGCTTCATTACAGCCTGATAATTTAACTGTTAATTTTTCTAGTAAAAAACTGTTGAAAATCTTAAAAACTTTTTATAGGTAAACATAGACTTCCATGAATTACGCTCCTTATAGTGCGCAAGCAGATTTTATAATAAGAAAGTAGGGCCACGATTTAAATAATGCAATTACAGAGAATTATGGGATTTTTTAAAAGGCGAAACATGGTGGATAACTTCCTACGTTTTATTCTCTATACCAACAATTGTTGCACGAAAGATAGTGTTTTTATAGTAGAATGGTTGGAGGAAAGGTCAGATAAAACCATTAATTGGGGAGAAATACTTTTCTTCTATTTTATTTCCATTGGAATCGTTAGTGCCACGATTCTTGAGAATTCCATCCTTAATGGTAAACATAACTTAAATGCTAAATACCGTGAGTTACATCGCAATAATTTCACATTGACTGTTAAAATGGATTGTGGACCTATTTCAATAACTAGTAAAACATTCCCGAAATATGCATTGCCATTCAGATATCCAGACAATTGTTTGTTTGTGTAAAAAGTCTGTTGTTTCGTGAAAATGTTTGTTTGATATTATGCTCTGAATAACTGAAACTAAACAAGGAACACATACCCTGCTAAAACCAAGAGGTTACTTTTTAAAGCATTAATCCTGACTCAAGGTTGCATCAAGTTAGGTCCTAATTTACTTAATGTTTTAGTATGAATTTAACGAAGACCATCTACTCTTTAGTCTAGCTAATTGTATGTGAATGAAGATATTTTGTTATTTTTGTAGGGGCAATATCTAGCGAGATTTTGACCTAAAATAAAAAGATCTCAAAATTTGCTGAAGACGTCATTTTTACGATTTTAGCCGAAACTGACCCCAATTCCCCTCTTCAAATAATATACTTTTCTGCCCTATTTAAAAAAAATCCCCTCCAGATCAATCTTTTTTTCTTGGCCATTTTAAGATGAATGTTTGGTTTGATTCCCATTTTGACGTGGTATAGATCACAGCAAATAAATGAATAGTTTTAGTAATAATGAAAGGATTTTCAAATCATTTTACTGATTTTTCTTAGATTGTCATATATTTTCATGACCCCCTTTTACTGATTTTGTTTTTTAAAATATTGCAGTGCTTCGTTCATATATACAAAAATTTTTGTTTGAACATTTTTGTCGCGTATTTTCCTGACCCGGCTTATCCTCTATTTTGGGTAAATATCTGCCATTTTTTATTCATATATGTCAAAATACTTAGTGAATTTATCAGAAGTAAATATATGTTGTCCACTACATTCTAGGCATTTACATGCCTTCTGAGAAATACTTTTAACGGGATATGTAACACACAACTTATTTACCAGGCATTTTAAGATCATAACTATTAGTAACATACAAGGTTGGGTACTAGAACTTGTGCATTTGTTTTCCACAGTATGATACTCTGTGATAAAAAATACTTAAAGATCATTATTTCTTTTAAAATATTCATTACTTTTCTGAATTGGTTAAAGTCTGCAAATTGATGCCGTATACTTACACAGTACGAATTCTGAAAATAAATTTGAAATATTATCTGATCGTTTAATTTTTAGCTCGACTTTTCGAAGAAAAGGGGAGCTATCCACTACTCGCCTCGGCGTCGGCGTTGGTGTCATACCTTGGTTAAGTTTTTCGTACCACCCCACTTTATTTCAAAAGTATTAGAGGTATGGCTTTGAAACTTACCATACTTGTTTACCATCATAAACTCCATCTACAGACAGGAGTACATAACTCTGTCAATGTTTTTGACAGAATTATGGCCCTTTTCTGACTTAGAAAGTGTATTGAGCTTGCTTAAGTGTTTCGTACCACCTCACTTTATTTCAAAACCATTTGAGGTATTGCTTTGAAACTAACCACACTTGTTAACCATCATGACCTACATCAACAGACAAGAGTTCATAACTCTGTCAAAGATTTTGACAGAATTATGCCCCTTTTTTACTTAGAAAATACATTGAATATGGGTAAAATCCACTTATTGCCTTAACCCTTTGAGATATTGCTTTGAAACTTTGAATGCATGTTAACATCATTACCTGAAGGCAAGAGAAGGTAACTCTGTCAGGGATTTGTTTTAAAAATTAAGGCCCTTTATCAACTTAGAATCTTGGTTAAGTTTTTCGTACCAGTCCACTTTTTGACTAAACTGTTTGAGATATTAATTTGAAAGTTGGAATACTTGTTTACCATCATGATCCCAAAACAGTGGCAGGAGAAGATAATTCTGTCAAGGATTTTATTTGAATTATGGCCCTTTTTGACTTAGAAACTCAGTTAAAATTTTCATTCTTGTCCACTTGTTGACTTAATCATTTGAGATATTACTTTGAAAGTTGGAGTACTTGTGTACCATCATGACACCTATCTGTAAGCAAGAGAAGATAACTCTGTGAAAATGTTTCCTTATTTGTACTTCTCTGTGAAAATGTTTCTTTATTTGTACTTAGAAATTCCTAGTTAAAGTCTTGTGTGCCCTTAACTGTCAAAGTTTTGTTTTATAGGCAAGCACTAAAAAGTCTAGCGCGCTGTCCTACTGACAGCTCTTGTTTATTTACATGTTGGGACTATATTCTGAGGCTGCAGAATTTAAATTGGAAATAACTGTTGGTGTTAGTCTCTGTACAGTTTATACAATAACATGAGCCAGAGTGTTAAAATACTTGCTTGTTTCAGCAAATGAAAAGGGTGAGCCAGTATCCCCATTCCATGATATCCCACTGTATGCTGATGAGGCCAAAACAATTCTTAACATGGTTGTTGAAATTCCAAGGTGGACCAATCATAAGATGGAGGTAAGTAACTGGGTGCCTGCTTGATTGTAACTGGGGTGCCTATTTGATTGTAACTGGGGTGCCTGCTTGCTTGTAACTGGGGTGCCTGCTTGATTGTCACTGGGGTGCCTGCTTGATTGTCATTGGGGTGCCTGCTTGATTGTAACTGGGTGCCTGCTTGATTGTAACTAGGGTGCCTGCTTGATTATAACTTTGGTGCCTGTTTGATTGTAACTCTGGTTCCTGCTTGATTGTAACTGGGGTGTCTGCTTGATTGTAACTGGGGTGCCTGCTTGATTATAACTGGGGTGCCTGTTTGATTGTAACTGGGATGCCTGCTTGATTATAACTAGGGTGCCTGTTTGATTGTTACTGGGGTGCCTGCTTGATTGTAACTGGGGTGCCTGCTTGATTGTAACTGGGGTGCCTGTTTGATTGTAACTGGGTGCCTGCTTGATTGTAACTGGGATGCCTGTTTGACTGTAACTGGAGTGCCTGCTTGATTATAACTGGGGTGCTTGCTTGATTGTAACTGGGGTGCCTGCTTGATTGTAACTGGGGTGCCTGCTTGATTGTAACTGGGTGTCTGTTTGGAACAAAATTAAACTTCAAAAAGCCATCCAGTGGTAAATCTGTATTGATATATTATTGTAAATGGCATTTGTCCAAAATGTCTAAGATGTGAAAAGCAAATTTTCAAAATTTTCTAAATACATTAATGATGATTAAAGACCATAATATATTGATAGATCTGTTTACTCTTTGTCAAAATATTTCTAGACTTGAAATTGGTTTTGCAGATTAGCAAAGATGAAGATTTGAACCCAATTAAACAAGATGTAAAGAAAGGCAATGTTAGATTTGTAAAGAACTGTTTCCCTCACCATGGTTACATCTGGAACTATGGAGCCCTCCCACAGGTAAGGTGTAAGGCAGTAAATGAAAACAGAAAGAACACATCTAGTAATCTCTACAACACTCACCAATAGGTAGACTTACATGCAATAAATCCTCAGACTATGAGACTTTACCAAGTTTTACATGATACAAGAATATTTGACTTCAGATAATGAAGAACAAAAACCATTAGCTGTAAGCTATTTACTGACAAAAATATCTGTTTGGATTGGTGTGCCCTAGTGAGGTATACTTGCCCATGATATCTGTGCCACACCATGATATCTGTGTCATACCATGATATAGGTGCCACACCATGATATCTGTGTCACATCATAATATCTGTGTCACACCATGATATCTGTGTTACATCATAATATCTGTGTCACACCATGATATATGATGATATATGTGCCACACCATGATATCTGTGTCACATCATGATATCTGTGCCACACCATGATATCTGTGTCACACCATAGTTACTGTTTTAAAATATCTTTATAAAATTTGGATATATGTCTTTTTAGACTCTGTAACAGTTATATTTTCTAATGTTAAACAGTAACATGCTGAGAAATTCAAGTGCCATCACTCCTGCAGCATGTTATCTTTAATACTGCTGCAGATATTGGATTGCAACTGACATGGTTAAACATGTCAATATAAGCAAATCCTATTACTCAGTCATGATTGAAATTATGTATATATCTAGTATATAGTTGATAATTAGGTATGGCTATTTTGTGATAAATGATTATTTGACATATCTTTTTCATTACAGACCTGGGAAGACAATGAATATACAGATCCCAATACTAACACCAAGGGAGATAATGACCCACTAGATGTCTGTGAAATAGGACAAACTGTGAGTTCATATTTGATATCTATTGCAGTTGTAGCATTTCTTAATTATAAAATTGTAATGTTTTTGATTTTGATCTGTGAAAATACAATATTGCTTTTAAATTTACACACTTAAAATAGAATGTCTTCATGAATGTAGTTTTTGTGTTTACAGGATACTTTTTCTTTAAAAAATGGGACGTTGTGTTCTGCATTACAGTTTCTGTCTTGGAGAAGATAGACTTTTCTTTGATAGTTAAGTTAAAACTTATATTGTAGGTGCATAAAAGAGGGAGTGTCATTCAGGTGAAAGTTCTCGGAGTTATGTGCCTTGTGGATGAAGGTAAGAGTTTTATTGCAGTAGAATTGAATTGTCACTCTCGTTTGAATCACCAGCATCACACTCTTGTTTTAGTCTGAAACGGTGAAGCATGTACATGTATTTGTGTTGGGATAATCGTGCATTATCCTAATATTGCCTTACAACGTTCAGCAGGTATTGGACATGCAGTTGTTAACTACTTAAAGGTCTTATGAAGATAACAAAGACAAAAGTTTAAGAACCATTCAACACTGTTCACAGCTATCACACAGTTAATTGTTTATGTGCAGATTTTAACTTTTTATACCCCCGCACAACGAAGTTGTAAGGGGGGTATACTGGAATCAGCTTGTCCGTCCGGACGTCTCCCCGTCCGGCGGTTTTTCCCTTGTCCGCCCAATAACTTAAGATTCCTTTGACCCACAGTCTTCATATTTGGCATGGAGGTTAGTCATGACTAGTAGATGACCCCTATTGATTTTGAGGTCACCGGGTCAAAGGTCAAGGTCACAGGGGCCTTGACTTCAAAAAGCTTGTCCGCCCAATAACTTAAGATTCCTTTGACCCACAGTCTTCATATTTGGCATGGAGGTTAGTCATGACTAGTAGATGACCCCTATTGATTTTGAGGTCACCGGGTCAAAGGTCAAGGTCACAGGGGCCTTGACTTCAAAAAGCTTGTTTCATAAGCTTCCGCATTTGGATTTGGGTCAAAGTCTGCTCCTGAATAAATTTCAAAATCACAAACATACAAACTTTTGCTTTCACACATTGTATGAAGTTTTACTCCAAATCTGTCTGGTTTGTTAGCTTGGGACTTTACAGTCACTTGTGTGTCGGCCGCGTCGGCGTTTCTTCTTTGGTTAAAGTTTTGCCTGCTAAATACTATCATGCACATATCTCAGTAACCACTTATGATATTGACTTGAAACTTTGTTCATGTCTTTAGGGGTGTCATACAATCAAAGGCAGATAACTCTTGAAAAAATTTAGTACAAATTATGGCCCTTGTTTGACTTTGAAAATTTGGTTAAAGTTTTGCCTGCTAGGTACTATCATGCACATATCTCAGTAACCACTTATGATATTGACTTGAAACTTTGTTCATGTCTTTAGGGGTGTCATACAATCAAGGCAGATAACTCTTGTATAAATTTAGTACAAATTATGGCCCTTGTTTGACTTTGAAAATTTGGTTAAAGTTTTGCCTGCTAGGTACTATCATGCACATATCTCAGTAACCACTTATGATATTGACTTGAAACTTTGTTCGTGTCTTTAGGGGTGTCATACAATCAAGGCATATAACTCTTGAAAAATTTAGTACAAATTATGGCCCTTGTTTGACTTTGAAAATTTGGTTAAAGTTTTGCCTGCTAGGTACTATCATGCACATATCTCAGTAACCACTTAGATATTGACTTGAAACTTTGTTCATGTCTTTAGGGTGTCATACAATCAAGGCAGATAACTCTTGAAAAATTTAGTACAAATTATGGCCCTTGTTTGACTTTTGAAAATTTGGTTAAAGTTTTGCCTGCTAGGTACTATCAGCACATATCTCAGTAACCACTTATGATATTGACTTGAAACTTCGTTAATGTCTCTAGGGGTGTCACACAGTCAAGTCAGATAACTCTTGTATAAATTCAGTACTAATTATGGCCCTTGTTTGACTTTTGAAAATTTGGCTAAAGTTTTGCCTGCTAGGTACTATCATGCACATATCTCAGTAACCACTTATGATATTGACTTGAAACTTTTTAAGTCTTAAGAGGTGTCACACAGTCAAGACAGATAACTCTTGTTTAAATTTAGTGCAAATTATGGCCCTTGTTTGACTTTTGAAAATTTGGTAAAGTTTTGCATGCAAGGTACTATCATGCACATATCACAGTAACCACTTATGGTAGTTATATCAAACCTTGCAATAGTGTTCAGGGTAAATTTTGTATCAAACAATTAATTTACCAAAAATTAAATCTATAGTTATAGATTTTGACTTTTTTTATGATTCAACTTTCCTAGTTTATACTTAATAGTTAGCAGAATTTTGTTTTGCTATTACACTGATAAAAGTTTTGTTTTATTAGCAAACACCCACAATAGTCGAGCGTGCTGTCTTATGGACAGCTCTTGTTTGGAATATATTGTTTAAAGGAAAGCCTGTCTTTCCAAGGAGCCATGGTTTCATCAATGCATATACTTCCTTCTGGAGTATAAACATTTCGAAAACGTGATGATACGCTATCATAGATGGGACGAATCTTGTGTATTGGATCCCATCCGTCCTCACCCCTATGGAATGCAGTTTCATTATACCCCCACAAAACGAAGTTTGGGGGGGTATATAGGAGTGAGCTTGTCGGTTTGTTTGTCGGTCGGTCGGTCTGTTGGTTTTCATGGTTTCCGGATGATAACTTATGAACAACTTTACCCTTTTGAATAATTTTTGGTACACACGTGCAACTTCATGAAATACAGGTCAAGTTCAACTTTGGGGTCAGTAGGTCAAAGGTCAAGGTCACAGTGACTCTGAACTGTAAAACAGTTTCCGGATGATAACTCATGAAAGGCTTGACCAATTTAAATAATTTTTGGTACACACGTGCAACTTTATGAAATACAGTTCAAGTTCGACTTTGGGGTCAGTAGGACAAAGGTCAAGGTCACAGTGACTGAACTGTAAAACAGTTTCCGGATGATAACTCATGAAAGGCTTGATCGATTTAAATAATTTTCGGTACACAGCTGTAACATCATCAAATACAGGTCAAGTTCGACTTTGGGGTCAGTAGGTCAAAGGTCAAGGTCACAGTGACTCTGAACTGTAAAACAGTTTCCGGATGATAACTCATGAAAGGCTTGACCGATTTAAATAATTTTCGGTACACAGCTGTAACATCATCAAATACAGGTCAAGTTTGACTTTGGGGTCAGTAGGTCAAAGGTCAAGGTCACAGTGACTCTGAACTGTAATGTTAAATAGTTTCCGGATGATAATAAACCTATGAAATTGAACTATAATTGATAATTTCTAACCTTACACATTTTGTATGCTATTAAAACAATACATTTACACAAGTTATTGTATAATAACTCAACTCTATGTCCTTGTGGCCATTCCTTTCTTATGGTTGCCATACTTCTGTGACAAAGCTGTATTGTGGGGGTATAATTCGTCACTCTTGTGACAGTTCTAGTTCAGACTCTTGTAAGCATGTAATAGTTAATTGGTTATCTCCCCTTAGCATCGATCTTTGAGCCTTGACTGATGGGAAGAGAGCATGTACATTTGTTCTTAAAACTGGTCACCTGAGCTGTGTCAAATTGCACAAGCTTTTGGGTGAAGCTCAACCAAACATACCGTATTTCCCCACTTATAAGACGAGGAAATAAAGTCCCGATTTTAGCTTCAAATAGGGGTTCTCATCTTATAAGCAAGGTTATGAGATCAACCAAAAATAGAAGTCAGCCATAGATACATTTGTGATAAAATCAGCAATGTCTAGTGTGTATGGGCTGACGACAGTCGCACAATCACCGGTACCGCAATTTGGCAAAGTACGTTATTGTGTTAACTCACCAAATTAATGGAGTTTGTGTTGCATTTTACTGGTGTACATGGTGGTGAAGAATTTGCAATGAAGTAAATCAGAATTCTTCTTGTCCTCTTTGCCCTTGCACAGTTATCTCCTATCCTGACAGAAACAGTAATAGATGGGGCATGTGTCTGTTCTTCTTGTTCTGGAAGTACATACAATATGTTGATGGAAACTAGTATGATGCACTTGACTTATGTTTTTTTTAAGGGTGACAAAATTTCTGAATTTTAAATCTAGAAGCCTGAAGCAATCCAAAGTAATAAGTATGATATTATCTGGTCTATATTTTTAGTCAATCTGAGTATATTGTGGTGAGTTATAGGGTTGTTTGCTGTCTGTCGTATACAGTTTGCTTCAAACAACATCTCCACCTGAACCAAGGGCGATTATATATAGCTATAGTGACTCTCTTTTGAAGCATGTACAACTGTTATAAAACATGTAATATAAAACAAGTTTTATGTTGTATTTTGTAGGAGAAACAGACTGGAAGATTATTTGTATAGATGTAAATGATCCACTAGCAGAAAAGTTAAATGGTAAGAACAAATTCTATAGCATTCATCTGTTGGAAGGATAGTACATGTATATAGTATCTTTCATTACTTCATATTGCCATCACTCAGCCATAACACGGTGACTGTTTGCATGATTTCAATCAAACTTAAATGAAATGAAAAGCCCATAAAAACAACTCTAGGGTACTCATTACACAAGTCAATTGGAGAGCTTCAATAATGGCCTGTCCACTCTCTCTTAAACATTTTTTAGAGAGCAAGTTAACTAATTGCTGACAGGTTGTGCTGATAATTATTTTGCTGGAATTTCTTGAGACATCTAACATGTACATATTCTCCAAAATGCAGCTTTTAACTATCAGCGTTTTGTATTGATACGCTGTGCTCTTATTCCTTTACTGTGACCTAGCAGGTTGAAAAGCAAAAAGAGTAGAATAGCAATGTATAGGCAGTATTTGAGGGGTATTTATCATGTTTAGTGATAGCTCTAGTTCTTCTTGTAAATAGGACAAATTTTGGCAAAATTGTCATAAAATACAACATTTATTGACTAGTAAATGAGATCATGAAAACTTGCACAGTTCTGTCTGTATGTGCATAATGGGTACATTGTGTACAGTGTTGTGTAATTTATATACATATTGTGCATGTTAGTTTTATCATTACAGATATTGACGACATAGATAAACACATGCCTGGTTTTATTGCGGTGAGTCTATACTGTCCAACCTTTAACACAATATGTAATTGCTAGTTTTAGTGTGTTTTTAACTGTTATAACATGCTCAAATTGAGCTGTTGTTAACTCTCTGTGTATGATGTTCATTTATCAATCATCAATAATTTGTCCACAGAACTTATGTCAAACAACCTGGCCAAATTGAACAAACTTCCACAGCCATGTTTCTTTGTTCTGTAGCATAAAGTGGCAGCCACAGCTGAAACCAGAAAATTCTGTAAACCACTTGTGATCACAAAATCTCTCACTAGATTGAGTATTAATGGTTCAAGCCCCGCTACTGATGATTCAAGCCCCGCTACTGACTGTGACTCTTTATGTTAGAAAGTTGGCAGTTTCTGATGGAGGATAGGGGTCTAGTACTGGTCCTTCCCAGGAACGATAGTTAGGTAAACTACTGCTTGCTTGTATAATGACTGAAACACTGTTGAAAAATGGACATTATACTGAGAATCTTACCAAAGAAAGTTGGCAACCATTAACCTGCTGAATTTCTACGATGGCATCGTATTTCAATCTGAATGATACCTTTCACTGTTTGTAGGGGTGAGAACAAGGTCTATCATGGTCAGACCAGACAGAGGTAACAGCTGAGTCATTGGCCACCAGCTTAAATATTCTCTCCTAAATGGTGCTTAAAGCCATTTTACACGAATGTTCACAATAATGTTAATTAGAGAGTCCTCTTACAGAGCTGCTCTTACTGTTCAAGTATGCAGTATGTAATAGCTGCCAGGGCTAGAACATCGTAGTTGCCACTGAGTTGTTGTTTAAGGACATGAGCTACAGTTTCCTATATTTACATTTTGTTTTCTGATTTTTTAAGAACAAATTATTCTAGATAAGGGTCGATGACCTATGATTTTATTTCAGATTTCTGTTTAAAACCTGATTCTCAGTCAATATGCCAAATTTGAAGAAATTCAATGAAAGAGAAAATTTTGGTCCCATATACATACAGGAAACTGTAGGAAATATGTAGCAAATGTCCTTGAGCTGTGCTAGACATAATAACCTCCAGATTCTTGAAGTAGGAAAATTCAGATTATTTACAGTCCAAATTATAACATGTGGAGGAAAAGCAAGTGTTAGTCTGAAGGCTGTAGTTGTGATTGCAACAAGGGTATTGTTACAAGGTCTAAACTTTTGAAAGAATTGACCTCAAAATCACAAAATTTCACTAAGTTTTCTGTTTTTAGCTCGACTTTTGAAAGGGGAACTCCTACTCCGGCGCGGCGTTGGCGTCACACCTTGGTTAAGTTTTCGTACCACCCCACTTTATTTCAAAAGTATTAGAGGTATGGCTTTGAAACTTACCATACTTGTTTACCATCAAACCTCCATCTACAGACAAGAGTACATAACTCTGTCAATGTTTTTGACAGAATTATGGCCCTTTTTACTTAGAAAGTGTATTGAGCTTGGTTAAGTTTTTCGTACCACCTCACTTTATTTCAAAACCATTGGAGGTATTGCTTTGAAACTAACCATACTTTTTACCATCACGACCTTCATCAACAGACAAGAGGACATAACTCTGTCAAGGTTTTTGACAGAATTATGCCCCTTTTTGACTTAGAAAATACATTGAATATGGGTAAAATCCACTTATTGTCTTAACCCTTTGAGATATTGCTTTGAAACTATTAATGCTATTTCACATCATTACCCCCATCTGTACGCAAGAGAAGGTAACTCTGTCAGGGATTTGTTTTAAAAATTAAGGCCTTTTATCGACTTAGAATCTTGGTTAAGTTTTTCATACCAGTCCACTTTTTGACTGAACTGTTTGAGATATTAATTTGAAAGTTGGAATACTTGTTTACCATCATGATTCCCAAACATGGGCAGGAGAAGGTAATTCTGTCAAGGATTTATTTGAATTATGGCCCTTTTTGACTTAGAAACTCAGTTAAAATTTTTATTCTTGTCCACTTGTTAACTTAACCATTTGAGATATTACTTTGAAAGTTGGAGCACTTATGTACCATCGTAAGACCAATCTGTAAGCAAAAGAAGATAACTCTGTGAAAAATTTTCTTGATTTGTACTTAGAAATTCCTGGTTAAAGTCTTGTGTGCCCTTAACTGTCAAAGTTTTGTTTTATTGGCAAGCACTAAAAAAGTCGAGCACGCTGTCCTACTGACAGCTCTTGTTAGCTCACCTTAGCACAAAACTATGTGTGTCGCATTGTCCATCTGAGCTACTTTAAGTTGTTCTGAAGGTTACAAACATGGTCTGCATGTAAATTTTGCCATGTCAGGTGAAAAACCTGTGACTCTATGGCAGATTGTAGTAAAACCTTGTTAACACTATACAGTCAGCTGTCATTTGATTTTTGTGAAATACTCAATTACATGGTAGTACTTTATGGGTAAATAATTTGAAATGAAATGGGTAATGTTGAGGGAGAACACAGCACTACATCAGACCTTGTTTACTGTCTAGAGGTCACATTTTACATCGGATTTTTATAAAACTTGGCCATGTCATTTATAGTAGTGGTACTTCAGCGAGCAATATTGAGCAATAACAGCTATGTTAATATTTTACTTTATGGGATTATGAGTACAATGTATTTTTTTACAGTAAGGCACTCTCGTTATTTTTCAGGCAACTAGAGAGTGGTTCACAATTTACAAGATTCCAGATGGAAAACCAGCAAACAACTTTGCATTCAAAGGCGAAGCAAAGGATAAGGTATTTATGGCTTGAGCTCTCACTTAATAGGAATACAACATACTGTACTGAGCACTAAGATCTCCAGATTTCTATAGCTGTCATCATTTAATACATTTGAATAGTATATTGCCTGTCTTAGTGGACATAGGTCCTGTTTAGGTACTACCATGGACATATATCAGTTCCCGCTTGTGGGATTTGTTTCGAAACTTCATTAAAGTATTCAGGGGTGTCAGACTGTCAAGTTAGATAACTTTTGTATGAATTTAATTCAAATTATGGCTGATGTTTGACTTGAAAAATTGGTTAAAGATTTGAATGCAAGGTACTACCAGTCACACAGTAACCACTCATGCGATTGATTTAAAACTTCAATATAGTCTTTAGGGGTATCAAACAATCAGGTTAGGTAACTGCTGACTGAATTTTATTACAAATATTGGCCCTTGTTGAACTTTGGTTGATGTTTTGCATACAAGCTTAATTTGGTTAAAAAATTTAGTGCAAGCTCCTATCAGGCATATATCTAAGTGACCATTGCTGAAATTGATTCAAAACGTCTAACAATGTTCAGGGGTCTCAAACAATCAAGTTAGACTAAATCAAGTTGATTGAATTTTGGTAAAAAGTTTTGCATGCGAGGTACTACAATACTCATATTTCAGTAACAACTTTTGGTATTGATTTGAAATTTCATTAAAGCCATTCTGGTGTCTGTCATTCAGCTAGATAACTCTTGTATGAATTTAATTAAAATTATGACTCTAGTTTGACTAGAAAATCAGTTTTGTATTCAAGGAACTATCATGCACACATCTCAGTTGTAGGGATTGATTTAAAACTTCAATATAGTCTTCATGGGTGTCAAACACTTGGGATAAATAACTCCTGACTGAATTTACTACAAATTATGGCCCATGTTGAACTTGGAAACTTTGGTTTAAGTTTTGCATGCAAGGTACTATAATGCACATACTGATGGGAGTGACTATCCCCTGCCAAATAGCCGTAACATTTCCTGTCTGCTTGAATGAAAGATTTTGATGAAAGTCAGGGCAAATGTTCACCATCCCAAGATGATGTGCAGAAAACATGATCTGCTCGTGTTGGGTCAAGGTCAGACGGATTTTGATGAAACTGTGGTCAAATGCTTGCTGCATCAAGTTAATGTGCAAAACCCATGATCTGGCCATGCCGACTCTAGGTGAAAGTCACAACTTAAGGTCAAACATTTGAATCTGTCTTCTTCATGTGGCATTCCGTAGTGGACCTCTACTAAGATTGTTCAAATTATGACCCCTGGCTCAAAATTGACCCTGGGCAGGGGTCTCTTGATTTTACATTGGCTTATATAGGAAAAAATGAAAAAATCTTTATTACTGAAACCACCATGCCTAGAGCTTAGATATTTGTCGTGTATCATTGCCTAGTTGACATATTTCAAGAAGGTCACTTGATTTAACATATGGAAAACTTCAAAAATCTTCTTTTCTAGAACCAATAGGCTCATAGCTTAGATATTTGGAATATAGCATTATGTAGTGGACCTATTTGAAGAGTGTTTAAAATCAGAACACCCAGGTCAAAATTGACCCTTTCTCCTCTAGATGACCTTGAAATGTAACCAATGGTAGCCATGTTAGCAATATATGGCCATCTTGGCTCTCTTGATAAAGAATATAATTTGTTCAATGAATGCAGTTGATATTTACCACAATGATAGAGGACAGTTTGGATGAAATGCAGTTTTGGAAAACCAAATAAGTAGCTTTCACTCATTTTGACTCGGCCAAATATTGAAAACCTGTAAAATGTCTTAAAATCTGTACCTTCATGATTCATTTGAGAGTGATAAAATGTACTTATGTCATTTGCTGTTTTTCAGAAATTTGCCATGGAAGTGATAGAAGAGACAAATGGTCAGTGGCAGAAACTTATTGCTAATGAAGGGAAAGGAGATATATGTTGGTATGGTCATAGTTAATTAGCAGTCTAACATATCATGCTCAACTATGTAATAGAGATTCTAATGTACTTGTTACTTGTATACTTGCTGTTTTGGAAGTGTGAAGTTTGATTCTCTGGCCAGCTTTTTCTTAACCATAAAATGATGTAGTTAGATTCTCTAATTGCCGTCTGTCTGAAATCTATCTTTTGATTGGTTGTTTATTACCATGTATTTGTATCAGGAACGTGTGGTTGCTGCCGTCACTTTTCTTCACTTGGTTAGTGAAATCAGTATCAGTAATTTATTTTCATTGGCCATGTTACTGGTACAAGTAACTTACTCAAATTGAGCCTGAAAAGAATGTGCAGAAACACACATGATACACACAGTTATCTACTATGTTAATAGTCATCAGTATAGGACTGGTAAAAATTGGTCTTTGTAAATGGGATCATTTTACTTCCAAATATTCATCAGAATTAGACAAATTCCCATGTAACTCTTGATCAGATGACTCATGAACAGTTGGTCTCACTTGTCTGGTACTTGCAGGAAAGACAAGGGCCAGGAGTGAAGTACAAAGTGAACTCGATACTGTTGTTATGTGTAAAGGGTTCTAATGATAGTTATAATTCTATGTTGATATTATAGGTATAAACTTTAGTTTTTAGATTATTTGTATAGTGGTTCATAATTAATCAACATTATTTTGAATTTCAGTAAAAATGTATGTGTAGCTAGCAGTCCATTCAGGATAGAGAAAGAGGAAGCTAAAGCAATTGTTGAAAAGGTGAGTCATGTCTGCCGGTGAGTTGGGTCTGCCAATGACAGACTGTATACTGTTACAGGTCAATTTGTCAAATACTTTAGCACGTTTTCAAAGGAAAATAGAGAAATAGTGAAAGGGAAGACATTTCTGCCTCCTCTGGCTGTCACTTGTATGTTTGTGCTCCAGTTTCAGTTGTTAAAATGGTTATGGTCCCTGTAGGGAGAGCATATAGTTGCCACAATATACATCTGACTCATGTCTTTCTTTCTGTCAGTCTGTCTTTCTATCTGTCCACTACTTTTGTCTGGAGAATAACTTAAAAAGGAAGAAATTTAGCAAAAACTTCACCCATTGATAGAGGTCATTAAGAGGAAGTGAAGTGGGAAAGAACCACAACTCTACATTGGCCCTTATTAGGACCACTTAGTCTATCCATCCACCATTTCTTTCAAACAACATCTCTGAAACCGTTAAGCCAATGTTGATGAAATATAGCAGGGATGTTCGTTGCATGAAGCTCTATCAAAGTTCTTGAAGGAATTCCATTCCATGCAGAACTCTGATTGCTATGGCAACAAATAGGAAAAATCTTCTCTGAAACCACAAGGCCTACAGCTTAGATATTTAGCATGTAGCATTGCCTTGTAGACCTTTACCAAGATATTGTTCAAATCATGATCCCTGGTTAAGATTGACTCCTGTTAGGGGGGGAGGGTCATTTGGTTTTACAAAGGCTTATATATAGGGAAAACTTCAAAAATCTTCTGAAACCACAGGGCCTAAAGCTTAGATATTTGGCATGTAGCATTGCCATTGAAAGGTAAAGCAGTGACCAAGAACCATGTTTCTAGTTTACCTCATTTTTGTGTCGCCCTTTTGGAGAAAAGGCGATACATAGAGATTACTTTGTCCATCTGTTGGTCCATCCGTCACATAAACTTAACGTTGGCTATAACTTTGCCATTTCGTAAGATTTCTTCATGAAACTTTACAATTGTATTTCTCATGACAAAAGGGTCGTGATGCTGCCAAATTTTGTAGGTCAAGGTCATATTTGACAGAGTTATGCCCCTTTTTGTACTTATATTTTGTCATGAAAACTTAATGTTGGCTATAATTTAGTCATTTCTTAAGATTTCTTCATCAAACTTTCAAATTGCATTGCTTGTGACAAAAGGGTCGTGATGCTGCAAACTTGTGTAGGTCAAGGTCATATTTGACAGAGTTATGCCCCTTTTTGTACTTAGATTTTGTCACAAAATTATTGGGTTATTCTGACAAAGCGTAAGAGGGCGACACAAGTGTTCTTCTGAAAACCCATCAAGTTTATGTTCTCATTCAATTACAAAATTATGCGATGTCTGTTGTCAGCTTTTTGTTTCAAACAACATCTCCAAAACCATTTGGCCAAAAACAACCAAACTTCACAGGAATTGTTTTTGCATGAAGTTCAACCAAAAGTGTTCAGAGAATTTCATTCCCTGCAGAACTCTAGCTATTGGTATCTGTTGTCCATCTGCTTGCCATGCGCCCATCCACAATTTTCTTCAAACAACATCTCTAAAACTGCTTGACCAATGATGATAAAACTTGGCAGGGATGTTCCTGGTAATGTAACTGTTCCAATTATCACAATGATGAATGAAAAATTGTTTGAACAGAAGATGTCTGCTTTGTTTTCAAATTTTGTCACAGTGTTAATTGGTGCACTGCCTAGTTTCAGTGATTTGTCCTGTTGCCCTAGAGCAGGTTAATAGAGGTTTCATGGTTAACTCAAAGGATAAATCACAATTATCATATTGATGCAATTTCACTGTAGGCAAAATAAAATACTTTGTTCTTTAACGATTGAGCAATAAGTGGATCATGTTTGAATTTTACCAGCTTTTACCGTACTCCTCTCGAATTGGAAATTAGGTTACTTAGTGAAATGGTAAGCAATCATTTAAAAGAAATGGTCCCATCAAACCATAGCCATTTTTGGATCAGACGGCATAATGTAGGAGCTGTACTTTAATCATAACTAAATTTGTTAAGATTGCAATCTAATTCGTCCTTATGAAATCCAGATGAAACTTAAAAGCATATTTCATAAAGATGTCATCATGCTTCATCTACAGCAGCCTCACATCAACATTTTTGAATGAATTACACGGTACCTGATCAACACCTGTATTATGGCCTGCATCTTTCAGTGTAGGCTGTTTCTTTACCCAGGCATGATTTGTCTGTTCACACTTTGCTAATACATTGTATGTCATTAAAAACTATTGTTTTTTGCAGAGTGATGGAGTAGGTGCTTCAGGTCCTGTACCAGATGATGGTAAGTTTATCTTATATATTGTACAGTTTGAAAACACTTGTATTTAGATATTAACCTAGGAGATTGTATGTTAAAAATGGGAGATCTGGTTAGGTTATACATATTTTGTAGATCCTTGTACAATTGGAGATTTGATTGGAATTGCTGTCTTGTGGTAGAGAGCTTACCTACTGGAAATGTTGTCCTGTAGTAGAGAGCTTACCTTTTGGAAATGTCCTTTGGTAGAGAGCTTCTGACTACCCAAGGGCATTTGACCATCTGTATAGTCAAATATCACTGGGCCACTGGCTCTCACAGTATCAATAATTCTGTAATTCTAACAAATGCATGAAACATGTATGACCATGATGACCAGCTGTGAGTACAAACATGTAGGAAACTGTTGCCTATACCTCTAGCAGTCTCTCCAGAGTTGCCTTGATGGTTGAGAGGATTTCTTTAAAGAACTAGCTGCTATGATAAAAGTTAGAATGTACCCCTGGATGAAGGAGTTGCCTTTATAATGCAGTTAGTATTGAAGAAAAAGCAACCATTTGGGTGAGGAAGTCGTATACATAGTTCCCATGTCTAAAATATTTACCTCCCTTGCTCTGAATTGTTATCCATTTTGGTTGGCAACTTTCCTGAAAGTTAATAGGGAAAAATCTACAAAATGTTATATAATAATCAGATTTATAAACATAATTAATCCATGATGCTGATATGGGAGATGGCTCAGCAGGTTCAAGAAAATGTGGTTGTCACACACAAATTCTCTTGGTATGTTCTTAATTATCACATAATTGAGAAAAATTCCTATTAAGGCTTACAAGTCAGTTTTCCAATCAAAATAGCTGCCAGTGTAGAACAAGGGAGGTAAATATTGTGGATGTCGGAACAATGTAGAAGAGGGAATGTATAACATTACTCTGATACAGAATTTTGTTTGGATTTTCTTTATGAACTCTATCTTGACAAATTACAGAGTTATTGCCAAGAACAATATCTCTATTTTAGTTTTTAGCTCACCTGGCACAAAGTGCAAGAGTGAGCTATTAGGATCACTTTCCGCCCGGGGTCCGTCGTCCGTCCGTCCACCATTTACTTCAAACGACATCTCCTCTGAAATCACTGGGCCAATGTTTATGAAACTTCGCAGGGATGTTCCTTGCATGAAGCTCTATCAAAGTTGTTCAAAGAATTCCATTCCATGCAGAACTCTGGTTGCTATGGCAACAAATAGGAAAAACTTTAAAAATCTTCTTCTCTGAAACCACAATGCCTAGAGCTTAGATATTTGGCATGTAGCATTGTCTAGTGGTCCTTTACCAAGATTGTTCAAATTATGACCCCCAGGTCAAAATTGACCCCTTACGGGTGGTCACTTAGTTTTTCATAGGCTTATATAGGAAAAACTTAAAAAATCTTCTTCTCTGAAACCACAAGGCCTAGAGCTTAGATATTTAGCATGAGGCATTTTCTAGTGGACTTGTACCAAGATTGTTCACATTATGAGCCCCGGGTCAAAATTGACCCTGCCCGGGGTGTCACTTGGTTTTACATAGGCTTATATAGGAAAATTTTTTAAAATCTTCTCCTCTGAAACCACAAGGCCTAGAGCTTAGATATTTAGCATGTGGCATTGTCTAGTGGACCTCTACCAAGATTGTTCAAATTATGAGCCCCTGGGTCAAAATTGACCCCGCCCTGGGGTCACTTGGTTTTACATAGGCTAATATAGGAAAAACTTTAAAAATCTTCTTCTCTGAATCCACAAGGCCTAGAGCTTAGATATTTAGCATGTAGCATTGTCTAGTGGACCTTTACCAAGATTGTTCAAATCATGACCCCCTGGTCAAAATTAACCCTTCCCGGGAGGGGGGAAAAGCACTTGATTTCACATAGGCTTATATATGAAAAACTTTCTAAAAAACACAAGGCCGACAGGCAGATAATAGATATTTGAAATGTTACTTAGCATTGTGAAGTGGACCTCTATGAATTATGTTAGAATCATGACCCCTTTTATCATAGCAAATGGTAGTCAGGTGAGCGATATAGGGCCACCATGGCCCTCTTGTTTTTGCAAGGTATTCTGTTAATACGAACTAACTCAGTTTATAATGCAGTCTTTCGGGGGTATTAATCACATTTAGTGATTGGTCTAGTTACACATTGTAGTTCTGAGGTGTTTAACTGTTGCCTCACATTATTTAGAGTTGTATTGAAAGCTGATCTGAAATGATTTTATTAATTAAACAAATGAAACATGAGGGAGGATGGTTATACAATGGGGTGTCTTGTATTTTGCAGTTGACAAATGGCACTACATTGCTGATCCCAAATCTGCCCTGTGAGACGCACCAGTTACCATGGAAACATCTTGTGATTTCATAAGCAGCTAAAGACCAATGTTATACATCTATAATATATACAATTTACAAACAAGATTATAGTACATATAGAACTTCTTCATTCAGTACATGTATATTAGTTAGTTGGGGTAGTGAGAGTGGACAATTAATATTTCTTGATAACAACTTATTTTATCAATCTTCCAAAGACTGTTTGTTATAATAATGAACAAATGGATAGCAATATATATAATTTGACTTTTCTACAGAATAATTGTTTATCATGATCATTTTTTATTTCATACGGTAAAGATTGCTTTTACGAAATTAAGTTTTGTATTTTGTGATTCACACAGATAATCAGTTTGTAAGTTTGACATGCCTCTTTCTGTACTGTTTGATGTAGATAATTTTTATATGATTTGCTCAATGAAGTACTGTTTTTCAACATTTTTGGATGACAAGGTTACACACTTTTTACTTTGAGTGATTTCTCCATTTAGATGATGTTTTTTTTGTACTTTTTGTGTCTTCCACACAATTTTGCACTGTACTAGAACAAACTTGCTGGTTATTGGTTTACACTTGCCATGTAGATATAACATTGTTTCAAGGTTTGACACTTGATCTGAGATCTCTATAGAATCTATAATAAAGTGTTTCTGTTTTGAACAAAGTTGTTTTCTCTTTTCATGCTGACGAGTATTGCACATTCATCTTGCACAATTGGGATTTCTATGATATATATTGATGGTATTATTTACCCATGGAATAAAGTACTGCAATTGTGTAAATTTTGACATCACATTCGTTTAATGACTAGCAGGTATCGGCAAAAAATAAATCCTGAGTATTTTCAGTCTGAAGTAAAAGGGACAAAAGTTAACTTCCTGAAATCATGTTGACATACTTGACAGGTTTAACTGCATCACTGTCAAGTCCCTTCCTACAGAATCTAAAGAAACATAATTAAGAAAAACATAAAAAAAAGGATAAACTTTTTTTCTTCCAGTATTTTTTAAATCAAAAGACTGCTCTTTTCTTGTTTCCTATTTATTGATGGTTGTAGTTAGGTGACTGTGTAGGTACTGGACAATTTGTGTGCTACATCAGTTACTCAGATTTGCTTTACGATTTAGTTAGTTGAATAAAACTGTTAGAAAGAGTTGTTGAAATCTCATTGTTTCTTCTTACCTTTTGTAACAATATACTTATGTTTAAAAAGTTGTCTTACATTTTGTAACAATACGCATCTGTTTTAAAGTTGTCGCACAAAAAAGGTGTTTCAAGCATCTATATAAAATGTATATTGTTTGGTTATATAAAATATATACTTTAGGGTGTGGAGGTTTTTGTTTTGGTTGGCTAAACGTATACATATACACATTAAGGCGTTGGAAGAATAATATTAAACAGTATAGCTGGGTGTTCAGATATTTGTTAATTATATTGTTTGATAGGTTATTCTTTTTTCTGTAACTTACTGTATGAATGTAAGAGATTGATTTAATCTTTGTCATAGATACCAAATTTACACATGATAATATGCCAAACTGTCAGAAAAAATTCTAAGCTATAAAGTTGATCATGCAGTGTGTAGTGCTTTATGTATATAAACAAATAATCATTCCAACATGGATAGCAATTTTTTGTTAGATTTAACAGAAAGCTTTTTACTTTGATGACAGCATTACTGTTTGAAATATAGACTTTTACACCTAATCAAATAAGATAAACTGAGGGAGGGGGGTTAGTTAAATTGTCTATACTTACTTTTAGTTTTGGGTGGAAAGATTGTTGGTGGGGGGTTTCAAACTATAGTTCTGGATGGAAAGATTGTGGAATTTGGCCTCATTTGTGAAACTTTTTTAAACACAGAAGCTTAAAAAGAAGTTTTTTACTAACTGCTAATCTTTTAGTTATTATCTGATTTCATGTTTCTGTAATATACTAAATGTTGTTGATAAATGCAACTAACTCTCTACCATGCAGATGCATCATTGTTTTATCACAAGAAATGACTTGATGTCTACACACGGAGTATAGGATTGTCTGTAAGCGTGATATAACATTACAGATGAAATTTCTTAAAGCTGCACTCTAACCATCACCTGAACACTGTTGCTTCTATGAGTTCCTGAAATCAGTTATTTGAGTGTTGTTAAGTACATGCATATCATGGAGTTTTTGTACAGTTGGGTTACTGGTTTACTTTCACAGAATTTTTTACAGAACTGTGATGAAACATTAGAAAAGTGAAAAAGAAATCCAGGTTTTAAAATAATAATGTTCAGAAATGTTACCCACCTACATTACAGTCTAGTGTAAACAATTTATTATGTTATTATAGAAAATAAAACCTGCTAAACATACTGCTTTTAGTTTCATTCATCTGCCATATAATTCCTGTTAGAAAAAGGATGGGAATACCTTTGGTGGACGGATGGTATCCACACTTTGTCCGCTCTCTAAGTCGAACAGTTTTCATCTGATCTTCACCTAACTTGCTGAACATGTTTATGGGCATAATGTCTCGGCCAAGTGTGATAACCTGCCAAATCCACTAAGGCACTTGGATTATTGCCCTTGAATTATCGAAAATTGGCCAAATTAGCCTTGTCTGCTCCATTTTCATCTGATCTTCACCAAACTTGAGGAAAATATTGCATAATTTCTAGGCTAAGATTGATAACAAACAAAATAGCCCAAGGCACTTATAATGTGAATTATAAAAAAAAAATGTAATTAGCCCTCTGAGTTTGGAAGCAAGAGTTGATTGCGAATAGAAATGGTGCTTTTTGAGGTGTCACATGAAAGAGCATCAAATTTTAGGAAGTATAGCAATAGAATCTTTTCACATTTCAAAGAACAAACCTGCATTCATACGCTTTTCATAGCCATTAACTGAATTTCTTCCAAGATGAATGACGTCAAAGTTTCTCTTGATAAGTGACGTCACTGTAAACAAAAACAGTAAATTCATCAGTGTTGATGATATTGGCACATTAATCAAGAAAACAGGACGTGCATCAGGAGAATTACTATTTAGGATTTAATTGATGTCTATTTGTTTCACCACGTTAATAAAGAACAGTTTTGGATGCGTTCAAGCAGTATATATATTTAGCGCTAGAATTACATGCACAGTGGTAAATTAACGTGTGAACCTACCAAATTTCTGGGCCAGGGGTTCAATGCAGGGAATTATATTTAACCGACATGATATTTTGATTTACTGCTCAACAAAGTATTTAGCGTTTTTCTCGTAGAAACTGCAATGAAATCAAAATTTAAGATATGCAAGAAAAAGGCTCTTGCATGGCTTACTGCGGAGGACTGGGTTGTCCCGACCCTCGGGACAACCCAGTCCTCAACAGCAGGCCACGTAAGATCCTCGATGTCTCAATGATCTCTAGGCCAGAAATGTCGGTAGGTCACATGTGGTCAAAAACTAAGAAGTTCAAATCAAAAGTAAAAACACAAGTGGCCACAATTGATACCTAATTTGCTTGAGAAGTGTTGTCTTGATGTTTGAATCTGGGTCACCTGGCGTCAGTAACTTAGTCACCATGGCAAAGAAAAACATGATAGAAGCCACATTTCGCCTTCAGTCATGAAAATGTATCTGAATATTTTTCATGATGAGCAATGTTGCTCAGGTTTTAGACATAGTGCTATTTAGCTCTCTTGTATTAGCAAGCACTAAGAATAGTCCAGCTTTAAGACAAGTCTTGTTCATTGAGTTACTGCCCTTTGACTTTTTCCATACATGTACTGTACATAGAGGTGTTTGTCCATGCTAATTCTCAGCAACATCTGGAGGCAATTCAGAGAAAACACAGAAGTGTGAAGTACCAAACATAGTTGTGCACAGCAATAGTCAGTTGAATTCAGATTATGTTTCACTAAATTATTGCCCTTTCGATGTTTTCATGCAACTAATGTCCATAGAGAAGTTTGTCTGCTCTATTTCTAGGCAAGCATTCGTTGGAATTCAATGTTAATTAACAGGAGCTTACTTGTGCATATTGTTTGTATATTATGCACTGGTACTGTTTCATTGAGTTATTGCCCTTTGATTTTTTCATACAGAGATTTTTGTATGCGCTATTTTTCAGTTACCACTTGCCAGAATACAATAAAAATTCACAGGAATGACTATTAGTGCCAGGCTTAGTTTAGAAAATTTTAGCATTGTTACACCTGGATAGAATTCGTTGAATATTTTTCATACATACAGTATACATGGACATGTTTTTGCCCAGGCTATTTCTCAACAATCAATGAAATTTCACACAAATAGTACAATATTGCTGGAATATTGTGCCGGGATTTTCTTTGCTGGAATTTCTTGAAACATCTTGGGTATTCTCCGAAAAGCAACTTCAATCATCAGCATGCAGCACCTGTATTCAATGTTCTTATTTCTTTACTGTGAACCAAACAGGTTGAAGCGGCTAGCAAAAGGGTAGATAGAATAACTGTGTCAAGCAGTATCTGGGGATATCCATCACATTTAGTTATAGTTCTAGCTCATAGAGACATTAGGAGCACCTGTTGGCATGTTATTGTTCAAACAGACATTTTTTTGGGACAATTGCTAAATTGTGAACAGAAATCAATGAACTGAGGTTTGTATACAATTGGCACAGAAGCAGACCGGGTGTAGAGCATCTTTTAGAAATGATGATTGTCTGAGAAACATACATCTACACCACATTTTGTCTCCACTTTACTTGCCAATACCCATTTAGTGGATTTGCTTGATAAAACACACAGTGACAGAGGCCATTGAGAGGAAATGCAGTATCCAAGAACCATACCCATAACATATGTTACTCCCCTTTGACTGTCTCCCTGTAGATTATGAAATCATGTTTGGCTTGTTGAAACATGCAAGTTATATACCTGAAGTTACACACAGTGATAGAGGGCATAAGAGGAAGTGGGATCTCTAAGAACCATAACTCTAGCTTGCCCCAAGTATGTCTTGTCTACTTTAAGAATGTGAACAGGACTTGAAATCTGTATCAGGAACTGACCTGGTGTTTTACACAATGATAGTGGGCCAGTATCCAAGAGCAATAACTCTGCAGTTCCTATTTGTAGTTATCCCCCTTTTTCTGTCAATTATGCTTGTCCAGAACACAAGGCATGAACCAAATAAATAGTAACCCAAATTTACTCCATTCTTGTATTATCTCCCTTCATTTCATTTTCTGTTTTAAAAACACAATTTCCTTGCAATGAATTGAACTTCTAGATTTGGTCAGCTTGGTATCCAAAAAAAATGTGCTGGTAATTTGGAAAACCATGTGTACTGGGGACATGCATCTGTTACACAATACTTGTATATATAGTATCATACTACAGCATTTCTCAGCACCCACTACAAGGAACTGACAAACCTTCATGGGGAAGCCTGTTTAGAGGAGTTACACAATCATGTTCTTCAGATCGTTGATTTTTAGCTCAACTATTCAAAGGATAAGGAGGTCTAGTGTGGTCGCTTTTGTGTCAGCATCAGTGTTGCAGCTTTGGTTACAGTTTTGTAAGCAATCTACTATCATGGACAAATTTCAGTACCTCAGATTAACTTGCAACTTTACCAAAGTGTTCAGGGGTATCAGACAAGCAAGTTTTACAGAATTTAATGCAATTATGGTCCTTGTTGGACTTAAATTTTCGTCAAAGTTTTGCAAGAAAGTTACTGTCACGTACATTGTACAATTATGGACTCGTGAAGCATTGAATATGATGTGATATTCACCAGAAGAGGGTGATATTGACCAAGGCAATAGACGAGGTAAATATTAATCTATTCTGGTCAATATCACATCATAATTCAATGTTGCACGAGTCCATAAATGTTTTATTTTGTGTACAATGCTTCTATATTTCATGCTCAAAAAGCAAGTTTTGGATATTTCATTGATACAATGCTTAAAATTGTGTGGGACGATGTTCGTGTTCCTACATCATATTAGTGATGTCGCCAAGGAATGATTCCGGCACAGTTTAAGACGGGTAAAAGTCAAAACAATTCCTGTTCTAAACTAGAGCTATCACTAAATGTGATTAATACCCCCGAAAGACTGCTTTATAAACTGAGGAAGTTCATAGTAACAGAATACCTTGCAAAAAGAAACTAAAATAGAGATATTCTTGGCAATAACTCTGTAATTAGTCAAGATAGAGTTATGGTTCTTGTACACTGCACTTCCTCTCATTGTGCTGGACCATTGTATGAAGTTGTATTGCATTCCAACCAGTAGTTTTCAAGTTATGCTCTGCGACAAGGAAAAGTAAAAATGGGCAATAACTCTGTAAATATTCAAGATAGAGTTATGGTTATTGTACACTGCGCTTCCTCTCATTGTGATGGACCATTGTATGAAGTTGTATTGAATTCCAACTGGTAGTTTTCTAGTAATGCTCCGGACAAAGAAAAATAACAAAGGGCAATAACTCTGTAATGAGTCAAGATAGAGTTATGGTTCATCTGCACTGCACTTCCTCTCAATGTACTTGACCATTGTATGAAGTTGTATTGAATTCCAAGTAGTAATTTTCAAGTTATGCTCCGGACAAGGAAAAGTAACAAAGGGCAATAACTCTGTAAATACTCAAGATAGAGTTATGGTTCTTGTACACTGCACTTCCCCTCATTGTGCTAGACCATTTTATGAAGTTGTATTGAATTCCAACCAGTAGTTTTCAAGTAATGCTCTGAACAAGGAAAAGTAACAAAGGGCAATAACTCTGTAATGAGTCAAGATGGAGTTATGGTTCTTGTGCACTGCACTTCCTCTCAATGTACTTGACCATTGTATGAAGTTGTATTGAATGCCAGCTAGTAGTTTTCAAGTTATGCTATGGACAAGGAAAACGCAACCGACCGCCTGGCCAACTGACAGACCGACCGACCGACCGACCAACCACCGGGTGACTCCTATATACCCCCCCAAACTTCCATTTCGGGGTATAATAAAGAAATATTTACTGGGGAAAACTATATGTATTATATTTTGCTTCATTGATCTTGCTTTGGACTAATGAGATATTGTTTATTTTAGATCATATAGTAAGTCTCAATAACGACTGATTAGATGGACAGGACATTTCAGGGGTATCAGACAGTGAAGTTAGATGACTCTTGGTTGATTTTATTACAAGTGATGGTGTTTGTCTTTGTTAGAGTTTTGCATGCAAGCTTGATTTGGTTAAAGTTTTTATGTGCCAGCTGCTTTCAGGCATATATCTAAGTTGTCATGAAATTGATACGAAACATTTTTGCAATGTTCAAGAGTCTCAAACCATCAATTTTGTTAACTCTTGTATGAATTTAATTCAGATTATGGCCCTTGTTTGACTAAGAAAATTTGTTAAGTTTTGTATGAGGTATTATTATACACATCTCTGTGAACTACTTATGGGACCGATTTAAATTTTAGGGCTGTGTGACAGAATTTACTAGTTCTGGTCCTCGTTGAATGTTAAAACTTTTGCATGCAAGGTTCCATCATGTACGTACTTCAGTAACCACTTAAGAGAGTTATTTGAAACTTAGCAGTAGTGTTCAGGGGAAAGATTGCCCAGTTACTGCCCTTGAATTGGCAAACTTGTTCAAAGATAGTACAATCTGCTCTGTACTCAATCAATGACTCTTACCTAGTCAAAATATTTAAGGGCATCATTTCTCGACAGTGCAATATCCAGTCTGATCACCACAGACCCTCCAAAGTTACTGCCTTTGAATTGCTTTCAATTTACCATTGTCCAGTCTCTTTCTTACAAATGCTATCATCAACAAACCTAGTGAATGCTCATGGATATATCTTTGCCATGAAAGTGAGCTGAACAGTTTTTGTGTACGTACACTCTCAGTTTCTTACCCATTCACTTGCACTGTTCTCATTTACCAGAGATAAATAAAATAAAGTCCAGTTAAATCAATGTAAATTTATTATTGAAACAATTCATTAACATAAAAATACACAGTCAAAATTTGTCAATGAGTAAGAAATGATAATATGAATGCTTCCTAGATAAGCTTTCAAAACTAAGTCAATGAACATTTAGACTTTAAACTGAAACAATGTCTATCAGACAATATACGAAACTTCATAAAAGTTTCAAAACTCAATAAGTAATAGTAACATTTACATTAAAATAATGTATCGACTAAAGGATAAAGTGGCACCTGTTAATAAATTTTCTATTCTTTATAAACCCTCCCAGTCAACCTATAAAAGATAGCTTTTGAATTCTCAAGCTTATATCTTTTCTAATGCTTTTGTAGAATGATTAATCTCTGTTACACAAAATTGAAGTTGTGTCTTTTTTTGCCCCATCCCGTGACATTCAAAAACTGATACTTCGTCTAGTCTTGGAATTTGACTAAATCAGTTATAGGATTTTAAATGGTTCTTATTTTTAGAAGACTTTGCATCAAGCAAAGTTAACAATATTAAACAGACGAAAATTTGTTTCCTTAAAGATCTTATCCTTTAATCCAAGATTAACTTTGTCTCCCAAAATGTTATGAAAGAAAAGTATCTCTTAGAAAGCTTTTGATTTCAAGTTAAAACAAAGCTAACCGTTCATTTTATCTACAATAGCGTATACCATAATAAAACTTGTGTGTGTAAAAATGTTATTTACACATTTTTAAAATGTGCCATTAAAATAGCATCTGGTAACAAAAAGTTGCCAATGTGAATATCAACAAAATAGAGATATTTCACTTGAACTGTGATGGTACTGGTTCTCAGAAATCAACGCTTGGGAAGGAATGCCAGCCTCTTTACTGAGGATGCTCTATTTTAACATGCAGAATATTTGAAGTCATACCGCCGAGTCTAAAGCCTTCTCCACATACAACAGACTAGTATTTAATAATTCCTATTACTTAAATGTATATTTCTGTATTACTGCTTCATTTTATTCTTCTGAATATAGGCACTTGGATAACAAACAATAAATATTCATTAGTAAATGTTATTAAACAGGTAATGGGGCCAAATCATCTTACTGAAAAGTCTGTGCAACTGTAAAGCACATTTATACCTGTTAAATCTTCATCAGAAGTATATCAAGGGTTGACTTCTAAACTGTCATAAGACCTTCTTTGTTTCATTTAGTTGCAATAGTTTTGCAGTCAACCCTCGATATGTAAGTTTGCATTAAGAGATCAATTAAAATTTAGAATCCAAATTTACTAGTGTGTGCGGTTTGACGGTAAAATGAAATCTTCAAGTATTTCAAACCAATCTGTGAACCTCCCACGACAAGGATCACCAAAAGCTGTAATACCCATTTATATATATATATACACAATATAACAGACAAATCCTGTACAGGTGCCAGAAATGGACAGTAAGCGTAAGTGGGGAAAGGGAACTAAATGGGACTCCCCTGAAAAGCTTTAAATATACAAGCAGGTAAGAGAGGACCAGCACTAAAACATCACAACCAATTAAATAAATAAACCAAGTTTTTAAAGAAAAAAATTCATTGCTGAAAATAATGAACTGTGTATACTACAGTCAAACTTGTGAACAACGCCCGGTCAAGGGAAACCATGAAAACGGCCGTTGTTTGCAGGTGACCTTTGTTCGGAGGTGTGGGCAGTTGATATATTTTCATCATACTAAACATAGCTTATCAAGTTTCATCATCACTTGTCAGACAAACATGCTAAAAGCATTATCCGAATAACGATTTATCCGAATTTCGTGCATATGGTTTAATTTTGCAAGCGGTCGAACATGACAAATCAAATGACAAAATGATTATGTATCGTATCAACAATGGCATAATTTAGTTAATCGGCCTTAAAACGCTTTAATAAGGCAGAAACTGTGACGCTGATCACTTTTTTGAAACAGGAAACGATCATTGAATTAACGTGGATTACGCCCCTTTGCCGTTGTTTAATTTCATTGCCGATTGTGAATAAAAATACAACGGCTAACTTACGAGATTAAAGTTTGTGTTTTTCAGTTTGATTCTAATAAATCAAACAATTTACTAAACGTACGTGATTGCATTAATTAGCTGAAATAAACGATTATTATTTAGTTGCACAAACAATGAAAACTGCGACTCCAAATTGTGAAGATGTTCTGCATAAAATAAACAATCAAGCAATTTTGGCAATTACCGGACAGTTTGAACGGATTAATTTTACGTGTGAAGGTGACAATTAAATGTTAGCACTTCTTTTCATCACCAAAAGCATCTTTGATTATTGTGCCCGTCGTTTGAGGTGCAAACAACTTTACAAGAAACAAAATGCTCTGATTCAGCCAGCTGTAAAAATTTCAGTGGCCGTTGTTTGCATCACGGACCCGATGACGGGAAACTTTTTTACTGGCCGCTGACCGCGGACGACAGGTGGTCGCTATTCCCGGCCCTTTTTAGAGCAAATTTGGACGGGGGGAATTCAGACTGGCCGTTGTCCGCAGGTGGCCGCTAGTAACAGGTGGCCGTTAGCACAAGTTTGACTGTATATTCACAGTGAACAGATACCCTCTAAAACATCTCTACAAGACATTTTGATTTCATGGTCAGGATTTTATTAGTCACAATACTGTGACTGCTATCTTTAAAAAATTTAAATAATCACAAAACAATGCATATCATCACAAACTTAATCTACAAATTTTGATTGTTTTCTTTTGCCATGGTTACTTGACATCACACTTGCAACATTTTATCTTACATTGAACTGTTAAAAGATGACTTGCCAGTGCTTCATATTTCAGTGGCAACACCATTAATCTTGTTACTTCATTTAATAAATACAACAACTTTAAATTTCATCATTTTTTTTTCAAAGGCCAACTATTATATTTCCCCCTTTGGTACAATGATGCCAAGTTGAAGACAGCTGTATCACGTGAAACAACATCATTACATGGTTTCTGTGATCGTTTATTTTAAATTAAGCAGAAACTTCTTTTCCTAGAACAATTTTTAACAGTGGGGTAATTTCAAACAACATCTGTCTCCTTCAGAAATCTCAGATGTCTGTTCTAATTATCTACTGAATGGTAAATATTCACGATTTCATTTTGAAAAAAATTGTTTAAAATCAGCAATATTTGAATTCCAACGGGACAAAATAAAATTTATATTCAAGATACAAAACCAAAAGCTTAGGAAGCATTGACAAAATTTACAATTTTTTTTTTTAATACACCAGTTAAACACCAATTAAGTTTTAATATTTAACAAAGTCAGAGACGTTAACTATGTAATTCTGCACAAAGGGGAGTAACTCTACTCACTACAGTGGCAGGGGAGATAACTACATCTAACTACACTGGCAGTAGATATCTGACTAGATTTAGGACTTTTCCCTTGTAGTATGAATGTTCTAAGAAAAATTCATCAACTAAAAGCAGTATTATAAACTTACATTTATAACAAATACATGCGTTAACACAGTTTTTTCTCTGTGTAAAACCATATGTAGATACACAAGTTTTAATATAACAAAAACACCCAAATGATGTAGAGATTAAATGAGAATTTTTTGTACAAAGAAAACTTTTATGTCATTTACAAACTATTTGTGTTTTAGCATTTCAGAGAACATTCAGACCATAAATGAAGCTAATAATTCTTACAGCTATTATCTACACATGGTAACCCAAACATCATTTATTTATATCTGTGAATTTTTTAAAACGAAACACCTAAAGTAATCTGGAGGTAGAGTTCATTTGAAGTACGTATAAACATTGCATTTATATATAGATAACACACTGCTAGAAACACACATGAACACAATCTCATACACACATGATCTCAACTTTTTTAATGACATTTACTCATGATTGCGTCAACAAATTTCACTTGATTCTTTTCAGACAATTTGGCAAAATTTGATGATGGAGATAAATATTTTTAAAACACTATTTCTCCTCTACGTGATCTTCTGAAAATTGTCCCACCTATGTCCACATATATAAGTCATCAATAGAGAAAAAATGTTGTTTTATCCACTTATACTGACACTCAAGCATAGATACGGTACTGCCTGAACTTTGTTTTGTGAAATGGATATACAAGTACATACAACAAGCTACACAAATACTGGCCAATGAGGTGAATGTGGGTCAGGCAATTCAAGATTTTAACTTCAACTTGCCTAACCTAAACAGAATCAAAACATTGTATTTGTTTCCAATATAAATTTTACTTCACATGCTACTGTTGTCTGAAGGAATCAAGTGAATATTGCTGGGATTTAAAGTTACAAAAATGGAATGAATAGACAGAACACCAGCTCTACATAGAACCAGAAGCTGTTCATGAACTCAGAAAGCAAGCACTTAAGAAAAACCCTCAAAATATAGTTCATGTACAAGATATTGGGAATATACAGATCACTAGAGGTTATGTACTTTATGAACAAGTAGTTGATGTCATAGAAACTGTTCATGAACTATGCATGTCGTACAATAAGTTCTAGTCCTCAAAAAAGCCTATCAGACTACTTCTTCATAAATTCCAATTTAGAAATGCATCATAGCATTTGTTCTTTGTGATTTTCCAAGAAACAATAGCTGAAAGTACATGACCATGAATCAAGAATTTCACATTTCCATCTGCTACAAGCAGTTCATGAACATTTCATTTGAAAGCTGTACATGAATTTGCAACCTGAAACCAAGCACTACATAAAAGGTCTGAACTGAAGTTTCCATGAACATAATCAACTTATTTCATTTTTTTTAATTCTAAAATATTTTCATGATCATGTGAATGTTTTAAACGTTAAACCATTAAATTCAAGGATGTTTACTGCACATTTTTCTTTGTTAAATTAATACATTGCTACCCAACTGTATTTCCCCGCTTTATTCAAACTGGCACAGTTGGAAATAAAAGATTTTCCTCAATAAATAAAGCATGGTTTATCAATGGTGACTCCTTAATAAGAATTTTCATGAGATGATAATTTGTACAGTATGACAAGTGACTGATTGATCAACAACAAATATCACTAGATAACCACAGGCACTGGTTGAAAGAAAAAGAGAGGGTCACTAAGACCAGACTCGCTCACCCAAGACATCATTAACTTCCTCTAGCTTCAGCAGTTCTACACTTTAACAGACATTAAAAGGTGTATGCTTATAATTAACAAAGACTTTCAAAATACGAGAAAAAAAAACTATTAAAAAGTGTAAAAACTTTTTATTCTAATAACCAAGATTTCTATAATTTGCTCATGTAACAACTCCAGAAAGATTTACAAACCTTGTTATGGCCAGGTCACAATCTAAACATACTGGCCAATAAATAAATGAGAAGTGTGATTACTGTTATACAACATGCCTCCCTTTGGACACTTAATGTAAACCTTGTCTCAGGTGCTGACGATCTTTTATTTAACCTATTTTACCTATATTCTGGCCAACTGGCCAAACTGCTGTCTTTAATCTGACCAAGCAATGAAGTAACCATTTATTTGATTACCTGTGATCCTCAAAAGACAATGGCTGAGATTCCATGGTGTGGCACAGTCTTGTTGAGTATATTGACGGACAGATGACAGACAAGAGGTGATCACAATGTAAGATAGTTCTGATGTTGTACCAAACAGCTCCAGCAAAGTAACGATATGTACATTCCGAACTACAGTTGTAGAAAACAACACAATTGAGCAGGATTTTTGCATTTTTAAATGCGTACGTCCTACGTGTGATAATAGTAATGGCACATAAATTACATAGTGTCATGAAATTACACAACAGTGGTCAATTAGCAATCATGTAATAAAACAATTTACCAGAAACGTATCTATTACAATATAACAACAGCTGTATGTAATGTAAAAAGGAAAACTCAGAATTTTGGCCTTAACATGATTGCAGGTCGCTACAGTCAACCCTTTTTTACCAACAGGATTTGTATATTTTGTTTGTTTACAAAATTCAGACTTGTAACAGAAATATAAATCTGTGTAATGACTGAATTTTTAGAAGTAAGGTAGATAGTTTATATACCGCAAGTCATAAAGAAGACAGCGTTACCTGTCAATCAGCACTTGGCATGATAATACATTTGTTCAACATGGATCTATGATCTATTAAGCATGTTACACAAATTAAATATGCACCAATACACCCCCCTCCCACATTGTATACGAGGTCTGAAACTCTGACACACTACATTTGTATTTAATACAAACGTCCCTTGTAGAACTTTTGTTTCTTAACTTTTACTTTACTGCAAGCCTCAAAAACCATTATTATATGGCAGTACTATGCAAAATTTGAAAACCTGCTATCAAACATAACAATGGGTTGTGTAAACACCTATGACCCAAAGAAATAAGTACATATAAATTCCTTCAAAATACAAGGCATACAAAATTATATGATTAACTCCATGCAGAAACCAAAAGATGAGGGTTTGATTGTTTTGAACACAGTAGAGATTTGGCAGTTTGCCAACACTTCAGTCTTGAGATACGTGTAAACACAGATGTCTTTCTATGCAGATTTCAGAGTCTATATCTCTGTACAGTACACCTCCATTCACCCATCTAAACCTACAGAAATGGCATACAGTGTTTTTATATAAGTCTCTCTACCATGTAGAGTTTAATCACTACCATTTCTATCAATTACTTTGGTAATGTAACATTGTCTCCCACTGAATTTTCTTTTAAAGAAAATCACAACGCTCTCAAAACTGAGTTATTTTTCATCTTGTACCTGTTTCTGTCCTGTTAGCAGATATTCCAAAATATCCTCAACAGTCATTTTATTTTTTCTTGAGAACATTGGAGTGAAAAATCTGAGATCCCTGTATTATGCCACTAGGAATGGAAACAACACTTATAGGTGTGAGGAGGACTTTGGAGTAGACTGGTCTACATTATGATTTTATAACAAAAAGCTCAGACTGGTTCAAAGTAAACCTCCTTCAAAGCCGGACTGGTTTGATCAGTTTCTGATTATTTTGATTTATTATTTACCGAGTACAGATTTAGGACACACTGACATGAAGCTGGGTGTGAATGCATGCTGATGACTGTTGGTTTATCAAATGATCACAGACTGTGTCACGAACAGTGTACCCGAGAAGGTGTGACTGCCGACACTGACAATGTAGAAATACTGAAACTGTTGCTCAGACCACTTGCCTTCTTTTCGGGCTCAAGTTCTTATTGATATCTTCTGCAAAAGTAGAAATACTGAACTTTGGAGAATTCTGGTGGCCAAAATCACCGGGACTTGATAATGGAGAGAGATTATAATCAAAGGATCTGTTATGGTCCGCAGCTTCTCTTTCTTTCGAATCTGAATTAACAGAAGATTTGGCGAGAGATTCAATACTGTAAGAACGGTTCAATCCGGATGATCTAGAAGACACCGACAATGGTGATGATGCGGGCGGAAAATGAAAGCGTGCTGATAAATACTTATCAGATCCTGGTAAATTACTGTCTGATGATTTAAACATCGAGAAAGGCGACTGATGAGCCGGTAAAATATCATCTTGAGCTTTTATAGTTGTGTCCATGTCGGATAATTCTCGACTTGAATCATGTACTAGGGGTGATTCAACACTCCTGAGACGCGACTTGTGTGGAGTTGAGAACGGATCGTCACTGGTATAAGAATGTGTAGGACTGCCTAACATGGAGTCACTGTCATGGATGCTGTCATCACCCCCCCTGACTATCACTCATGTGTCCATCATCTTCCTCAGTACCTCCTCCATCGTCAGTAAATCCTAATGCATTTCTTCTTCCTCCTGAAATAAATATAAACAGAATCATAACAATGATTGAACATTCAACTACAGAAACTAACATTTAGCAGTCAACAATACAGATTTTGGCAAATATAAATACTTATGTAGTTTAAACATACCTGTTACTAATAAACAAAGACCTAACAAATTTGTTTATTTTGAAACAATCACAAAAACTTTGTTACTTACAAAATACTATTTTTTTCTATTTGAATTTTTCAAGTTTTAAAACTATTTACAAAGATGAACAACTGCAACACCAAAGTAAATTCTAGCCTGCATGCATGGAAATACTGCTCATAATCACATATATATTATAATACTTGTGCAAGGGTACAAGGATGGTATCGATATATGTGGGGGCTATATGTGCTCTTTTTCATCAGGGTTTAAGGGCAAGCAATATCCTGCCAGATATTCTACAAATCTAATTATGGTAAACCCTGGCAGACTATAGTCTATATAGAGTAAATTTCACTGTCACACAAACAGGTTCAGAATTTTAAAATAACCTATAGATACTGGTCTTGGAAATCTTAAGAAAATGACCGATGCTTATTATGGAATATTTTGGATCAGAACAATGTGTAACTTCCATAGACAAATCACAATGCACTTGGAAGAATATACATTTCTTTTTAACATTAGCATGCATGCTATGAATTACTTGCTTACACACTAAAATGGCAAAATAAATCCAGATATAAGAAGCTTGTTACAATTTCTGTTAAAGTAAAATACTGTAAAAGCAAATCTATACATGTGCAAGGTATAACAAGCGTCTACGGTGTCTGAAAAAGGATATACATGGTTATAACAATTAGCAATCTATCAGGTATGTGCTGGAATCCCTCTGTTAAAGTGCAAATGAAATTAATTTCCTATGATAAAATAACTGCTGTAGAAACTATGACCTAAATCCGAACATGTAACAGAGATATATACAAAATACAGACTATAATAAAAGCTCATTATTTAAATAACCTGCAACAGTCACTATAGATACCATGAAGCCTTAAAAGGCCAGTGTATCAAACCAGGTCTAACATATGGATTTTAAACTTTCTGTTGTAACTGCTGACTTTTTTTATATTTAATATTAAGTGAAATAGGAATAGAACACGTAAAATTATCTGCCACAAAAGTATGACAAACACAGAACTTGTCAACCCTCCCAATGACCGAGATTACTATTACCCACTGCTAGGACGAAATGATTTATTTTTCTACTGGGGTAATAAAAAATAAAGGACAAAAGACTGATAAAATGAAACAGAAAGAAGTAATGTACTTTCCCCCCACATTTCAATGAGTCTTAACATAAAGACTATTTAAGTTCTATGACTATTAGTGTTATACATTGCAGTACTAGCTCTAATGCAAGCATGGATTAATATGTTCAATAAAAATAAATAGAAAATCACTTTCACAGTAACTAGACAAAATGTTCTTCATCCTATTTATTTGATTACACTAGTCAGTGTATTTTATGCCTACAGGATTGTTGACAGTTTAATATCTCACCCATTTTCAACAGTTTTCCATGATGCTCCGGTAGTGAAACCTAAGCAATGCTCTTTTTTTCTACTAGTATATACAATGAGATAACCTTACTTAACACAAAAGCTTCAAACAAAACATCTATTACTGAAAGACTGGCTGAAGCAAAGTATCAAACTTTTACTAACAAGCGTATTTGTTACAGTGAATGGATGACATGACCAGGATGTAGACCAGGATGCAGTAATCGTCAAGCACCTGGCAAGTTTTATGCAGTCTTAAGTTTCACTCTTGTTACCAAGTGCTTAAGATGTAACAAAAATCAACTTCAGGAAGTCTGCATTAGATGGTCAGCATTGCTAAAAGCGGCCTGTAGAACAAATCTTTTATTGTAATTTGATCTTGACCAAGAATGTGGAATCATTCTAAACATATTCATTTTCTTGATGTGGTTAAGATGCATTGGGTTATTCTGTAACTGATAATCAGACAGGACAAAATTAAACAGAAGAGCACCCTAAAACCAAAATACACGAAAAGCCAGTCACATGAAATTTAGTTACAAAATACTGCAGTTTAGTGATAAAACCTGTTCTGTTGTGAAACAGGCAGGTACAGTCAACAAGAATACTAAAAGCACATGTATAAAATATAATTAATACATGCTACATTACAATACAATAAGCAAAGCGTTACTATACAAGCGACCATTTTCAGGGCTGGGTTTCTAAAAGTTTTCTCTGTTTCTATGTTATTTGTTTGTTTTTCTATCTCAACTTTTTGGTGTCATCTAACTCTGAATCTATTTACATTTTTACTGTCCAAAATATATTGACTGATAACTTCAAGCCATGCATTACATCAGTACATGATCAGGCTGCCATAATCACTAACAATTTTCCTCTTTGAATACAGTAGACTGAGGCATTATCTCAGCTTACATTTCTAAAGGTGACCATGCAAATTATTATTCTCAGCCAATGAAAATGCATAAAAGCAGCAGACATAAACGTTACTAAGTTTAGCCACCAATTATCATGCGGCATTGCGTACCTCAATTTCTGATTTAGCTATTTTTATATCTACAATTTGATCACTAGATTGTTCACTCCTGAAAATCAACAAATAAAAGTACAACTGTTTATTAAATATTCCTACAGTTCCAAATTTGCCATCTTCATGTTCCTACAAGCCTTTACTAAGAAACAGTAAGCTAGTACTTTCAACATTCATTTAAAAATTTCTTATACTAATAGCTTCCCGATTTTTTTCCATTTTATTTTTTAATCAATAAATATTATTCCATATTATGTTTTACTTAAACAACTTTATTTAATTCCTTTATTTTACCTTAAGCCTACCTAAGTTCTGGACACAAAATTTAATAGAAAAAAATATAAGAAAATGATTCCCATACATCACAACCATTGAAAATGCAAGACAATCTTTTTCCAGTTGAAAGGAATGTTTCAATATAATAATATACTACTAAAAACATCAAATTTAGTGCTATGTATAAATGAATCGGGACCTGTGATTCAAAGTTTAATGGAAATGTATAACTGCCTGAAGTTTGTAATTAACAAATGAAAACAGTAAAAACTGACAACATGGCAGGGACTACTTACCGACAAGGTTTGCACCAATTCTTCTGTTGCTCCATGCCATACCGCGCTCGACACTTCTTTGCGTTACTTGTACATTCACCTAAAACACACAGAAAGCCACGTTACAAGACAGAAAAATTTAAAATGAGAAACATGCAGTTATCAAGCTAAAGAAAGAACAGAAATTGAAATACTGTGCAGTACGTATTAAATTTTTTCTATGTGATGGGTGAGATAACACTCGCTAACACTTAAATATCTAATTTGTTGAAACAGTAAATTAAGTCAAAATGTGAATAACAGAGCAATCTTTCATCAAAATTGGATAATTATATTTTAAACACGGTTATCTCATCATGTACGTACCACATCAGTTACTCGTGTTAGTACGTATATTACCATAATCTTAACTCAGAATAAATTTCAGTACTATTATGAACAATTGGGAACCAATTTTAAATGCATCAATTTCATAATTTTCTTAAAAGCATGTCTGGGAAGGTCACAAGGGGCACATATTGTAAGTAGCGATTACAAAACAATCAAATTGCTGATTTTTCTGCTTTGATCCAGCCATTATTGGAACACGCATATTGTCAGTTAATCAGTGAAAATCATCGCAACCATCATTTACATTTCCCGCGAGAACGCATGTGTTTTTGATGGCCAGCATTTCAATCATGGTTTTTCGTGTCATACGTGCATCAGGAGACCTGGACCAATTGAGATAAGACTTTCAAAGGAAACACTCAATTCTTTTATAAAGGTGATCATTTTGAAATTGAACACAAACGAAAGTATGAGTCTTCAAGATACATTAATTTCAATTCTTCTTTTCTACAACCACAACACTGGCAGAAATTGTGCATGTAATAAGTTTGTAGCATTAACTTCTTTATTCCCAAAGATCAGAAATATCTAATTATAAATTACAGCAAGACAAAAAAGATAAAATACATTCTTTCAATAGAAGAAATATAATAAATGTTTTACCACACTACAGAAAGCTACATCCATGCATGCATGCCAAGACAAAAGTTCTAATATTTACCAAATGCTAATTTCTGTGGAAATCTCTCTTCCAGGCCCATACCTTTCTGGCCACCTGGTGATGGCATCTCCTTTTTTCGTTTATTTTTCTTAGTGCCAGTTGCATAATTATCTCTTGCACTCCAACCCGGGTATAATTGTAAATGTAATTCTTTTTCTTTTCTCACAATTTAAAAATATCTAGCTTGTTCAGATCTATCTATTGAATGTCAGTGAAAAATTGACCAGAAATTAAACACAATTTGGTAAACTTCAATTGCCACCAATTTGTGGTTATATGCAGTGAAATTAAATCTATTTTTCCTTTATCAATCTCAATTTTCTTTCCAATCTTGAGCTATTACATGCTCATCATAAAATTACAATTTTGTTTTTAAATTGTAACCAAAGTAATGCAATTGTAATTTCCTTCTCAAACTGTTTTGTACATTTGAAGCTATTTTCTGTGGCATCCTTCAGGTGTGAAGGAATGAATCCTCCAGATGTTTTTTCTTCCTAGTTTTCTGTGATGTTCAAAATAATCCCGGATTGGAGTGCTATCTCCGTGCAAAGGTAACAGTTCTAATATTTCCTTACCTTTTGTGTCTGCCAACTTGATTTTTCAACTTGGATTTGTCTTCTATAGGTGCAACTATTAATTTCTCTCACATCGTTTCATTTCACCAACTTCTTGTCAAAATATTTTTTATTTCCTGGCTTTTAAAATTGCTTTAATTGTTCAGATGTTTTTGTCATTTTCATTTTCTTTTAATAATTGCATCTAAGGTTTTGCATGAATGTTTATACAACTGTGGTCTACAAATATTGTTAATATTTGTTACCTGTGTCCCCTAAAACTGGTGTTCTTGTATTTTCAGCTTTTCTTTTTTTCTTTTTCACATGAGTTCCATAATTGTCTCTTGCACTCCAACCAGGATATATTTGCAAATGTAAATCTTTCTCTTTTCTTGCCAATTCATAATATTTGGCCTGTTCTTCTTTACCTAATGAATGCCACTGAAATTTTATCAATATCTTAAGTTTAGTTTATTTCTAGTTAATATTTTGTAGATAAAATCCACTGGTGCTTTTGGGCATTTTATTTTGTTTTGTTTTTTTTAACATTTTAAAGTAATGTTCACTGATCAATATTTTGTTTAATCGTGATAATACTTTAAGTTGGTTTCCACTGAAAATTAATCACAATTACTTTTTATTTATGAAATAAATGACTAATGTTTTTATTCAGCTGTATTCCACCTGAGACTTACATTTAAGAGGACCTGCCATTTATTTATTTATCTTTTTTATATGAAAATCATTTTTACGGTACCTCTTTGTTACCTTTAAATATATATTTTATTTAACATAACTACATTTACTAACTCGTCATTTTTCTATCTCATGTCTTTCATGATATTTAAAATATTTTTGCAAATAATCATGTAAATCTATTTATTTACACAGGATTTATGTCCTGTTTTATCATCTCTGCATTTAATGCAAACTTAAACAAACCATTGTCACAGTAGAAATGTTTTAAGAAACAGAAGACAGCAGAATTTAACCTCTAAACTTGCAAGTTTTGATAAAAAATGTGAACCTTTGTTCCAGTTTTATTTTTGTACACTATAATTATGTGAATAAAATACGCGCCTAAACATTTTTTAATCTACCACCTATTTTTTTATTTTTCAATTGCATTTTTTAATTGAAATATCCTTTTGTCACATTTCTAGTGCCGATAATAATCTGCACAATAAAATACAAGTAATATATATGTTCAGATATATGAATACATATATATTCCGATAAACAATCATATATCATTTGCAAGATTTAAATGAGGTTTTAAAAATTTATTTTCTTTAGAACCTTTCATAACTGAAATTGATAGATTAGACCACGTCTAATACTCTCATTTAGTAATATACTATGCAAAATGAAATGAAAGTACAGGAGTATAAAAATGTCTATAAATATAAACACAATTTAATATAGATAAGTTTGCATTGTAGAATTTGATTTACAAACCCAAATCCCCACTTCCACAGCTGCCGTTTACGTCATTTAAAATATTTACAACATTTCTACCGCAAGAAATTTACGGGCCATCATTTTTTCCCTCTCCGTATCTACCAAATTTATCTCCACTATCACAAAATCATCAATTGTAATATAAAATTTATCAGCCTTAATAATCCACTCAATTGTCGAGGAATTTTTCTAATATGCAAAAATTTCTATCCCCTGAATCCTACCTGGAACATCCATTTTTATAAATGATTTTTTTTCATTTTAATGAGTCCTGATTTTGATAAATCAGTTTCAGTTTTTTTCACTACATCCATAAAGGGACTGCTTTAATAAATACCAACCCTAGGGATTTTTTTCGCTAGACTTCTTTTTTTAAAATCTTTATTCAATCAGACAAACATATTAATTTGATTGCCGAACGATACTGGAGTTACTGATGCTGATTAAATCATGGCAAATTAAATTGGCAAATAAATCACTTTATTTAAACAGATTGAACCTTCTTCCATACAGACCAAATTATTTAGATATTAAAATCGTTTTATATTAAACATGTTTTATTCTTTATTTCGTTACAGTCTCATACAGTGGATCCAATTAGAAATCTGGTGTAGATTTTCCTTTTGGTATGACACTTGAAATCCTTAAGATTTTCAGTTTTTGCTTCTTATTCAAACATCGTCACATTATTTTTGTATAATAAAATTAATTTACTAGTGGTATTATTTGCTACAAGATCAAGTGCTGTAACAATTCAACTTTATCTTCTTCAATTCTCTCATTATGGCTGTTACTGAAATCTCACTTTCTATTTCTTGTATCAGCAGCTAATAGGTTATAAACTAATTTGCGATATCTTTATTATAATGTATTTATATATTTATTAACTTATTTTAAATAACAAACTTTCAAATATTAAACCTTAAATTATTTTGATGAAACCTGGTTCAATGGAGTGCAAGAGACAGTTGGTACCTATTGTGCTATAACTGCACATATTGCTCTCTCTTTAACATTGAGCACGAAATCCATTCCAAAATAAAAACCAGTAATGAGAATCAAAACAAGTTTTTAGTACAACACAAGACAACAGTGTGAAAATAGGGAGATACTGAAGCCAGAAAATGGATAACACTCCATATCTAGCTCTAATATCTTGGTTAAATGCCCCGGCATGCAATAGTCCGCAACCCTGATATTTACCAAAAGCTGGATTGTCCATAAATCGATCATCAGGGCGCGTACATTTCTCTCCGGGCATTGGGTCCTTCTTTCGTTTTTTCTTTTTAGCATGAACAGCATAATTATCTCGTGCACTCCAACCAGGATATAGCTGGAGATGTAATTCTTTTTCTTTCCGTGCCATTTCATAATACTTAGCTTGTTCAGATCGATCTAAAGCATGCCACTGAAATGTATCAAATGTTGTACGATTTGACGAATGTTCTCAGTTGAATTACTAAAAGTTGTTTTTATTTTACTTTTAGCTTACAACTACTATGATTACGCTATGAGAAGAGGCAAGCAAAACCTGAATGTTTTATGAAAAGCCTTAACGTTTTATGTGTAACATTTGACATCTAATGTTTCTTTTGAACAGCAATTATTTAATGCATTGATTTAAAACACTTTATACAGACTGAAGGATTTTGTTTGTTCCATGTAAGCTATACATCAAACACAATAAAAGAGCAATATTATGCAATATAGATTCATAGACTTTCTTGAAAATAAATACATATTCAAAGGAATGCTTCAAAGCTGAAGTACGTTCAAAGCGCACACTGTAGGAAATCAAACTGCGAGGGGAGTAGCCACATTTCATTACAAAAAAATATTTAAGTACTCAATCAAAAGAGGAACAATTCTTTTATCTTCAAATATAATGTGGCGCTAATTGTTACTGTGAAGTCTCTGGCGGCCTGAAATATACGTTCGACATATTCATTAAGATAATTGCCGCTTTGTGCCCGCACTGAGATGGCGCTTTGTCGGACTAACTCACTGTTTGATGATGCAATTCACACGTTTTATCGTGCCCATACATGTAGTTGCATTCCTGAGGTAACATATTTTGGCCAACTCAACATCTAGAGTTCCGACAAGCTGACTTTCTTCATTAATTTATAACAGAGTTACAGGGTACAGCACCAATACTTATTGCATTTGGAACTTTATAGAGTTCTTTACATAGGTCCTTACAATTGTTAAGAATAAAAATAAAATCTACAAAAGAAAGGCAACCGTATGTAATCTCTAACATAATCATTGGTCACATGACTTAATTTTCAGAACTTTTCCTGATTTCTCAATCAAAGTTCTTAGATCAGAAAAACTTTCTTCTCAGTTCAGTTCTCACTGCTGAAATTTTCCAGAGGTTACTGTTATATTCCTCGCTAAAGGACTACACCAGATGAAAGAGGAGGACAACTTACCCGTCGACCTAATATTTGATTTATTGCTGCAGATTCTTTTAATGTACATTCAGCAACTACTTTTGCTCTTTGTTCTTTCATAAATAACATAAATGCATTGAGTGGTTTCTTTATATGAGGTTTCTTCTTTTCAGGTACTGGACTTTGACTACCACTTCCTTCTGGGAAACCGTGTCTGAAATACAAGAACAGTACTGTATACACCTAGGTTGTTGGGGAGAAGCCAGAGGCTGCAAGTCAAACATCATTTTAATCATATCCTGAAGCTTCCAGGTCAAATAACTTTAATATATGATTTGATAAGTAAGATTTCATTGTAAGAAATCCGCAGCTAGTAATTTATTTGCTTAACAGAGGCACTGAACACTGGAAGGGGTTTTGACCAGTAACTCTAAACCTCATCTTGACTTATAGCTGAAGACCTGAGTACTGTGAACAAAACAACAATCTCAAACCAATTTTTAACCAAGACAAGATCTGAACAGATGGACAGACAGTGGAATTACTATATACCCCCATTTTTAAGCATAAAAAGATAGTAACAACTGAGCATTACCCAGATTAACTTTATTAGTAAGCATCATGAGTGTTTTAATGGTGGCTGCCTTGATTGTTTGAGGAATAAATAAAGTATAAATCTTTGTTTATTGACATTTACAGCCTCTTGAAGATGTAGACAGTCGACATAAACTGATCATATTCACAGACAATTTTATCACCAAAGGGCAGACATCAGTACCACACAGCTTTAGAACAAAATACATGGTAAAATATTCATCTTCATTACTGACTTCATCAAAGGGAAACAACTCTAAACAACTTACTAAGCAGTTCAAAGGGAGAGAAATGAGAAACCGTTAGATAACTTAGCTTCCAAAATATATATCAAAGGAACCCTCAGTGAAGATAAAACTAAAAACACTGTCTGCCTTTGTAATTTTCCTGTTTCTTTTATCTTTATTTCAGCAGTTGCAGTGATTAAAGCTTCTAACAGACAGTGATCAGTATCTGCATCACTAAATGCTTGGATTTGTCATCTTCAACTTCAAATACAGACCAGAAACTATTTTACTCTTATAAATTAACACATCTTGCAGTAATTACAAACCAGTAGGTAGTGTCAGGCAGCTTAATTATAAATATTCCAAAACCTTAGCCAACAAATGTCTAATAAAAGTGAAATGGTTGGCCATTGATGAACATACTATTGGCAGCACATCTCTAGTTCCAAAAGGTAAGGAACAAAAACTTCAAATTAGCAGTAATGTCTGGCTATACAACCTCACAAGTTTAATTATCTACGGACATCTAATCTTTTGATGACCCAGACACCAGATATTCCTAAGAAATATATCAACTTTCATCAGATTTAGAAACTGCAAGCATTTATTTATTGGACTCTGCTACATACTCCATGCTAATGAAGGTACGATTTCACAACATCTCACTTTTGTAACAGGAATTATTGTTTAGGAGAGAAATTAAGACTAATACATCAACACGTCCATTCTAGTTCTGACAGTCTCATGTAATTTATTAATGTCTAATAGCTAAGAAAGGATAAAATATCTACTTAAAAGTCACAAGAAAAATATCTCATGGTGAGTTATGATCACTAAAGAGCCAAAAGGATCTTAAAAGGACCCAAAGAATGATTTTTGATACTGCTAATTTCCCATTACCCTGTAAGTGGAATGTGTTTGATACTGCCAATTTCCCCTTCTACTTTATTACCTTTGCTATGATTACTGTTCCTATATCATCTGTTAACAATTGTGTGTAAAAGTGATGGAATTTGTGTCACTTGCTTTTCTTTGAGACACTTAACTTTTCCTAGAGGCACATACAAAGTCTGTTACATTAAAATTTTCAACATTTATTTCTCTATTTCACTCTCTAAAAGTTTTTTCTTCCTGCTAGAAATGCCTATCTTGATTTAAATAATCTATGTTTTACTATTACCAGAGTTTAATCAAAATATTGACAAAGTTTGGATATAAGCCTTAAATAAATAATGTCAGACTCTATATGTAAAATATAAATGACCATTGATCTGTGTTCAGCAAACGTTCAATTACAATGAATGAGAGAAATTCCAAGTTGAAATAAAAGTCCTTACAAACCAAAATAGTTTCATCAAGTTAAATGTATGAAAAATAGAATGCAAAATTGTTTTTGCTGTAATAAAATGGATGCAATACTGTTCTTCATATAACCATTAAATGGGAATTGCTTCCAGAATTCATCTGCTTATTAAAGAAAAACAAAGGATGGAAATACAACGCTTTGCGGATTATTGCAGTGAAACAACATCTGACATTGGAGAATACACTCCGCTATTTTTTTCCTTTATTGGTTTTCATTTTTCTTTGCTTGCAGTACAATTTGATACTTGGTCCAATGCTGTCAAAAATTGGTCGGCAAAGACTTTCTATCATACATCTTTATTTTTTGTTGCTTTTACATTGTTCGCCCAGCCAATTTCCTTCAAATTCTTATTATTCTTAGGAATAGCCCTTTCCATGTGCTTTAACATTTCACACTTTCTTGAAGATAAGAAATTAGCTAGGTTAAAATTTTAGAATTGTTACCTGTGATTGTCTGAGACTCCGCCCTCCTGTTTTGGTCCCGCCCCCAAATGGCCATGTGGTATACCCGGAGGCATACCATGGGGGAAAAAGCCTGCTGGAAATCTAGCAGATGAGTTGATAAATGAGGGTGGATAATGTCCACCTAAGGCACCTGAGGAGATCGGATAACCCGGGGGTCGTTGCCTGAAATATACAATAAAGAGAACATGAAATTGTGTAACTCAGGTTTACTAATAAAGCTTACTAGTTCCATTTCTTTCTATGTGTTTTCTTCAAAGAATCTAAACGCAAAATATTTCTAGCATGTCCTGAAAAAACAAACTAGTTGGCAGCTCAAAAGTAATATCGTCAGGTACAGATCATTTGAATCTATTTTATGTCAAAATTTAATATGCCTTACAATAAGATGTATGCAGAAGATAATTTCATCATGATCTGCAACTTGACTACCATGGTAAGATTGGATACAAATGACAATATTCAACAGCTTTCATAATGACATGTGCAAATTTTGAAGCAATTTTCAAGGGTATTTTTTACAATATAACAACCCTCAATTCTAATTTCCTCACAGTTTGATATTATGGCTCAAATTCATATTATATTGAAGAAACAATAAAGGCAATGTTTCAGGAAAATATTGAAATTTGTTAACCTGAAAGTTGACCATGCTGTATCAAGTTATTCTGACAAGTACAACCAGGTACAAAAATAGCAATTCAAGCAATCTACTTGTAAGATGTAGGTGTTGCTAGGGGTACGCCCAGGTGTTGCTAGGGGTACGCCCAGGTGTTGCTAGGGGTATGCCCAGTAATTTAAGTTACTTTGCTCTTTTGGCCTTTATAAGAGATATGACTGAAACATCGCTTTTCGGATCATTTTGACACTTTACGCGTTAGCAAAAACTTTCATTTTAAGTCTGGCAAGTGAATTACTTTGATCAATTATGTTCAAGATTTCTTTACATACATTTACATTTTATTGAAAAATTCTTTTCGTGTATTTTACAGTTAAATTTGATTGGATGTCAATTTCAACAGGTCCTACAAATGTCATGTCAGTGTCTGGCAGGTGCTTGCTAGACAATGTAGACGTCATGTTAGAGTACTTATTCTGTTTGCTCTTCTACAAGTGTCATCCGTGAACAAAATTGTAAAACCATGTTCATGCTACTGGTCACAAGCCAGGATGGCAATCAAACATTACTGCAGTACATTAAAATAACAGCCAAAACATGAAAGTAAATGGAAAACGAAACACTGTCATTAAATGCCCTCAATACTTTCTTTCTCATTTCTCTTGATAACTTTTACAACAGTATTACTGAAAGAAGATAAAGTAAAATTGGATTTTTTTTCAAAAAGACAAGAATAAGTTTTACAAGAGTTCTTTCCTGACACCGTTAACTTTTTAAATAACAAGGATTAAAGGTTCAAGTTGTCATATAACAGGGTACTGGAATGCCAATGTTATTTAGGGTACAGTTTTTTTCTTCCTGCACAAAGACATTTAAATATGGCAGCAATTAAACCTGAGCAAACTGATAGGTCTGGGTATTGCCGTCTGCCCCACTGAAGTGTCCTTTATTACGTTCATTGTTTTATAACCAATCAGATTTCCTCCATCTGATACCCGAACAACAGCTTAACATACATTGTAAAACTTAGACTGCAAATAAAGAAAAAAATAAGATAATTTGACAATGTCCTACGGAGAAACACCAATAAAACTGAATTACTGCCATAGCAATTTAAAAACTAATGGTACTAATATACCCTTTTCCCAATTTAGTTAAATGTTAAGCGTTTATGAAAGTATAATGTATGTTTTAACCAACATTTTCTTTCCAGAATTCTAAAACTTAAAGGCCTGGCCTCGTTTTGCACTCTCACAAAAAAATTTGGTTGACACTTTTATGGGAATTGCCATAATACACATAAAAATCTGTATGATGATATAAAATGAAGTGTTTCACTGAAGTGCCATTGTGCGATAACAAAACTTCGTAATGATCCAGACAAAACATCTTTTCGCAGTCGGGTACGTTTGAAAAATTTCTCAATATTTCTGTATGACAAGATTATCTTATAGAATGCATTTTTCCTTCCTCCTAAAATTTGTCTCAATGATTTTAATAGAGCTTAAATGATTGCCCCACATTATTTTAGAAGAGAAAGAAGAATTCAAGCATGCCAAATTTTGCAATCAGATATTTTTTGAATTATGCCTTTCAAATGAAAACTATAAAATGCTTGTGGTTAAAAAAAGAACAAAATTTTCTCAAAACACAAGACTACTTGTTTAAATAAATCACGTCTATGATAAAAGGCGCTCATCTTTGGAGTGTAATATTAATTGAGAGCCTGTAGATATTCATAACATTCCTAACAGTATTTCTGACTTATGAATTATGTTGCAAACTTGCATCTACGATAGTTTAGGTGGCTTTAAGTGGATAGTGAAACCCCTCCAATTTTGGACATTTTTCAGAACTTTGTGACATAAAGTATTACAACAGGCCACTCACCAATTAACATCTGGGTATAATGAGGGAGGAAACTGGCCGGCTGTTGTGTGGTATGGAAATGCATGGCGTGGTAAACCTGAAAATATAGTAACAAAACATATATTTACTCTATGTGTATACATTTTTAATCAAGTTGTTGATTTAATTGTATCAAATCTTACTGTTGACAAATGTGCATGTTGTTGTTTTTTTCTACCAAAGAGAATGTTAGTGTGTGACTTGAATTTTCGTTCAGATAGAATATGGTAATTACTGTATCATCAAAAAGAATCAGAAACATTGTGAAGTATAAAGCTGTTCCATAAAGCGGAAAATGACCCTGTATAAACGATGTTCGTCCACCATGTATAAACCATATTGGTCCGCTGATTAGCGGAGTCAGCAGTATTAGAACAGATCAAGTTTTCTTAGAGATAATTATAATTGCATAACAATCCTCGTTTAATAGTGGACATTTTTCAAATTATTAATCAAAATATTCTGAACGTTGATATCTCTATTCTGTTCTGCCAGTTTGGAAGATTAAAATTATCACAAAATGTCAATAACATATTTTATGTTTCCCTCAAAACTTCGGTCCATTTAAGGAAATTATTAAACATTCTAATCAGGCGAGAAAACATTCATGATAAAATGTTCAATATTAAACAGTTGCTACATGATTGTGTCATCAGGAAACAAAAAATTTCTCTATCACAAGGGCCGTTCCGTCCATATAATGAAACTGCTTTTAGTACATGTATCTCAATGTTATTTACAAGGGCAGATAATTCAAGATCAAGGCTGGTGACCTATGATTTTTATCTCATATTTCTATTTCAGATTTGATCCTCGGCCAACATACCAAGTTTGAAGAAATTCTCCAGTAGGAAAATGTTTGCTCTATACATACAGGAAATAGTTGTGAACCATTCAACATTCATCAACTACTAACATAATCTACCCAAGTTCTTCTTTTAGCGCAAGTAGCTAGTCCAGTCAAATGAATCCACTCTCTGGGCATTTGGTTACCATGGCAGTTACCTTGACCTTTCCATCTGACAAACCTTGTGCTATGTACATTACACTTTAATGTCCCTTACACATCTAATGATAATATACTGCGAAACCCTTAAGGGTAAATAGCTTGGCGTGTTTTCTGTTACTTTTAGGAAGAGGAGTTAGAAATTTGAAATTGGTGGACAGTGATTTTAGCCACATCAGCTCTTTTATACCAATCGGGAGGTGCTGTATAATGCCTGGGTTGAGGTGTGGTTACAGGCTTACCTGTTTTAGGGTCTATAGTGACTGGAGGAATGCCCATGTGTGCCGGAGGGGGAGATGTGAATGGAGGTTCATTGTTGTACCCCATCATAACACCAAGTGGCGACTGTAACATTGGCACTTTGCTCCCCTGAAAATATAGAGAAAAATCACTATATACGACAGTCATGTATTTGCTTGTGCTAATAACGACACTGTTACATGTATTTTACGAATACATGTCCAACTACATGTCACTACAAAATAACCAGAACAGGTGTGCTCTAGCTTTATCTCACTTAAGACTACCTGCTGAGTGATATGGCCGATTAGTAAAATATACATAACCATCACACAGGTATCAATGACCATTAACAAATAAACAAATCTACATGTTCATCAACAAATTTGACAACAAAAAGGTAGAAAACAGATCAATTCTTTTCTGTATCTTAATCAGGGAATTTTCTGCTACAGGAAAGGCAATTAATCTGCAATTTCTGGGACAGATGATGTTGCATTTTTTTATATAAAAGTTTTAACAGTCATTGACACGCTAATTCAGATATTGTACTTGTAAAGTCTTGATAGTAACAGATAACTTTTCGATAACTTACATCTCAAGGAGAAATTTTGACACCTGATTAAATAGATTTGACTGTGGGAATTGTCTAATCTTAAAATATTTATTTATAATTTATCACTTTTGAGAAAGTATAAAACAAATTATAAGTAATCTTTTACACATTATTCTGCCACTGTAACTGCAGGTACAAAAGTTGATTTAAGTTGTTTACTACTAAGACAAGATAAAGGTTTGCATGTTTGCAAAAATTACACTTTTCCTGGCATTATCTGAAAGTCAAAATGCATAAAAATTGTTGTCACCAGAAAATTCTCATAAATTAAAGGTGGCGGGTGGCAAATCATGGCGGTAGATCAGGTGGTGTCCTATAACATCGCGCAAAGATACCATCAATGTTACCGTCACGTAATTAAACTCCTATTATCGGTATTGTCTTTTGAAATATCGTCAAAACGATCACACTAAACACGCAATTACAGGATCATATATTACAGAACTTCGATATTTATCAATTGATTCTATTCATTTTCAAATTCGTTGAACAGATAGGGTTATGTATATCAAACTAAAATATAAAGTTGACAATGGTAAAGGATACCACAAATTTATACCTTTTATCTCCAAAACAATTTTCATAGATCTTAAAAATTTCCAAACAAGGTTAAAAGTCATGGCAGTGCGATGGCTTTAAGATAAATCAAATTTACAACAAATAAAAAAGACATTACATGAAAAGGGGTCCAAACAAAAGTTGATCAATGGAAAATCATCACATTGTTACTTGAAATAATGGCAAATAATTCAATCTATTACAGGACATACCACTTGTGTTTAAAGGGGTTTTGCGAAAAATGAGATATTGTGCGTCATCATTAACTGCAAGTTGAAGTCTGGTATAAAATATTCATATAACTTTGTAAAATCAAGTTACAAAACACATACATTTCAAATAATGTAAATAAAATTATTAAATAATGATTTGTACATTGTCTAGAACTTTCAATCTGACAGAATAATTATGATAACAATACATTGTTGCATGTACTGCAATGTTTTGCAGCCTTACAGGTATCAGTAAAACTTTGCACTAAAATCTTATTAAATTCTGGCAATAAAAGCGGGTCAATTCACCTGATTTGGTTACCTGTGTATGCATTGGGAAAGTTGAAATAGCTTTTTGACAGTTTAATTGCGATATAAAACAGTGCAAACATGATGCTGAGATCTGGCAGGGGTACTGTATAACATTCTTAAGTAATTCTTAATGCACCATTTAATCTGTATCTAGATGTATATTATACCAGAGTAAATCGGAGATTGAAGAAAACACCCCTTGACATGCTTCTCTCAGAAAAACTGTAATTCTAGAGTCGTGAATTAAAACTATTTATGCTGCACCAGATTGCTTTCAAATATTAAACTGTAATGTTGATTTAAACCTAATTTGAAATGGTCCTCCATTTACTAATATTCACTTTTTTTCAGTAAAGGTAGACATTAATCATGAAAAGGTTTAAAGATATTGATGTTAGGTGTCAGACTCAAAGAGCATGACAAAAATGAAACTTGCCTGGCACTTGGCCTGGGCCTTAAAATAGGGTGTTCAGATATCAACACATCAGTCATCTGACCCCTGAACCTTGCTTTTTGTCTAACCAATGTATTTGATACAAGCAACTAATTAATATCTCCTCACCTGGTCCAATCTGTTACAAGTGGCGAGAATTACTCTTGAGAACAACAGGCAGATAAGGCAACTACCTGAGCGAAGCTACATAACCTATGAAATTGGACTGCTCCACTGTGACACACGTCTATCAAATTCAACATGAACAGGGGTGTACTTAATCTAATACACATTTACTACGCGTTCGCTCAACTGTTTGTTTGATAGAAAACCAGATTAAACTTCAGTTGGAATTTTACATTAGGTAGCTGGAGAGATTAAATAAAAAAATATATTTTCTTTTTCAGTTTTATATCTAACTATCATTAGTGTGAACATTAAATTTTGGTCCAAGATACATAATGGGGGAGAATGAAAAGGTCTTTTTGTAACACGATCCAGTTAGTGTGTATAACGCATGTACAAGGTACTTTCAGAACCGAGATGCAGAACAAATACATTATCAGCCATCAGTAATAAGATCATATAATATAATTGAAACATAGCTGAATTGTTCAGTGGCTCATACACCGATAGTGTTTCATTTAATGACACCTCAAAGAATCCCCAATGAAACTGAAAACTGACATGTTTTTACTGGCAATTAAGCCTAATGACGTACCGATACATTGTTGTCAAATTGTTAATGGTCAGGGGAAGGTTGTACAATGTCGCTGAATAGATGCTCTTTCAAAATGCAAATATAAAACATTTTTGATAAATATGACATTATGTTTGGTGACAGGTGCCAGTGCGTTATATCCCTTAATGTCTAATAGGGTTCCCCAGAGGAAAAGGACTACTATCATAGAATGGTTTTAATTTTCAAATTGAATATGCGGCCTGCACAGTGTGGGACAAACGTATCATATTTACTAACAGCAGTCGCGTTAATTTGATAATGCCCCTGATCCTGTCATAATTAATGTTCACAATTCCATTAGAATAACAACACATTTTCAACGTAAAAAATGCCCATTATCATTTAGTAAATGGTTGTGAAGTAACAACAATGTTGTCAATGTTAAGACCATTCTGTAAAACACTTAGGATTCTTACTACAGCCAACACTGCTAAACGTTATGTGTCTTCAACAACCAATCCTGCCTTTCCCACATTTCACCTTGTCAGACAATCTCAAATTTCATTGTTATATTAGCAAGGGTACTATATACAAAATACTAAGAGTGTCCTATGCAGTGACACTTAGTGGCACTAACTACTAGTAAATGACGACTTGTCGCTGTCCATCCGACAAACCAGTCCAAACTCAATATTTAGAAAGGAGGTAAAAAAAGGTCCAGTTATTTTTCTTTTAGATGTTTTGTCATCATGTTCAGTCTCAAGAAAATTGAACGGCATTTCGCCTTCGGCATTATTTCTACATCTGAAAAATATGAAACTGCAGATTCATATAACTAATCAACTAACTGATGTGGAATTATTTTATGACAGTTGTCTTTGCAATACCTTAATAATGTGCCGGAATGATTCCTTCTCAACAATAGGAATTGGTGTTATTATTTCAGTGTTCAGATTCAACAAGTTGGTAATGAATTCTTTGACTTTATAAAAGTGTCAGAATCTACTTAATGTCACAATTGACATTATTTAATGAAGAAATAACAAAACCATATGCCCAAGTTTTTCTACCATAAATTGTCACCTTAATTTGATGTAAACAAAAAGTGAGTATTTTTTTAAAGTGTCATTTTGAATAACTGTTTCAGTTAAAGTTTATACATGGTCTGTCATTGCAGCATCCAATTTTGCTTATGTGATGTAGAGCTAACCATCGGTTACATTTTTAAGGAAGGACAGTTTCGCGTTGACCCCTCATGTTGTAACTGCCATTGCACTCTACAGTAAACATTTCCTTCATGACCAGTGCCAAATTGATGTACAAATATGACATCTGACAGGCACTTGCTGTTGGGAGGAAATTAACTGCTGATCCCTGACCATCCTAATGATTAAATGAATGACTGATTCCTGCCATGAAATCACCTGAAGTAGCCTGTCCTATCAGTTCTAACGGTTCATTAGCCTTAGAAGATAATTCAATAAACAATAGTGATAAACTTCAAATTAAAGTTATAAAGGCCAGATATTTCTAGTTTTGTGACCACACTGAAGAACAGTTCTGATAATAATCAGTTTTCCTCAGGTCAATACGGTTAAACCCACAAGCAATGATCAAATTAAAGCTTCATTACTCAATTTGAAAACAGTATTGTTGGTACTGAAAAAGGTCATTATTTAATTGCTGTATTATTTTCAAAATCTTTAATATAATTAGACATAATTGTCCTACAAGGCTGCACAAGAATGTACCAATGCTACAAGATGCAAATGTAACAACACAACCAGAAAGTGCTGCAAACGATACAAGAAGACTAGAAATGGCAACAGGATGACTGGGACTGTATGAAAACATCAAAGATGCTTCAACAAACAGCAGTAAAGAATAACTGCTAATAGATAAGACTTTGAAGTACAATAAAGAATGTGGACCAGGTTCAGTTACATACTAAACTGGACAAAAATGCAGCAAGGTATAGTTCAACACCAGCGTATGAGACAGGACTTTCATGCTGATCTCAGCACTGACCATTGTAAAGTGTAGACAGAACTCAACAACAATAATTGCTGATGTATAACTTACACAATCACACAGCAACACTTGCAATGGTTGATACTTGCAATGGTTGGATGTAACACTTGCAATTGCATAAAATCACAGCTACATGGAAACATCTTATGAAATAATTTTCAGCACTTTCTGTGATGTCTGGGGCTGAACCTTGCCAGTAACAATGGTTGTTATGTCTTTATCTGGAGAAACTATAATATTAACTATGACTCATCATATGACTATAAACATCAACTCAGAGTACACGATTCCTGGTTCTTGCCTTTGATATGGACTTACCTCTTTGAAATACAAAGACCACTGTTTTTTAGATATGTTAAAACACTGAAAACCACATGAATCCATTTAATATGGCATGCAAGAAATTTGCATGAAAACTGAAACCAATGTGACCTTTACTCTAAAGCTGATTATCATGCAAGAATTAACATTTCCTTTATACAATTTTGTCTGGCAATGCTTTTGTTGTTTTCTTTCTACTGTATATATCTTTGTATTTAAATCAAGCTGTACAGTCAAAATAGTTGAATTTCATGGGGATCAAACAGTTTGGATTGGCAGTGGCGCAGAGGAGCATGTTTTGCATCAGGATATGAGGGTCCCGGGTTCAATCCCCATCAATGCTATGGCAGTTGTGAATTAGGCAACAGATATTTCTACACTGAAACTCTTTCTTTGGGACTAATTTCATCTGAAATGAGTCTACAGAGTGATTTATCTGAGTTGTTAGAACTTATTTCGTAAGAGAGAATAAATAACACAAGAAATACTGGCTTTTTTATGGCAATACCTTTTGTTAGTTTAGCTATAATTTCAAATAGTTCAAGCAGTATGTTAACCGTAAACAAGTTTGATTCTACATTCTTAGGATACAAACATACCAAAATCTAGTATTTCTTCTAATTTATAGTTTATAGGTCCTGTCAGTGAGCATTGCAATAAAACTTTAAGAATTCCATTATTTTGATGAAAGTTAAAACCTAGCAACTGTGCAATAACATTTTTTTGGGGGGTGGACCCAATTCAAAATGCCATCCCATTCAGCCAGATGTAAAAAACAAAATAAAATTGCCAGCATTTATTTGATACGATACATTCGGAAAAACTTCTTCTCAGGAAATCTACAGTGACTTGAGGAAATTATAACTTGCACACAGTAATATAATATTAAATGTTACAATTACGAGACTGTTTTCTATCCCTCATATTAGCTGCATCATTTTCATTTACAGAACATCATTAAATACTAATAAAATATCATTCCAAAACGCAATATTGTTATGGCGGAATTAAATTTCTCTAGGTGTGCAGATGATAAAATAATAACAGAATAATGGGAATACTTAAAAATTCAAAAATCAATAAAATTCAATTTATATGCAACATGTAAATTCATACAGATATAATATACCAAGAATTAATAAGTTCTGAAACATGGTGTAATAATGTACACTTAATTTCCGGCATTGTTTCATTTTTTTTCTCAAAGATATTTTCATTTATCCACTTGTGTTTCTATCATTTTACAATACTAGTCTTATGAATATAGCTACATTGATGTGTTCTCAACCCCGTATTTTTAACTCATTTGAATATAAACATGAACAATATGATTTCAAAATGTTACAAAACTAGTGCATATCAACTCGTCAATTATTATCACATGAACTTACTGGAACCATGAACATTTATGTTGATTTAGTCAAACTTCACAATCGGCTAATTTGTTTGATATAAAATAATATTTTAAACATAATTATGAATAGTTTCTCATGTCATACAGATTATAAACATGACTCACAAACTACGAAAATATACTGTTATAATTGATATTATTATTATTATTATTATTATTATCATTAATATCATTATAACATATCAAGTTACCTTGAGAGATTTTTTTAATATTTATAGCTAGATAAAAAATTTTAAAAAATTTTCATTTAGAAATAAACCAAGAATAAGTTGAAGAAAAAAAATTTAAAATTATTTTTGTAGAAAATAGTAAAGTAATTTCCTAGTAGATTGAAGGAAATAAGCATAAGATATATGTGACATACTGAACCTGCTCAAAAACTTACTAAATGTTCATGAAGGGCTGTACTGCAACCTAACAAACAAGTCTCGGGCCAGATACACACAGGCATTTTTGTTCGTATCCACAGAAAGTCTCGGTCACGTTCGACGGTCACAGGCGCGGAACTACAACCAGATCGACAACCAGTGGCCGCTGCTTCACATTCTTTGCAGCCCGCAACACCTGCGGAGGTCTTTGTTAATGAATCCCACATGCTTCCGAGGTATTGTCACAAATATAATGTTCATAATGGCTTCATAGCGAGCGATGCAATAAAAAATGGCACAAAACAGGATCAGTTCTTTTAAATAATTATCGTCTCATTACACGCAGTATACATACAAATATCGAGTCTTTGCCGAGGTAAACAAGCGACACAAACGTCTGTTAGGTGAAAATTTTCAGTTTAATGTCATGACAACACCTAAAGTTGCTATCTGATGACAAGTCAATAATTTGTCTACAACGTTTGATTAACTTTACATTAACTACCTGATACAGGTAGAGAAAGGTAAACTAATTAGTACTAATTATTGTCCACTGTCACATGTAACGACTCCTGTCTGTTAAACTATTACGGCACTAATTGATTCTTTTATCTTAGGTGATTGATTCTGTTTCACCTGAAAACTTCTGTAGATCTAAGCTAGCAATTCTGGATTTTCAACTTATATCTGTACATAGGCAATAACAACTTTTATTCCAATACTGTCGGCTGATTGGTTAACACTTGTAATCCAATTCAAAAGTATTCTAAATAGAGCATTAATATCCAAGAATTATGAAAATTAGCTAACAACATATGTCTGTTCACAACCAAGATTTGTCCACAACTGAAGATTTTCTGGGACAGTTTGTCTTGTCCCAGAGTAAAATGAAAGTACTACACAATCCATTCATAAATACTAGGCAGATAGGGCGGCACAGAGGTCTCCGTAAAATCAGTACACCTTTTTACAACAGACTAGTTCGAAAATTTGTTGTAATCTAGTACTGAACTGATCACTGATTACAGGAATGTAAAACTGAGCCACAAGTGGTAGCTTTAGAAGTGGCGGTATTTTCTGATTCTATTATCACCCGTTTAATAACTAGTTGGCCGACCCTGTGCAGTAGTGTCTGCCTTACTCGTATATCATGTCAGATTTAACACTATGACACTTGACAGATTGATGGCTAGCACACACAAAACTACTGTACTGGCAGCCGACTCAACAATAACGGAACTAACACACTGAGTGAATCCTTAATCTCAGGTCATCCCTTTACTGTAAAGGAGATAGCGTTTGGACACTGATTGGTTCACATGGAAAGAGGGAAACAGGGCCAAATTGGAAATCACTGCACAGAATGCTTGACACATGGGATCATTCCAATGTATAGTGACATGCATAGAGGGATAATCATTGATTGATTTGTCTTGTTACTGAATTAAATGGCAATGCAGCATTTGACTCCTTGCCATTAATGGATATTACCATAACGGATTCCTTTGTTTATCTGAGAACTGGTTTCTTTCTGATAAAAACAATTCTTTTCTTCAGAACAAATGAATGTTATCATCTAAAAGCCTGTCTTATATTTTAAGTTCAACTTATTATACAAAGTTATTTATTTTTAGTAAAATAATATTACTTTTTTTTACAGGTACACATACATCTTAATTCTTATATTTAGTCCATAAGTTACAGAAAATGTCCCCATTTTCTTGCCGAAAGTAATGGATATTACTTTATAAATATGGACTATGGTTATTTCAGGGCAAGAACTTTATAAATATGGACTATGGTTATTTCAGGGCAAGATCATGCGTCTATTTTCTGTCGTTCAACACTTGTGAACAGAAAGCAAGCTGTGTATGAATTTCCCGAACTTTTGTCTGGTTCCAGTTTGAAATCACTCTCAGTGGTTTTACTTGTTCTCTTTATTGATGTATATAAATGAAGAAACCCTTTGTCTCTAATAAGTGGACATATATGGCTAATCATGCGGTATGACCCACGCCTTACCACCACGCCTTACCATCCAGAATGAAGGTTTCTTATATACCTATCATCTATTTCACAATGAAATACAAACAGTCCATCAAATATCAGTTCTATAAAATTTAATAGTGCTGACAAAAAATGAGCACTCTGAAATCATCAGCGATTCTATTAGAAAAAACCATTCGATTGAACAAGACATAGCTGAAAACCACATATCTATGCTCTGGACCTTGTTGCTTTGGACAAGATGGTTTAACATTTTTTTGGTTGACATCACAACCACAGTTCTACGTAGCTCCAAAATTAGTCATTTGAAGAAAATAGGTCTAACATTCCAAATGTCATAAATTTCAAGAAAATTAGTGAAAACAGAAGATTGGAAGTTATGACACAACCATAGTCAACGAAGTTTGTATACATGGCCACAATTGGTGACAATGCCCTTTGTAAAGCCTTCACTGATTGGCTGCTGTTTTATTCTGATTGTTTATGGCAATGGGTGTTCGAGGTTTCTGCATGAAGTGTTTAAACAAACCTTCCCACTGTCATCATTGGAAGTGAAACACTGGAGATATTTGGTTACACAAGAATGAGGAGTGCAGTCAACCAAGGTTATTCATGGTTAACCACAGCCACCAAATATAAACTATGACCTTCATGACCATGTCCCATTGTTCTAAATGATGTCTAGGGCAGTATGGAAAGACATGACAAACAAAAACTCTGTCAGTAAGATGACAGCATCAAGAAGGCATTGTGGAAAAACATGACAGACAAAAACTCTGTCAGCAAGATGTCACAGCATCAAGAGGGCATTATGGAAGGACATGACAGACAAAAACTCTGTCAGCAAGATGTCACAGCAGCAAGAGGGCATTGTGGAAGGACATGACAGACAAAAACTCTGTCAGCAAGATGTCACAGCATCAAGAGGGCATTATGGAAGGACATGACAGACAAAAACTCTGTCAGCAAGATGTCACAGCAGCAAGAGGGCATTGTGGAAGGACATGACAGACAAAAACTCAGCAAGATGTCACAGCATCAAAAGGGCATTATGGAAGGACATGATGGACAAAAACTCTGTCAGCAAGATGTCACAGCATCAAGAGGGCATTATGGAAGGACATGATAGACAAAAACTCCGTCAGCAAGATGTCACAGCAGCAAGAGGGCATTGTGGATGGACATGACAGACAAACACTCTGTCAGCAAGATGTCACAGCATCAAGAAGGCATTGTGGAAGAACATGACAGACAAAAACTCTGTCAGCAAGATGTCACAGGAGCAAGAGGGCATTATGGAAGGACATGACGGACAAAAACTCCGATGCAAGATGTCTACACAGCTGTATTCAACTCACATAAACTGTCCTCAGGTGATAATGATGTTATCTCAAACAACAAATTGATTGGGAAAGTTTAATAAAGCTTTTCAAACTCAACACATTTAGAGATATTCACGTCTGCTTTCAAAACAGGATTTCACACACCTATTCAGGGATCTAAATGGTTTCAAATGCCAACATTTCAAAATGAAACACTATTAATTTTTCTGTAAATAATTAGATACCACCATATGTGAAGTAATATTTTTTATTAAGCAATTGTATAAATATTTCAACAAAACTAAAGGTACATATGTGACAGATGTAACAAGTTAAGACTAATTAAATTCTTTTCTAATTCTATCCATAATACCTGTCTGCTACAGAATTTTTATATGTTTGTAAGAATTACTACCCGACAATTACTGACAATGGCAGCCAATTTCAGTCAAATATCATCTGCAGCAATCTTAAAGCTAGTTATACAAAGAATGGCAGAAGGTAACACCACCAGATTAAATCTAACATTAAACTGTTCATCATCTTGTATTATCATCTTTCTATTATAACCATTTTTACTTTCAAGAACAAGAATAAAAGATTTGATTTTGTTCACATTTTCATATCGAGTCACGTTTTACATTAGTAATTTCCATTAGGTCTAACAAAGTTTCTTCTCCAGCTTATTTCTGGGCTCTTCATGAACTTATTCAAAAAAGCAGTCCATGTGGTTTGCGTAACAATAAGTACCAAACTTTTAAGCTGTTCAAACTTACTTGATTTTTTTAACTCGAGAGTGGGGGTGAAAACATCAGAAAAATGCACACATTCTTTTAATTTGCTGTTTGAAATAAAGTCTTAAAATGATTATGTCCCTTAACTGTGGTGTGGCATTACAGGAAGAGTAAGATCTCCTTCAAAGTCGTTTGCAGTACCACTTACCAACTTTCGCTAAAGAACTTTAGTTTAGTCAGATAGATAATATATTTTACAGTACATATCAAAAACTTTTTAATCTAACAATAATTGTATTCATTAAAATCCAGCAAAATATCGCTCTTCTATTAATTAGTTTTAATTAATATTTCACACATATTGCTATCAGCGCTTGTACTATTTAATTTAGAACAATGTGCCAATATAAAACAAAACCAAAAGTAGACTATTTTGTACCTTGATGTGCATTTTTTTTCTCTGTTTACTGTTGTTCCTCCACCCCACCCCACCCCAATTACGGCCTAAATGATTCCCTGATTGCTGCTTCAAATACTGAAAACCTTATGACAATTTTCTAAAATACATTTACTTTCATGCAATTTAAGAACGGTCTATTTCAAGGGACCTCACCTCGAGTTTCAAGAATTTGTTGTCACATTTTGGCCGGACCCCTCAGGTTTAAATAATCTGTCGTCACATTTTAGTCACAACAGTCATTTTAGACCAACTAATTAAAATTCTATCTCATACGGTTAAAATTTCTGTTGCTGTTTACCATTTTTTCCCACTCTGCAGAATCTGGTGCATTTTTTAACACAGATGAATGCCAGAGGAGGCCCTGAATTCAAATGTACAATTTCTTTTGCATTCAGAAATTTAACTTTATTCAAATTTGATATCAAATGTCAATACATTTATTTGACAGATTTCAGTTTGTGGTTAATGTGACACGTAAGATTTATCGGTAACAAATATGACCAGTCATGGTGTTACACACTGGCTTATCCTCATCCGAAATATCGTAAACACGACCCCATACTAAGTTTAAATAACGCTCCACCTTGTTTAAAGAATATTTTAAGAGAAAGCATTGAAAAAAGACTTAATTGCATGTAAGACTATATTTTCATTATAAAATAAAAAGGTAATTCATATATACAGATTCAAGCAGACTGTCACATAAATTGTTGAACTGACATATTTAGTGGAAGTACAGTTTTTCAATTTAAAAAAATCTTGAAGAAAAAACGTAAATTTTTCCCTCTACAGCTACCAAGTTAAAAGCAATTCGTTTGAAAAAAAATATAGATACAGATAAAAACAAATAGTGATTTGTAATATTGTGCTGAATGATAAGCCCTAAACATGTATGATATAATTATTATCTTTCAGATTAAACTGGTACTCGAGGAAAACCCTGTCTTGTCCTCAATTTTCTTTTTATATGGTCAGTCAGAAATTTTTATATGGAATTATTTTCTGCTAGATCTACTATCAACATCTCCTGAAAAATTCCCCCTTCCCAATTCTGTTTTTAGTAAGTCTTTCAAACTGTAGAAATTTAACCCTTAAGTTAACCGAGTGTTAGTTTAATTGTTGATTTAAATTTCCAACACCTGGGTCCTGTTCTTTCTTTTTTTTCTGAATTATTATTTACAAAATACCACAGGTGGCCAAGAAGTTTTAACTTCATGACAGTAGATTTTCAAAACCTTATATTTATAATTATGGAAGCAAAATTAATTATATCACCAATTACTTTTATCGTTACTTTTTAGTGGCAATTTTTATATATTTTACGTTCAGTAACAGAAATGAAATAAGTGAAACAACTGCCGAATCATTAGAAATAATTTTCTAAAGAAGTTGTTCAATTATATTTTTCCAAATAAAATAATTCTTCAACTAGGAAGTAAAAGGTAATTTTAAAGCCTATTAAGAAATGAAACTCAGCTGACATATTTGTATAATTAAAATTCTTTTCCTTTCTGGACAGAATATAATTATGACTGCAGTAGTGTAATACTGCAATCAACTTTATATTTTATACTTATGATAAGAACTGTCTTATTTTTATGCAGTATGTTCTATAAATATACTGTGTAACCGCAAAATTTCAGCTTTTTTTTTCTGTTTATTTTCTGATCACTGCCTTTTTGAAGTTACAAATTTCAGTCTGACAACAATCCTAATTACACTAACAAAGAAAAGGTCAGAATTCTGGTCAAGTTGAAGTAACTATTTCTGAGTGTAATCAATACATACTTTGTCAACACAGACAATACATGTGGCTTAGGAATCAGTTTATAAATACTATTTATACTATATAAATACATCAAATCCCAAGTGAAAAATTCTACTTTGTTTTACTCATAGAAATTAATTATGCCAATTAACTCTATCCATTTGTTAATTGTCCACTAATTCCATACTTTTATCTTCAGCTGGGCTAAACAATTATAAACACTTACTGGTTTAAAGAAAAGGAAACACTTACTGGTTTAAAGAAAAGGAAACAGGAACATTCAAAACAAATTGTATGTAATATCTTATGGAATTTCAAGTTCATTATCAAGGGGAGCAATCCATGAGGGCTTGTTTACAATAGTTCTCAAAAAGCACAAACATTATTCCAAGAGTTGTTTCCCTTATATTAGTTTCTAATATGCTTAACAGGTGTTCTCCACCGAAATTGAAAGTAATAAAGAGCTAAGTTATCAGTTTTCATCAAAGATCAGTGGTTTTAACTGTATTTTTATTCTCAATTGACATGAATAAAACATAAGGAGACAAATTACAGAAATAATTTCACCAATAAAAATTCAATTTACCCTCATAACAAACTACCGAAACTGTTAACATAAACTGTTAACCTACGGGCAAATATTGTAAATTGATTTTGAACAAAGACGGCAGTTTTTAAAAATATTTTGCATTATTTATAGAGACAGAAGCAGTGTCCAGATCAATGGAATTTTCTTATAATCTCTTTAGATAAGTTAGACATTCCTTTCAAAGAATTTTTGTATGCTGGGAATCTGGAAAATTCAGCCATAATTCTCATTGTAAAAAAATCTTTGAATTCTAAAATCTGTTCCGTTTCAGTAATTAAAAGTTCTTTCGGCAAAACTATGTATCAAACATGGGCTAATTGTGTAACCACTGGCTTCGGTTGTACCTGTCTAAATGCAGCTTTAACACAAAATTCTCCTGACCATTCCAGTTTCTTTACTTTTTGCACTCTCAATTAAAAACTGACATCACTTGCAAATGTTATTTTTTTGTTTCGGTACAATGAATTTATTTATTTAAATCTAATTAATGTCACAAACTTAATTAAAATCTCATTTAGAAAATTTCTGCACAACATTATGTGGCCTCTAGTGACATTTACACAGCCTTTACTTACCAATTACTAGTGTATTTTAAGAAGACAAAAAACTTAATGCTTTTAATTCTTTTTAAAAATCACTTTTACGCAAAATGATAATCCTGAACTTGACAGAACGCTTCCTCACAATTGGTTATCCTTTAAAATGTAATAGAGCGCAATTTGAGATAGTTTGAGAATAATATAATTATACCAAATTTGCACACACAAAAAAGAATTTTATTCCATACATGCCAGAACGGCACAAAATCTTAACAATCCTCTTCTATAAAGTTTCACTTTTTTCATCTGGTTTTTGTAACTGAAAAAGAACTTTGAATGGCAAAAATTACCTCTGCCATGGAGTGTCCATTTTCTTCATAGGTATCATTGAATGTAATTGGATCAAACTCCGGGAAATCCAACTGTAGATTATCCATATCCAACACCAATCTCACTTTCCTAGCCTTCTTTTACCTTCCAATTTCTTAAATGAATCTTTTAAGAGAAAAAGAAGACCTTAAAAGCCTGTTAAAATTCCCCTTGATGTGAAGAACAAAAGAATGACAGGCACAATTCAATTGAACAATTTAAAACCATTAACCATATTAACTGACATAAGAAATTCCTGGATTTTGATTTGAAAACTTCCGTTTCCCCGAGTGACTACCCCTACTGGCTAAAAATCAACACTGGTCTATGGTAGGCATTTCCAACAAAGCAATAGCAAACATTGTGCCATCGTTTCATGTCAGAAGATCAAAGACGGCTTTGCTTGAAGAACTTACATAAAAAATACAAATATGTTTGATGTGTTATTTATGTCAGATTAAAAATACATGCGCCATTCAGAGCCCGTGTGTAACTCTAGCAGACTTAGCTACGCACACGGCACCAAACTATCTGTGCTGAACACCCGTGCAATCGAAAACACAAAATACACATTGTAACTAGTGCATTGTTTGATCAGCTATTTTATGTAAGTGAACTGGCAACTTCAAAGGAAACATGCCTTCAACATCAAACAATCAATTTCGTAGAGCATGCCCAAAACAGATGAACGGCTTGCATGTTTTACAAGCCATATAATATGAAAATTTCACAAAATAAAAACGTAGGTCTTTCTTCTTGAAGTTCTCTTAATATCGTAATAACTGAATGGACCTAGAAAATACTACTTTTAATTGAATTGCAAGATAATGACTTAAACACCATTACAATAAATTTTGCGAATGATGAACTATACCGATAAAACGACAATCAAAGGAAACTTTAACAACGTTCAAAGCCTTTTCACACAAATGATCCGTGAAAAAATTATTTCAATTTTTAATTAGCTTTATTAGAGATGTGCTATTTCCCCGTTCTATTATTATTCACAATCTCAGAAACAAGAACCATTATCCATTTCATTCACCAATTTTTACTTTTAACAAATGATATTTTTTTCACTGTGCATACAGTGAAGCAATCTGAAGTAAAGGACGAGAGTATTCCATATCCTACTTCTTGTAACACTACAGTCCTGTTACATAATATTTCGTACTTTTTGATCTTTTTGATTCTGTACTAATTTTTATGATCATGAAAGCAGCCATTAACAACAGCCCCCCATTTTTTTCTTTCTTTCCTTTTTGTTGCGGGTTCTTTCATCTTCTAGCTCTATATTGTTTTAGCACTAGAAACATTTGCTTGTTTGACTGTACAGAATTGGAAGAAAAAAAGGTTTAAGGAGGAGGAGTGTTAATCAATGTTGTTGTAATGACTGTTTCTGATTGGTCGATCTTACTTCAAAGACTATTTATCAATTTCGGAGGAATTCCAATTGGTAATCCTCTGCAGACACTGAATCGTAAATCTTTCACAATCAAAGGGTATTCTGACACAACGAGTGCCGAAAGCAAACAATCCCTTCCCTTTGAATATGCAGACATGGATTTTCCCCCCCTTTTTTTTCTTACATTAGTCGAACATTAATGCATTTGTATATTAATGGTTTCATTTGATTATACTGGGCAAAATATAAATCCCCGTAAGGTTAAACTGTTCATAGGGTTTTGATGAAAAAAGCCATGGATATTATAATTGCTAATGATAATTTAAGGTGCTCAAATGTTCATTAAGTTTTAGTTAATAAAATCTCCAATGATAAGTTAACATGGATATTTTGATAATTTCTTTTCTTTTAGTACTGACATACACAACTTATATTTTAATTATGACAAAATGTTACTTTATTTTTTAGGCTTGTTCAGATTTTTTTCCAGCCAAATAAATGACATTTAAAAACTTGTTTTTTTTTAAAAATAAAATTATTGTTTTCAGATGGTTTTCATTTTCACTTAAATCTGAAAATTTTAAATTCTGCAACAGACTCATATTTCAGTTTTCATCTTTTATCTAATCTAAAGTGACAGTTTGACATGCACATTTCTTAGTCACTTTATTCCTTCTAAAATTCTCTTTCTATAAGATTTTACCATTTTGCCTTCAACTGAAAATCATACCCCTCATTTCTCTTGCAAGCAGGCAATAAAATAAACACAGAAATACACTGAATTTGTGTAGTTTTCTATAAGAACATGATACAGAAAATTTTCTTATGAACAATTTTTCCCCACATAATTTCTAATTTTTGTTCTCAGAACATATTTCTGGTGACAACTGTCATCCTCTCTGGCTTACAAAACAGCTCAGAAATGACATTTTATGAGTTAACATTTCACGAAATCAGACAGAACTGTTTAACATACAAACAAAACTTAAAGAAATTTTGTAGCTTTATGTAAAAAAAAATAAATTCAGTAAATTAAGCTACACTTTATTCAGTTTTATAAAACTTTCAAGTTGTTTGCAGATTACACATGTCTATGCTGGTCTGTTGCACAACTTCCTACAAAAGGAAAACTCAACAATATGCAAACTAGAGCTATCACTAAATGTGATTAATACCCCCAAAAGGATTGCTTTATAAACTGAAGAAGTTCGTAGTAACATAATACCTTGCAAACAAACTAAAAAGAGATATTGTTCTTAGGAGTTCTCTCATTGTGCTTGACCATTGTATGAAGTTGTATTGAATTCCAACTTGTAGTTTTCAAAAATGCTCCAGACAGGGAAAAGTAACAAAGGGCAATAACCCTGTAATTAGTAAAGATAGAGTTATGGTTCCTGTGCACTGCACTCCCTTCACTGTGCTTGACCATTGTATGAAGTTGTATTGAATTCCAACCAGAAGTTTTAAAGTTATGCTCGGACAAGGAAAAGTAACAAAGGGTAATAACTCTGTAATTAGTCAAGATGGAGTTATGGTTCCTGTGCACGCACTTCCTCTAAATGTACTTGACCATTGTATGAGGTTGTACTGAATTCCAACTAGTGGTTTTCAAGTTATGCTTCGGACAAGGAAAAGTAACAAAGGGCAATAACTCAGTAAATACTCAAGATAGAGTTATAGTTCTTGTACACTGCACTTCCTCTGAGTGTGCTTGATCATTGTATGAAGATGTATTGAATTCCAACTTGTAGTTTTCAAGTTATGCTCCGACAAGGAAAAGTAACAAAGGGCAATAACTCTGTAATTAGTCAAGATGGAGTTATAGTTCTTGTGCACTGCACTTCCTCTTAATGTGCTTGACCATTGTATGAAGTTGTATTGAATTCCAACCAGTAGTTTTCAAGTTATGCTTGAGACAAGGAAAAGTAACAAAGGGCAATAACTCAGTAAATACTCAAGATAGAGTTATAGTTCTTGTACACTGCACTTCCTCTGAGTGTGCTTGATCATTGTATGAGGTTGTATTGAATTCCAACTAGTAGATTTCAAGTTATGCTCGGACAAGGAAAAGTAACAAAGGGCAATAACTCTGTAATTAGTCAAGATGGAGTTATGGTTCTTGTGCACTGCACTTCCTCTCAATGTGCTTGACCATTGTATGAAGTTGTATTGAATTCCAACTAGTAGTTTTCAAGTTATGCTTCGGACAAGGAAAAGTAACAAAGGGCAATAACTCTGTAATTAGTCAAGATGGAGTTATAGTTCTTGTGCACTGCACTTCCTCTCAATGTGCTTGACCATTGTATGAAGTTGTATTGAATTCCAACTAGTAGTTTTCAAGTTATGCTTCGACAAGGAAAATGCAACAGACCGCCCGCCCGACCGACACTGACCACCCACCTACCGACCAACACCGACCACCGACCAACCCACCGGGTGACTCCTATATACCCCCCTAAACTTCGTTTTGGGGGTATAAAAACTAACAAACTTTCCAAACATTTTTACATGCATAAATATTAGAAATTGCATGCAATTTGATTAAGAAACAAGATTAGTAAGTAACAAGTAAAGAACAATGAACAATTTCTTACCTGAAGGAAAAACAAGTATGGATTGATGGCCCCTGGTGGCTAAGCAAGAGTAACAAGAAGCAGTGGATTAATTAAGATGCAAGACACTAAAAGCAGATCTTCTATACAGTGGTGTCACAAACAAGTCATGGTCTCATGAAAACATGATACAGAAATGCATCTGTTTTTCAGAAATGCATTAAAATAAAGGAATAACTGTTTTGTAATTTTGATATTTGCGACTGTATATACGGTTTTTAATGGTTGCAAATATTTTTAACGCGAACGGCCTAAGCGGAGCTGGTTAAAAATGTTTGCGACCATTAAAACCGTACAACTATACGGTCAAATATCAAAATCACTAAATAGTTATCCCTTTTCTAACGCACAATGGGTCTAAATGCGATAATTAAAAGCCGTTTGAAGTTTGCGACTATATAACGTTATTTAATAGTCGCAAATTTAAACGACGTCACCAATCAGAAACGACGTCACATCGGTATTGCGTTAGAATGAGTATTCTTAGTGCCATGACACGACAATGACTTGCTAATGAGCTTCAACTGTATCTACAGACAGACTGAAGCAGGCCATGCAGAATAGTAATGATACAGGCAAACCTGTAATGAGCAGCCTACCAATCATGGTATGCAAAACTGACACCACTGCAAGACAAGCCATTACAAAGCAAATCAAGAAAACAAGCTTTATTATATAACAGACATACAACACTGCATAGACGAAGCAAGGAAAGTAGGACATGAGACCGAGTTCTAAAGAGGTTAATGTGGGAAATATGCAGACAAAAATAAAAGCAAGAGTTGTAACTGTATGTGAGTCATGCCCCAGAAATAGGGCTCTTGATACTGAAGTATGACCTTGAACTTTGAGCTGAGGACGTCTATCTGCTGTGTGTGACACGCTTTCCCATAATGCTCTACAGCTGTGTAAAATTTGAATGAAATCAATGAAAAGTCACAAAGTTTTTTTTGAGAACTCTCTAAATTTGGGGCCATTAATATAAGAAAAAATTCAGACAGTTAAAAGGGACACTTGAACAAATGACGACTCTTGTGTTATACCTATGTCTCACTTAGAATTTTATACATGCTGAATAGTACATTGG